>VZZY01002757.1:0-59404 GCA_013400335.1 Eurystomus gularis
TACTTTGCTGGAACAGCCATTCCAAAGGTAGAGACACAAGTGGACCTGGCGGAGTTCTCTTCAGAATTACAGTCCTTGATAGCTGCCTAAAACTAACTCTAGCTGTGATTGAAAGGTAGTTTCCTTTTAAAATTCAGACACTTTTTTTTATTAATACCTCAGACACAGAGGTTTTGGGTAGATTAATATCTCTGCTTGTTTTGAAACACTTTTACAGAGATAACTTTTTGTTTTTCTTGAAAATATGTTGCACACCAATAATAGCTCTTGTGGGAATGTGGAAAAGTTCTTCCGTATTTGAAAAACACCGTGATAGGAAAGCTAAAATGGTATGCTAGTGAAACTCTGGTGGGACTCCCAATTTAATTATGCTTAAAGGCATTTTGCATCTTGTCCACAAAGCAAGTTAAGACTTACTGTGGGAAGTGAGACCCTTTTTCCTCCAAATTCTAGTTTTCTGAAGAAAATGCAGAAGTAGATTATGAATTTTCCTGTATGTGAAGATTGATTGACAAGATCTTTACATTTCTTCCATGTGGGAATAGATACAGATTATAAATGTGTTCTGTGTTTTTTCTTTTACTCTGCACTCTTCTCTGTGAAGTAATTGAACTTGGGTCCTGTCAGCAATAACATCATTGACTTCAGCTGCAATAAATGTACCTCTATAAAATTCCCATTGCCCTCCTGTGAAATCACAGATTTACACTTTTCGGTAGGAAATAAATAGAACAACATTACTTCAAGAAAGAATCTGTAGGAAGAAAGCATATCAGAAAAAAAAACCAAAACCCAACACATAAATGCACTGGCATTCTTATTATAGAGATTTCTTTGTTCACATTATCAGGTTATTAAATAAATTTGAATCCTTTGCACACATATTCCCAAGCTTTTTTTTTGGGTTTTTTTTTGGTTTTTTGCTAAGGGCTATAGCTCCTAACCAGACAGTAGGAAGTTTATGTATTTAAGTTTGTTGAAAGTAGCGCACTTGTCCACCAAAATGTGTGACTTTTTACCAGCCAAAAAAAGGCAGGTGCACTCAGTTTTTTCTGTAGTAAACTCTCAGATCAAGTACTCCTTTCTCCTTTCCATAACAGTCCGTAGTGTAGCAACATTACAACCTTCTCTTTCTTTCTTTCTTGTAAATCAGACCGAAGGGAAGAGCACTTTCACTTCCTTTATAGGATGGAATGTGGTGTCACAGGGATTCCTCCTTGGTGAGTAAATCCTAATTTTCTTTTTCCTTCTATGCTGTCAGCCAAATTCACACATCTACAATTAATCGGTAAAAAGACAGATTACATATGGATAGTATAGCTAAATTAACCAACATACTTCAAAGGAGAAACCAACACTTGGTTTTAATAATCAACACGTGAACTTGATTCAGTGCTGGTTATGGTAGGTATATTTTCATATGTAACGTCACATCGTTGTGGGAATAGATTGTGATCTTAATGGATTTAAGACTTTTTTTTTTTACAAAGAGTGCTTGTGGAACAGTTCAGCCCAATTGAAAATAGGATAACTCGGAAAAACTATAGCCCCTGCTGTACTTAGTTTATAGTGCCTTAACCATTTTTACGTGTATTCTCAGTAAGGCTTCAGTCAGATTGAGAGCTATATTTTTGTGTGTACTTCAAGCAGGTTTGTTTTTTTCATAATGCTTGATGTAAATTTTGAGGAGTTCTGATATTTCATTGCCAGATATCGTTGTCAGACTTGAACATGATTCTCTGCATAATAAAACACAGCACTTTAGTGTATGTTCATTTACTGACTTTTAGTTGACTCTGTTGTTAAAAAACCAAAAGCTTAATGAAAGCTAATTCTAGTTGTACCTTACTTGAAACTTCATTTTTATTTTTTTTTTATTTATTTTGAGACAGCTCTCATCGGGTCCTAACAGCAAGGTTGGTTTTGTTTCATTCTTAGCATGGTCTCGTGCTGTGTCGTGTGCATGTAGAGGCTTTTTATTGTTTGAGAAATGAAATGCCATCTAATCTTGGCAAACTCACCTCTCCATTTGGGACTTCTTCATTTGGGACATATATTTATCAGCACTTAGTGTATATATCTCACAACTTATCTCACAACTTTACGACAGTGAAGCCCTGGGTATTGTAGACTGTATGCCTTTTTGCGGTCTCAAACTTTATATTAGCTTTAATCCAAATAGCTTCTTCCTGAAGCCAAACTTAATTCCAAACTTGAACATAATTGTAGGAAAATAGTTTTGATAGATGACTTTGAACATTTGAAAATTCTTAATGTGTACCTATAAGGGCAAGTACGCCCTTCAGAAAAACTTGCTTGGGTTTTGTTTTCCCTGACATCTTTACTTGGTATTCTAACAGGAAAATATCCCTTTATGTGTTAATCTGATCACTCTTGATAATGCTTCATATAATTTAGGAACTTAAAATACCACACTTCATTAATGAAGGATACACTGAGGATTAAAACTTTGATCAAGACTAAATATCTACATGTAAAACAACAGTTCTGTTTCTGTACAAGTATCTGTGATGTAGAAGTGAGGAAATGATACCTGAACAAAACTTTTAACTAGACCACTATTTCAGTAACTGAAATATATTATTAATTAATATAAACCTCAGTGGTTGTCTCTTTCAGAGTGTTAACATTGGATAAAAATAGTTAGAAAAGGTTCACTGTGAAATACTTGCTCAAACTTGTAACTCAGTGCTAAAGCACTTCTTCAGCGCGTTATCAGCTGAATGATAAAGCTGTATAAATGAAAAGGTTTTTTTAATAGTGTGAAGTACAATAACACTTATAGAAGTATTAGTTATCTTAAGAGTTTATGAATGTGTAGGTATGTGGGTTGATTATTTCATTAATATTAAAATATCCATCTAAAATGTTATTGCAATGATTTATATATTTATTAGATCTGTGACATTGGAAATTTTCTGTGCTGTGAAGGATTAATTGATTAGATTAACCTGAATTATTTGAACAAGACTATACTAAAAGAACCAATTAAATAGCCAATAAACTGCAAAATTAAACGTGGAAAAATGCATTGAATTCCTGTTGGTTTAAAAAAGAAAAAACAACAATCAAAACCCAAGCAAATCTCCAAGGTGACTGGAAAACCATATGTAGTCAGAATCAATCAGAATTGAGGAGCACCAGAAAGCCTGAAAGACAAAAGTAAGGAAGTTGTATGATAGCACGTGACTGTAGGGAGTTAGTTTTAAAATAATAAATGCGGAGTGCTTATGCATCAGATGCTGGAGTAAGTAAGTACTCAGACAGGTATAGTTGTCTACAGGTTACTTTGCACACAGTATAGTGAAAACATTGCTCATTTTGCAGTGCCGGTTGCTGGAAAGCATATCATAGATGACTGTGGTGAGATTTTGTCAGACTTTTTTTACACAGCAAGAACAAACTCCTGTCTACCCTGGGGCGCGTTTTATGTTCCAAATGGTTTCATCACTTTAAATTCATTAAGCAAGGCTTAATAAAACATTTAACACCTGGTCTTGATTTTTTTCAGAATTCAGTCACTTAAATTTGCGTATTAGCTACTTGTGATTTGTAACATATTAAAGCCAAATATCAGTAAACTGCAATTTATTTTTAATAATGCTCTACTTAATTCTGAGTAACTGAGTACAGTTGCTGGAACAAAAAAAAAGGGATTGGTGGAATAGATGCCAGTACACTGAAAGCCTTGAGCTGTTCTGCTTCTTTAATAACTTAAAGGAAATACACTGTGAAATCCAGCATGCTGTTCAGTTGAAGCAGTCACAGGCATTAGGTATTGGTAGGATGACCATTTGTATGGTCATAGCCCTTACAAATGATTGAACTTAATGCTTTACAACCAGTAGATGGAGACAGAACTCCTTACTACTGTGTGAAATGCTGATTGTGGTCTTTTGAGTATGGTATCAAATAGAAATGACAGGTAACTAGTTCCTTAAACTTTCACATGTCCAAGGAGACTGCTTATGATGAATGCTATTTCTCACACCAATATTTTCTTTACTGAATATCATGTATATCTTGAAGTAAGTTTGACTCTTAATTTTGTAACACTTAGAGTAATTTTTCTTACAAATGTCCCAAGTAATTATGAAAAAAACTTAAATTTTTGTTGTTGTTCCTGAAATGTATAGTACAAATTTGTGGGTAGCCAGAATATTTGGTAGTATTTTAATTTTATATAATTTCAGTCTAATTTTATACAATAGCAAAGTAATTATTTCTGACTGTTTATAGGGGAAGTAGTTTGTTTTTAACTTTCTCCAGAGGGAGGACATACACAGACGCAGTGGTTTTCTGAGCAGAGGAAAGACTGGGATCCGCACTTTCTGAATGCATCCCAGCGTGGACAAACCATAAACTGGAAAGTTTGAAGCATGAATATTAAACATTGATCTTATGAATTGTGTTGAAAAAAAGTAATTTTTTTTTTTCTGTAACACCTGTTTACTACGTTCCTTGTTCTTGGTGTCAGTCAGCGCCCTGGATAAATTTTGCCATAGTTTCTCTTTTAGTGCCTCAAACACTGCGTGATGAGCACTGATCTTGGTGTGCTGCTGCTTTTTTTTGTTGACTGGGCTGAAACAGAAGCATGCTGTGGTGGAATAGGGAGGTATAGTAGTAAGGTTTGCACATCACTTCCTTATATTAAAATGGGTAATAAGCTTATATATCCCTTTAAGCATGCATTTGTATAACTGTATGATTTGGAGACATAAGGGTTTGTTTCAGTGGAGATTTTCTGTCAGTTAGTAGATGTAATAGCAAATGTACCCAAAGGCTGAGGAGTCTGAGCATCCTGTAAAGTACTTGCTGTAGAATATTGAAGTCTCTGCTTGTTTTTTTTAGATTGTCTTAATTTGCTTGTTAGTGTTACTGTGTGAGGATTGCTTGGATTTTCATGCTGAATTCATGCAGTTTGAAGGATCATCTCATGTTTAAACAGCTTGGTGTATTCAGCGGTAGTAATAGTAAAGCAATACAAGATTGTATGTAGCGGATAAAAGAATGGATAAGCCTTACTCTTTACTATTAAGGTACTTTGATATTTGAAGAAGTTTAATTTTAAAATTTGATTCCTTGGTAGTCTAGTTTGTACAGCTAAGTTCCCACATGAACTTGAGGCTTAGCATAATGAAACTGCTTGTAAAATTCTGTGAAGAGCATCTTGGGTAGCATGACTTACAGCAAAAATGTTAGAAGTAATAATGGAATAATAGGAGAAAATAATTAGGTGAAAAGACAGAAATCATGTATCTTAGTAAGGTGCATTAGAAGAACAATCCAAATGCCCTGCATCCATGTATTTACTGTTTTGGAATGTGAAAGTTGTAATTCAAATTATATTCAGCTGTGTAATCAGCCAAATTGTGAATCCAGCAGAATATTAGAGGAACTACTTCTTGGACAAAGGCTCTCATGATACTGTCTTTAAAGAGTGGCATTCACTAAAGCTGGGAAGGTGTTAATATTTAATTCACTTCAACAGCATCACCGTATGCCTGGGATAACTTTGAAGGAAAAGACCAACAAATTTCTATAGAAAAATTCTACTCCCACCTGTTTCAGAACTGGAATTATTGAGCTGATGTCGTGGTGTTGGGTCATAGGCTAGACTTGATGATCTTTGAGGTCTGTTCCAGCCTCAATAATTCTGTGATTCTGTGAATATAAATTAAGGTACTTATGTTCTTTATTGATTGTTCTCCTTTTCTAACTCACAAGAAAAAACACCTATACATAACTTTCATGTGAAATCTTTCTCTCTGTATTCTGTCACACTTCATGTGCAACTGTAAAAATACAACCTCTTCTGAAATGAGCTAAACTGTTTCAATTTCTCATGTATTCAATGGTTTTTAGAGTTGTACAGTAGCTCAGTGTTGTCTAGTTCTTGCCTCTTGGCTCCCTATTTCAAACAAGATATTGAAAGTATTATCAGCACTATGCTGTCTTGGTTGTTTCTTGACCTTTGTCATAGCTTGGCTGATACCAGCCTTTTTTCTTTAGTGGTTTTTCTTTTTTTTTTTGAGATTCTGTTGTACATATGGTGCGGATGAATACAGCATTATGAATGTTTATGTGATACTAATTGCACACTCTGATCACTTAGTGCTCAAGAGTGTTCTGTTGAGAACATGTTACATTCTGGAAACATACATTGAGAAAAATGAATGCAGAGTGCATGATGTATGTAATGGATGGGCTAAGACTTTTTATGACAGGCATAAAATCACATCAGCCTATGTGTTTTTATGCATTAAATAGTTTAATGCAAAGGGTAGGAATGATTTGTGACAAATACAGATTGAACCAATGTGAGGCTGATCATACAGTAAAACTACAATGTTCAGTTCTCACTGAACACTGACTACATCATTTCATAATTGCAGGCTTTGCAGTTAGTTGACACTGGAAGGTGACAAATAATTAGTCTTAATCCATTTACTTTATTTCGTTGTCTTTGTAGGGCATAATTATCCCTATCCCATAGTATATTCAGAGCCACACCTCAAAATCCTTTTGTAAATGTTATTAGCCAGAGCGGAAAAGGATTCTGCTGAAAAAAAAAAAAAAAAAGGCTTTTGTGGATTTCTGTGGTAGTCATGGTTAATCTCTTCTCGGTTGGAAACGTGTTGGTTGTAGACCATAGATTACTTGCCTAATCAATATGAGGGGGTCTTTCTTATACTCCAGTGTTCTTTCACTGTAAACTATTTTAAGTGCCAGGATCTTCTTACTCTTCACTTTCTGCAAAGCAGTTTTCTGTACTCAGGCTTTGCAAATAAGCCCTTGTACTGACTACAGATTAGAAATGCTGGCAGCTCTTTTTTCACCAAGCAGGGTGAATTGAAACTGAGGATATTTTTGCAACATCTTTTAAAGATGTGTTTTGAAGAAGTTGTCACAGCATTACTGTTGGTTATGCTGCTTGTGTGTGAGAAGCATAAGAAGTTACTGCACAACTTTGAATAGAATGTTATTAATATAATGTATTTTTAGTGTCAGAAAAAATGGAGTGTTTACTGCAGTTTTTTCTGGATATGCAGACCACTGAGAAACTAAATCCAAGTCACTTTGAGAGGTAAAATTGTCTAAACACATAGTAGTCAAGTGTAGTTTATCTGACCCCTTTGGGCAGCCTTTGAAATGAATCGTAGTGATACTCTGTTCTGTACACAGAACATTTTCAGAATGTCTTATCTTTAGAGTGTGCAGGATACTGTGTGCAAGTTTGGGTACACCTTCATATGGCATTATTCTTCTGAGTTAGTTTTCAGAGTTGAAACAGCTTTTAAACGAGCAGTTGTGCTCTTGATTGTGTGTAGTCTGTTCTTAGAGTTTGTATTCCTCTCCCAGCTGCTTTTACATCCATTTCTGCTGAGTTGGTTTTACTTGAGTGTAGTCACACTGATAAAAACAACACAAGCAGGAGAGTGATAGGGTTAACAGCACAGAATTACTGTGACTTGTAACTCTACTACTGGTTGAGCATATTTGATGTTATTTGTAAGCCAGAAAAACCTTTAAAAGGATAGTTTTCAGTCTTTTTTCATAGAATCATTTAGGTTGGAAAAGACCTCTAGGATCATCAGGTCCAGCCTTCATCCCAGCATCTCCCTGACCACTAGACCATGTCCTGAAGTGGCAAAAAGGTGTTTTGTGAACACCTCCAGGGAGGATGACTCCACCACTTCCCTGGGCAGCCTATTCCAATGGCTAATCCCTCTTTCAGTGAATAATTTCTTCCTAATATCCAATTTAAACCTCCTCTGGCACAACTTGAGGCCATTACCTCTTGTCCTGTCATTAGTTACTTGGGAGAAGAGACCAACACCAGCCTCACTACAACCTCCTTTTAGGTAGTTGTAGAGAGCAATGAGGTCTCTTCTCAGCCTCCTCTTCTCCAGACTAAACAATCCAAGTTCCCTCAGCTGCTCCTCATAAGACATGTTTTCCAGCCCCCTCACCAGTCTCATTGCCCTTCTCTGGACCCACTCCAGCACCAAAATGTCCCTCTTACACTGTGGTGCCCAAAACTGGACACAGTACTCAAGGTGCGGTCTCATGAGTGCCAAGTACAGGGGCACAATCACCTCCCTACTCCTGCTGGTCACACCATTTCTGATACAGGCCAGGATGCTGTTGGCCTTGTGGACATGAAAACATTTTCCTGTGAGAATCTTTCTGGACTGCTTCAGAAACTTCATAAACAGGTTCTGCTTACTAGTGCATTTGAGACCATCCCTTCATAAAAATTGGTACCTTGCCAAACTTTTAAAACAGGCTTCTGAAGTGGATGTCTCTTGTGCTACTCAGGTTTTCTCTACCAGGTACTCACTTCTTCTCTAGTGGTAAGGTAGGTGTTAGCTGGAAGAATGAAGATGCTAATTTTATGAGTAACAAATTCTGATCCTCTTTTTCAAATGCTAACACCTTTACTACTTTATCCTAATCTGTATTGCAGAGTATGAGTGTTGTCTGGGGGACTCAGACTGAAATGGCTCTGAGTACACTTCCAAAGTTGAAGTAGGTTGGAGAAAAAGGAACATGCTGTGTTACTCAGCGTAACATCTGCTAATCATAATAATGGGCTTGCTTAAGTCATGTAAATGTTTCAATATATGCTAATATATTTAAGTATTGTCGCTTAAGTTGTCGCTTAAGTCAGATGTAGTTAAACAGGGCAATAAACTTTAAAAATGTCATTTTGCAGGTTAGAGAGGGCGCGGGTTTTTTGTCATGCAAGGGCATAGTCACAGAGTCTTTAAGCAGCAGGCAAATACTGGATGTGCTGGGATATGGACACTTTCAGTTTTCCTAAAGTTTTTAAATAGGCATTTTCAGTTAAAAGTCAGTAGCGGGGAGGGGAGGAAGAAAATTCACTGAGGCTTTTTTTCATGGACTCAGTCTGAAATAAAATGTGTTGTCACTCATACTGCATGACTTCTGAGAGCAAGAAAATATCTCTTAGGGTGAGAAAGCTACTTTAAACAGTTCTGGTGTATCGGACCAGGTTGAATTCAGGTTGAATGCTATTATTCAAAATATAATTAATGTTATTACAGCTTGCATAGTGAAGGTTATATAAAAAAAAGGAGCAATTGCTCTCTGTTCAAAGTGCAATGCTATAAATCTGAGAGTTCTGGAAACCTTCTCACTGATACTCCTAGAATGAGCATGATCTGTTTGCCCATTGTAGAACGGCACTGTAGTTCTGTGGGTGTTCTAATGCATGAATGCTGTCTTCAGGGCTTTTTGTTCTGAGTGGAAGACAAGAAAGAAAACTAAAGCATAATACTCTAACTCTAATGTTGTATTTAAATATAGCGAGTAGGGTAGCTGGAATTTTGAGTTGTCTGCGGGGTCTGTAGAATGTCTTGACTCCCAGAGGTTTTAAGTAACGGTTTGGATGTTTTTTAGAAATAGCTTGAATTTTTATCAACTTTTTTTTTTTTCCTGAACATGTTATCAGTTTTGGGGAGTATTGTCTAATCTCTGGATAACCTGACAATATAATAATACAGAAAAGGAAAATTTGTAACTTGCATTCTGCTAATTGGTTCCAGCGTTTGTGAAATGTTAGCTTTTGCAAAAGCCTTTATATTAAAAATAATTCTGTTTTATATTTAACGCTCAAATAACATTTTTATTTAATTCAAAGGCTTTTAAAATGCTTTGCATCCTATGTATACTAAACCAAGTAAAAAGACAACTAAATACTGTGTTGCAATTCATTATGCCTATGGCTGTCATTGTGGCAATCGAGATAAAGCTACTTTCTTCCTGTGATTTTAGCTTATAGGATGAAATTGTGTAATGATTCATACAGTCTTTTGGGTTACTTATGGGACTATAGGAAAAAAACTTCTGCGTTGGTTCAAGATCAACTTCAAGCTTTGCTGTCATATTGTTTGCATTACTGCTGCAGACCTTAGAGCTAAAAGAAGATAGGAAATGGTGTTTAGAACCTGTTCCTCAGCATCTGGTTCATTATACTGAAATTGAAGATGACTGCTTCATTTCTTTCTTTTTTCTTTTGGTTGTAGCAAATACAATTTCTGTAACTGAGGAAGTGAAAATAAGTAGAATTGGCTGGAAGGGGGAAGGTATTTTAAAATCCAAAGAGCATGCATGCGGAAGGTTCTTAACAAGTGTGAGCTCTTACCCAGCAAATGCAGTATTTTAACTAAATGGATGTGGCAGATAAGAGAATATGATCATGTTCAGGAGTGTAATCTGTGAATCTGCATCACAGTCACGGTGTTCCTTTTGTGTTGGAATGAGGGGCAGTAATAAACTACATTAAAATATATCTTTGGTTAACAGCTTCTGTAAATTCCTCTTGACTTGGTAACATTTGTATTTTGTGGATATATGACATTTAGTGGAACTTTCTGCCCTTTCTGTTTCAGTGATAGACGTTTGCTACAACCTGCTCAGGTATGTGACATTCTCAAAGGAGTTATCTTGGTCATCTGCTACTTCATGATGCACTATGTTGACTACTCTATGATGTATCATCTGATAAGGGGACAATCTGTCATAAAGCTCTACATCATCTATAACATGCTTGAGGTAAGAATGCTGGAATCAGGATATCAAGCATGCTTTTTTCAGACCATCTGAAATATTGTTGTGTTAGAGTATTTGTACTTAGAATATGGTACATCTTGTATTCTCATACATACACGCATGATAATGAGCCTCGATGCAGCGAAACAGACAAGTTCGTGAAAAATAGGTTTTATAGGTACTGTTTCATATTGCCTAGTTCCTGGAGCTTACTCATCAATTCTGTTGAATGAAAATTGAGAACTGGAAATGGGAGAAGTGTCTTAAACTGAGATGCAAGAAGTGGAGTGAATGAGGTTTTGAATTCATTGAGAAAAGTAGAAACTGTTGATTTGAAATAGTGATAATATCCTGAGAGAGAGTGGAAGACGAGGACAGTAGAAGACATGCAATATGTCTTTTAATTCTTCATTATGGAAGTATATCTTTTGCTGTATGCAAGGACACATGTTCCTGCTTAACCTGACTCAGTCCTGGCTATTAGATAAAAGCCTGAGAACATAATAAGTTGAATGAATATAGTGAAGAAAGAAGAGGAAAATCTGGGTTTGGAGGTAAGATAAAGAGAGATTCTGGGGAAAAAAAGTTGGTTCTTTTCTGTTATTATTGTAAGGCATGAGAGTTTTAATTGCACTTCTGTGATCAGTGATTCACAAAGTAAATAATGTTTTCATAGCTACAATCTTATCTCCATCCTGCAAATAAAGGACATACTAGGAATACAACCTCTTAAAAGGACTCAATCAGAGCTCTGTACCCAAGAGTTACTCTGCTAGGTTTCTGGCATCTCTGTGTACTAAATTAATCCTTGTTTGAACATCTGTTGTACCTTTGTTTGAAGACTGCTAAAATGGGGCTACACTTTGTGCAAAACCTGAATATTTTGTCTGAACACAAAATATTGTTCTTTCTTCATGGACTTCTATGTTCTTTTCTCATAAAAATATTGCATAAGGAGCACACTTCATTATCTTAAGTGAAATAAATACCATACAAGCCACCTCAGCTGTTTATTCATAGGGTTTTGTTTCCTTTAGGTTTACTGAAAAGCATACAAACATTAAATTGACACTAAGTTGTTATGTGGATTTTAGTTGTGTTGGGAAATATTCATCCATATATAGTTTCATAGTCTGTGAGAGATTATCACTTACTAAAGAAATCCAGGTGATAAAAATAGTAATTTCTCTTTATTTCAAGACTACTTCAAGTCATTTCTCTTAAAGCTGAGAAAGTACAGCATGATATGCTTACTGTGTAACTCGGAGAGACTGTTGTGTTTGCTGTGAATTGGAAGCCGTATGCCGTTCCAATATGAATGAAGAGGAGAGGAGTTGAGTTTTATTGCTACGTTTGGCAGAACCAAAAGTGTGTGTATCTCAGCTAAGAAGTGCTGCCTGAGTTTCAGTGTTTTCTTTAGGAGAGAGGGAAGTCTGTTACCACTCATAGTTACTAGAAAAATTACACTAGACTTTGAAGTTGGAAATGGTATTTTATTTCCATGGTGCCTCATGAAACCCAGCTTGCCAAGCAGAGGACATAGTTTTTAAGAGGCTTTTTTACCATGGTAGGTCCCAGCCACAGTACTGGCAGAAAACCCATGGGATTCCACTGAAAAGACCTGGTTGATAGTCAGCTTTCTGCACTTTGAATAGTGGCTTGCTTGGACTGCTTCGGTGAATTGTGTTACTAATGGTGAATCTTTGTTACTAATGCAAGCATTGCATTTTAAGGAACTGTTAAATACACCTTTTGTAATAAACTTGACATTTTCACAAGTTTTCAAAATAGCAGGATCTTAATTTAGTTGAATCACAGAGCAGCAGAGATGTTTACAATGTCCTAATGTTTTCGGCTGTTGGCAAGTCCAGGGAATATTGTGCTGGACACACATGAGAAATGCAAAATCTTCAAATTATGTGCTGAATGCTCCACATAGCAAGCCTGAGGGGAGCATTCAGCACGTTTGGCTTAAATGACACTTTTCTTTTTTAGATTCAGACCCACCGGCTCCTGCTCCTTGTGAAGCCCCAGTGTGCGTTACGCTGGTGACAGCACTCACCATGGAATTCTGCTGGAGCCTGGAGCCGGCATGTAGGGTTTAGGTAAGTCGTATTTGGAAAAGCAAGCAACAATATTGTGTGGTGGGTTTTAATATTTTCTATCCTGTCAGCTAAGAAACAAGGACTGCTTAAATAAAAAGGAATGCAAAGCCACCATTTTATTTATTAAAACCCTCACAATATTGTGAACAAAAACTTAGCAAACTCTAAGTGTTCTGTAGCTGGTGTTGCTACACCAGATGTAATTACTCAATGGGTCATCACAATGAGCAGGAACCAAACAATGGAGACCACTTTAATTCACAAAATGTAAAAGCCGAAAACAATGTCACTGTAAATATCTCTCAAACTGATGGATTTTTGAACTTTAGAATTTTGAGAATTCATCAGCTCATGGTTTTGTTCATTTTATTTCATAGGTGATGCTTAAAGAGTAGCATATGGTAGTTTACTTGAGACATCAACTAAAAATTTGTTTTAATTCAGCGTTCATCTTTTAGGAAACTTAATAAATGTTAAAGTATATGGCTTCTCTCCTTTCCATATCTTTATCTTTATAACTCTTAATTAACAAAGTCAGGAAATGATCCCAAATCTAGGTTTGCTTACATTGTCCCAGGAACTTTTCTCATTAATAGGTATGGTTCAGTATTTGCAGGTACGTTGTGCACCTGTTTCTATATTGCTACATGTCGTTTTAACATGTCCAAAGTTGTCTTACGGAAAGGCAGTAAGAGGAAAATATCTGTTGTCTTTAAGTAGAGAGATCAGTTTTTCATATTTAACTACTTGCATTTGGTTGAGTTAGCAATGAAAGAGACTTCTTTTTTGTAGCCAGACATGTGTCTTGTGATAATAAATGTAAGTGCTGTTTTTGTTGCCCTGTGCAGCTTAGCGCTTAAATTACTGATCTGTAGTGTATAGGCAGAAAAAAAAAAGTCTTTCTTTGTAATGATGTTCAGTTGTACATTGTTGCTGATGATGAAGTGTTGCGAACTAGTGGAGCTCTGTGCGACTTTTCCTGCTATTGGATTACGAACTCAGATTGCTGTCTGTGTTTTTCCTATTTTTAGAATTGCTGCTAGGTTTTTTTTCTGCCACTTGTGCATTTATTCTTTAGGTTACACTTCATATGCTTGTAGTGTTTTCAGACTGATTTTCCCTTTTTGGCAGAATCTCTAGTCCCTCTTGATCACTTGTTGTGTTATAGAGCACTTTTAATTTTGAATTCTACATTATGGAGAGGTTTGTATTGAGTATATATTTTATTCCAAGATGTAAGGAAACAGTACAGCCAAATCTAATTCCAGTACTTTTTGTACTTATAAGCTGATATTGTGCCCTATCAAACATTTGAAATTCACTTTTCAGTAATTATTTTTCCCCCTACTAAACCCAGAGGAATGGGAAAAAACATTTAGGGTAGTTTGACTCAACATACATACTGCTTTATCAAAGGCTGAAGTTTGAACTGTACTTGGATGTCTTCCAAGGAAACATCTAAGATAACATGGTTAGATATTGTAAATACCATTGAAAAGGGGATAGTCAAATTGAGAGGGAAAGTAAATGGCTGAGTATACAAAAGGACCAATATCACTATGAAATCCAGAGTGGAAATGGAATGACAGGAG
This sequence comes from Eurystomus gularis, assembly GCA_013400335.1. Lineage (NCBI taxonomy): Eukaryota > Metazoa > Chordata > Aves > Coraciiformes > Coraciidae > Eurystomus > Eurystomus gularis. The sequence goes on from VZZY01002757.1 coordinate 14,297, forward strand.
ATGGGAAGTGATAAGTATGTGAAACTTTTTTTTTTTTAGGTTGAGCTCTACTTGGGATGGCATACTCAAGTGTTGGAGAGAAAAATATTGCTTTAAGGCAGTAAAAAATTCTTTTTCTTTAGGTGGCTGATCGCCTGTTTTCTTCATTTGGGCAAGATATTTTGGATGCTCTTTACTGGACAGCTACAGAACCCAAGGAAAGAAAAAGAGCTCACATAGGTGTTATTCCTCACTTCTTCATGGCAGTGCTGTATGTCTGTATCCTTTTTCTTCAAAGATTTACAACATTTTCTAAATTAAATGACAGAATAATTTTCTGCATTATTTTATTACATTTGAAAAATTGATAGTGTTCCTAAATCAGTGTTCCTTTATTTCCAAAGTAAGATTACCAGTACTACAGATTTAAAAAATCAATGAAAAAACCTTTAAACCTGCTGTAAAAAAAAAAAAAAAACAACTTCATAATGGTGTACCACTGCAGTAGTAGACACCTTTTTTCATACCTAATATGTAGCAAAATGAAACAGTGATTGGATAGTTCATGGAAACTTTGATTTCTGATTTGTATTTTAGGTCACAGGGTCTTGAAGACAGTGGGGGTTTTTTTACTGGAATGTTACAAACACTTAGCTTGAAAGCATTCCCTTGAAATGAAGGGATAAGTTCATGCATATTCAGGGTGTAAATGAGTTTAGTCTGAGGTAACCTTACAGTGAACTGATGAAAATGATCTATAAAGAGATATGTAGTCTGATAGATGTGGTGATAAGTTGAGAATTTTTGTACTTTTCCCTATATTTTCTCTGAAATCTTTAGGCTAATTCTGAATATTTCATGATCTCAGATTTTTTTTTCCTTTAGGTTGTATTACTGTTTCTCCTGACTGATGTAATCAGGCTCTTTGTAAAACAGGGAAAATTAACATAATTACTGCATGCTACAAAGCACTGTGGGTATGTTACATAGGTTTAAGTGCTGCCTTGCTGTAAATCTAGCTGTCAGGGAGCTAGAAACATTTTTATTAAACTTTGGAAGCAGAACAGGAAATGGGAGGTTTGGTGCTATTCAGTGCTGTTGTGCAGAAAAATTATTTCCAAACATACTTCCTTAACCTTGCTGTCTAGTCCTGCATGCTATTCTTATAATGGTTCAGGCAACAACCCTCAATGTGGCCTTCAACTCCCACAATAAATCACTGCTTACCATCATGATGTCCAATAATGTAAGTATGTAGCTTTATTATATAGCTATCCTATTTCTAGCAGAATTCATGTTTGTGTATCATAGTTCCATATTATTTGGTTGTCTGATTTGTTTTTATTGACAAAAAACGGATGTAAGCTAACAAACTGTTTTTAAAATTGCAGTTTGTTGAAATAAAAGGAAGCGTTTTCAAGAAGTTTGAGAAGAACAATCTTTTTCAAATGTCTAACAGCGGTATGTATAGCCATGCTAATCGGGAGAAAATGTGAAGTGAGAGGCTGATTTTTTTTATTTTTTTTTTCTTTATTCATTTAGTATTATTGTTAAAACAGCTTTAACTTGTTGAAGTTTAGCATTCTGACTTGAATTCTTCATCTACCCTGGTACGGTTTGGTTCAGTAGAATGAAACTGGGATTCTACTTCCAGAAACACTTTTTTTTCTTTAAATGGCTTGTTTTTATTTGAGGTGCTAAAACAACCTATTGACTATGTGCTGAAGTTATCACATTTCAGATTTCAGTTACTGTATTCAGTATATCCATGCTTCAAAGTGTCAGAAGTCTGTGTTTTTAAAAAGTTGACGTTGTGGTGTGCTGTGTCAACAGCAACCTCAGAATGCGTGTTGTTTGGCAGTTATGATGATGGACCTTGAAATACTTCCCCCCCTCCCCAAAAAGGATGTAACAATGAAGTAGCTGCCTTACACAGAAAGTAACAGAGATGACTACCTTTTGACGTGCTGTCAAGATAACAGTAGAGGATACTTAGGAAACATATTATGCTTTTGGCACCTAACTGTATTGCTGCTTAGTATGGAATTTGGGAATTCTGTTTGATGTGTCTCCTGAGGAAAAGCTGTATCCTTTGATGGCAGCTCTTTCTAATACTAATAGCAGGCATGTGAAATATTTGTTGAACTCTTGGTTTCAAAACTAATAGGAGGGATTGCACTTCAAGGTTGTACTAGAGCTTCTTTGCTTGTAATATTCTCTGATCTTTGAACACATTTCTGTTCCTATGTGCATATGATTTTTTTTTGTCAAACCTATTTATACAGATAAGCCTAGTTTTTCATTCCAACTCCTAGTTTTTTTAAACCAGAGAACTCAGATGTTGAACAGGTTAAAAAAAAACAACAATGTAACTGCTTATTTAAAAACAGACTATTTGGATTTTTTTATCAAGAATTTAACTTTCAGCAGGCTTGTTTTGGGTTTGGACTTCTGGCTATCAATGTGATTTTTTTTTTTTTGTCTAATTCATTTGCAAACTGCACTGACATTATATGCAAATGTTAAGTGGCAATGGTTTTGTGATGCTTTGAATGAAAAACTGTTTACATAAAATCCCAAATATACCGAAGAACTGGCACTAAAATTATATCTACTGCATAGTTCTTAAAACCCCCCAAAATAATCTTCTCAGGCACATTGATAAGGTGTTTATTCTGTGCTAATAGGATGTGTTTTGAGTTCAAAGATTTAAATACTTAAATACATTTAATTTTTAAAATGTAACTTCACGGTGAGAAATCAAATGTATTTAACTTCACAGTGAGAACATGTAAGGCGTTGTTTACTAAAATATTGATAGAAAACAGGTGAATTTTCTCTCATTAATCACAGTACACTCAGAAAATAGTTACAAGTATGCATCTAGCTCTCCTATTGAAAGGTGAAGCCTCTTTCTTGATTTAAATGTTCAAGTAAATGAGGAACTGCTATTAGAAGTGGCTAGTAATTTCCTCCATAAAAAGTACCTGCAGTAGTGTGATAGAACAATTGTATCTCATCATTTTATTGCTAGACATTATTATTGAAGACCCATAAGAGCAATATTGGGTCTCCCTTTATCACTTGGTGGAAAAAGTGATGCCATTCATTATACCATATGGGGATAGAAGCAGGTGAATACATGCATAGAAGAGCGCACAAAACCAGCTAATTTATTCACTTCGGGTAACTTTTCCTGGAACAGTTCTCGGTATGGTTATAAATAGCAGTGTTTTTCTTTTCATAGATAAATAAAGTAGACAGATTTTAGGAGGGGTTTTTACCTCTTTCACCTTTTTCTCCTGAATTGAACAGATTTACTGCATCATAGCTTCAGTAAAGGATGGATCAGTATTGCTTCAGTTCGTGTATTCTGATAACTTTGTTGTCCTTTAAGGATTGTATTTCCTGCAGCTGAAACAGTAGTGCACCTTGCTTTAGCATGCTATTCCAATGCTGTGCCCTGCCCCTGGAACTCAGGCCGGTCTGGTCCTGTGGACTAAACTTCCTGTTAGACTTTGGAGTGCCTTCTGTGTCCTGTAACACAATAGGCTTAAACTGCATGTCTGGACTCAATTAAATTGCTAAAATAAAGCGCTAAATGTAGGTTTCCCCATGTATTTCCCACCTCTCCATTTTTCTAGCTGTTTTCTCACGTCTGTGGTCTCTGCTGTAGGGCAGCAGTAGCTGATTAAGCTCATATAGGCTTGGGGTGGTTTAGTAAAGCTGGGGTGGTTCAATACAATGGTGGTCAATACAATGACACAGGAGAAACAATCGCAGTAACAACAGCAATAACAACAGTGAGAAAAAACAATGTACAAAATAAGCGATACCATGTGGACAAACAGACGGAGTGGAGCAGACCGGCTGCGCAAACGAGTTGTGCTGTGGAACTGGAACTGGCCCCAGGGCATGATGTCAGCATGGCATGGAATAGCCTGGCTGCACCAAATTAACCCTGTCCTGGCCAAACAAGGCTGAATGGATGCCTCCTTGGCCCCTCTTTTCTGGGACTCTGCTCAAAATGTAACTGTTGTCTCAAACACATGGTTTAAATTCAGCGTAAATGTACTGATTAGTACACAGAAGCTAAATATACTAATTCTTTGAGGCGGTAAAAAGTACTGTCAGTCTCATGGAGGCATCTGAGGAACTTGTTATGGAATAAGTGAAATTGACTTTGTATTTAACATGTTAATCAAAAGAAAAATATAAACTAGTAGAAAAGAAAGATACTGACAACCTCAAGAGTGGACATTGTGATCAAGAGAAGTTGCTACAAATAGAATTCAGGAGCAAGTAAACGTGTGAATAGAAGTGTGAAAACAGAAATGAGCTGTTTCAGTTGTACTTTCGAAGACCTGTCCTATGTTGTACATTGAAATACCTTGCAGAGCTCTGTGGGGTATTGAAAATGCTATGTGGTAAAACACCGGGATATGAAGTACCACCAAGCTACTCTTTCAGATCTGGAAATCATGGAATCATTTTCACTTGGCATTGTGCTCAGCACTAGCTTGTGGAAAGCAAGCTGATGTGTCGCTGTACTGTTTTCTCCAGTATTTCCAGTTCTGGACTCAGTCTCAGTGGAGTCAGTGATCATTCTCACCTTTGTATGGCCATTTAAAATTCTGCTGTGACAGCTAATTCGTTAAAACTTCAGAAGTAAAAGAACTGAATCATCTACATAAAAACTAATGGAACAGACCATGAGGTATACATTGGTTACACAGTCATCTAATAAAACCAAACTTGTTATCTTTTAGGTGCTCAACAAGGTCTGGAGGTTTGTGTAGCTGCTTGAGATTACAGCTACAGAATCTGTCATTTCAACCATCTCTGCTCCTGCGGCTTTGATTTGTCCGCTGCAGCAAAACTACTTTTGCATTGTCACCCTGACTTGTACTAGGAAATTTATGTGCACTCGGGCAAGCTAAACACTGTGGCTGTTGGAGAAGACTTCTATACAGAAGACATAAAACCTTGTATTTTTTGTAGCAGGAAGAAACATTTTGCTGAATTGAAATAGTATAGTATCTTCGTGAAATAGGTATCTGTAAGCTAATTTTGTAGGATTTGGGATTAGTGAACAAGGAGACCAACATTATTAAGAGAAGCTCTTTCATCATTGTTGAAAGCCAAGCATGCTGCTTTCCTTTATGCTTTTACGTGTCTTATTTTAATTTCAAGCTGTGCTCTAAACTAAATTTTTGTACCTCACATGAAGAAGTACGTTAGGTGCTGTGCATTACGTTGTTCACTTCACTTGGCTGTTTGGCCAGAATATTCCTTGGTTTTTAAATCTCTCATCTCAAAAATGTAACATATTTATTCTGAAGCTTTAGGAACTTCAGGTTTTATCTTTATAATTTGTTACTTTTTTCTCTTTTTTTTCTTAATTCTATTCTCTGTGCTTTGTTCTTGATTTATCAGTCTTTCTGGCTTTGATCAAAATACTTAATGGTCTTTTTTTTTTACCTTTGATCTCTAGACTCAAACTGCTTTCTCATGTGGCCTTAGAGGTTTTTTAATACCATTATTCTAGTCAAGTTGTTCATTTTAAGGATGAGGGATTTAGGAGCAGGAGTAATTTAAGATAGATCAGTGCCTCCTTGGTGGTTTCTTGTTCAGTCTTTGACCCTTTCTCGTGCTTTGGTCACTTGTTAAAAGGTAGTTGTCACTAGAGCTACATAGCTACATAGCTCTAGTGACAAGAGCTTACATAGCTCTTGTTTCGCTGCTTACAAACTATGATTTATAACCAGCTTTTGATCTAAACATAAACAGTGGGGTTAACATGATGAAAATTATTTTTTTTCTGCCCTCATTAAGGATTCCTGCATGATGCTGAGGGAATCTAGAAGGAAACAACTAGGTGTTCTAAAGATTATTCTCTACCCAGGCGAGTAGAAGTATCACTTCTGGATCTCTGTTCATGGGATCTCACTGCCCTTCTTGTTAGTTACCACTGCAAAGTAGCTAGGTTCTTCAGAGTTAGGTCCTTCCAGAATGAGTTCAGAAACCAGTTGTTTGGGATGTTGACTAATTTTACACGAGTGCATACTAGATGCAGTGCTGTACTGGGAACGTCCTTTATTTCCAGTCACATCCATTTCTGCAGTCTTCTACATGTTTTTTAAAAGTGATGATACCCTCTGACACATTGGCAGTTAAGCTTTGGGTCTCTGTTGCTAGCAGTTCTTTAAACAGTGTCTCCGTTTTCCATCAGGGTTTATAGAAGGGCAGAATGTGTTATTAATGTAGGCATAGAATTCCATTTGAATTGGAATAGCAGGGCGCAATGTGAGTGGGGCAAAAGTGTTTAAAATCTGATTTGGCTGCATGCAGTCCTATTCTGGGCTTTATTTCACAGAACCAACAGAAAAGAGCACATCTTGCTTTTTTCCCGTTATTGCATTTATGACAGCATGTGTATTGCTGGCTTTGAAGTAAGTGTTTTACTACCTTTATTCATGTGACAACCCTAGTAAGTACACATGAATTATCTTCCTGGAAAAAGGTATATTGTAGTTAGATTTTGATGCATGACCACTACATTCTGATGTACTAAGTCTTGGAACATCTGATCCTTCCTTTCACTTTTCAATATGCTGAAATACATATTTTAAAGGAAGCTGAAGAGATTTAATCACATGTAGTCATTTGCACCAGCAGTGGATGCAGAGAAGTACAAGCAAATTCAGTGTCATCTTTCAAAATAATGTAAAGCGTGTGTCTGTGGGGCGTATATAGTATGAGGTTTGGTCAGGCTTCAGGGCCAGCCCTGTCTAGAGTAGAGCTCAAGCACGGTATTAAGCATGCAGTGTATGTGTGGTATGTGTTGGCAGAACACCAGTTGGGGATCACTATATCTGAATTGGTGGTACACGTTGGTTCTGCAACACTTAAGAGCATGAACAGTGAGAAAGTAAACTTAATCATGTGCTTGTGGAGGTAGCTGAAGACAGTTGACAATGTCCTCAGGCTTTGATTTTAGCTGCCATTTAACCCTTATAATGGAGATGGTCATTAAAGCTATACTGTATTCCAGCTGAAAAACAGTTTGTGCTATGCTAATCACCAGTGCTTTCTGAGATATGTTTGAAACTGAGTTGAAAGGGCTTATATCAATATTATTAAGGATTGTCATGATGGAAAATGAAGAACAGAGATCCCTTTTTCTTCCCACTTTACTCTTTGCTGTGATAAAGCAGAATAGAGACATTTTCTTTTGCCTGTACCTGTGTTCGTTATTGCTGAACACTGGTGGCTTCTCACTCTTTCCCCAGATTCACAAATACCGTAATTCACTCTCCCTTTATTTTGCAAGGGCATGATGTCTGTAAGTGTGAGTCAGGGGATGTAGTCTCGCTTGTTTTGTAGCTCACCACATCTATAAAGCAGCAATAGGTGATACAGGAAATTCCTCTCATCTGTTTAAAAAAACCAAACAGGTACATAGACAACATAAAATAAGTTCATAATAAATGATGAAACTTTACCACATGTTTTGTATTCTGAAATTTTAATTGGGATTTAGGACTGATTACCATTGCTTGTTTTGGATATCCTGAAGTATTTTTTGCCCTTGTCCATGAGGGTAAGAAATGAAACAAATTTCTGAATCATTTCGGTTTACCGTTGAAGCTGCTGCAAAATGCCCTTTCTCCCTTGCTTGCGTCTTGTGACAGTCAGTTGATGAGAGCGATGAGGATGAAGAAGAGTGGCTACATTCATTCCTCTTGCTCCAAGCAGCCTTGAACAGCTGCAGTGACAGAGATAACAGATTAGAAGAGAGGCCACTGAGAACAGGGAAAAATGCAAAGGGGAAAAACAGGTGTCAGCCTGTCATCCAGCCTCAGAAATTAGGGGGAGAAATGTTTATTACCGTATAAGATAAAATTTAAGGTCAGAGATGTCCCTTCTCAATTTAATCCTGTCGGCTGGTGAGCTGACTTATACTGAGCAGGCAATAAATGTCTGAAGGATTGGCTTGAGACATGCTTTAATATTTGGGCCTGAATTAAGGTCCTTGCTTCCCACCTGAGAATTTCTATCTGTATAGGCCACCCTGGCAGTGAAGGTGGGAACTGTATGTTATCTTGGGCATTGCTGAGCAATGATCTGTTACAGCGGTGTGCAAGTATACAATGTGGGAAATATAAAATGAAATATTTTCATATTTTGCACAAGCCTGAAAACTTAATGCTTATTCAAGTTGCTGCTAGGTGTGGTAGAGAATATAGCAAAGAATGCTATTAATATGTTGCTGCATATTAATCCATTGGTGACAGCACCAAGTGATAGCTCATAACTAGATGTGTCAGTAAATAATGTGTTCTGGTAATTTGGGCAGTATTTGAATTCAGAAGTATAGAAGAATATGCTTGACATGTTGGAGTGTTACCAGCAGGAAATCAAGGAGTTAGGGTTAGGACTTTACCTGTGTCCTGATTTTTCTAATATTTACATTTATTTTGCTGAAGGACTTAACTTGTTTCTTCTCCTACGCGTGCACCACTTGTTCTGTTCTGGCAACTTGTGCTTCCTCTGACCCTTCTTCAACCCATACTGAGAGATGGGTTTATGTATCCAAAAATGTGCCTTTTTGCATGTGTGCATGCAATCTCGTTCTTCTTGAATTGTGTGTGCTTTTCGTTCCCCTCTCCTGGTGGAGTTGTTCTTTTATTTAGCTCCCTTCCTTCGGGCTTGCCAGTGTTTGAAACTTTTTGTAAAGTGCAGGATACTATAGTATAGTATGAACATTGTCATTGGTCAGTATCAGTTATGGATGATGGAAGCTGCTGACACAAAGTCAAAGATTATTTTGGCCAGTTCGATCCTTGTGTTTTTCTGAACATTTCTATTTCTTGTATCGAAAATTAGTAGGTAGAACCCCACAGAATATTCAGGGTGCTTAAGGAAATGAACCCTTTGGGTTTGGAAGTGACTTGCCTACAGAGAAATTACTGGCACGGTTATTAACGGGTGTAACAAGTGATAAGAGTATCTTCAGATTTTCACAATAGTTCTGTCTTCTGAAAAGACTTCTTTGGACTTGCTAATTTGTGGTAACGTTACGGTTTGGGTTTTACCACATTTTTCAATAATCCAGTTTCAGGGATGATTTTTAATATATTTAAAATGTGATGCTTCCTGAAGCAAGCTGTATGGGTCCTTTCTGGAGATAGGGCACCAAAGTGGAAAAAAAAGACTCTCTCTAATCTGGCCACAGCATACTGCAGAGATCCTGTCTGCAGTGAGGTTCCCACAATCCCCTCCCATCAAATCCAATCAAATAATTTGTGGAAAAGATTGTCTAATCCAAGGCTTAATAAATTGTACAACCTCAGAATTAGTAGATATCTGTGTATGCAAATAAACATTTCTTTGGGGTTGACAGCTTATGTTTTGATTTGTTTTTTAACTAGATATTAAGGAGAGGTTCACCAATTACGTGCTGCTACTAATTGTATGTCTAAGAAATATGGAACAGTTCTCATGGAATCCAGGTGGGTAAACTAGTAGAAAAATTAAGTACATAATGACAAATTTCTGTGCTATCAACAGCTGTATCTCTTTCTTCTTTCCTCAATCTGAAAGATAAAGGTAACCAGGACACTTAATTATGAAATCTTAATTAGTCAAACAGCTCACATTCTCATTTTTCTATTTCTGGCTTATAAGAGTGACTTTATCCTGTCTGCTAGAAGTATATGCTGCTTTGCTACAAATGTACATAGTTATGTTTCAAGTAGTGTTGTGAATTATTTCTTCATAGCCCTTCCCTTCACTTGGAGTACATTGAGGATGAACGATCCCCCTAGAAAAATTTATTTTGTCAGGCTAGTGAGATTGAAATTTGATAGAAGATTATGTAGAAATTTCCATTCATAACTTAATATTGGTTATATTTAGGATTTTAACACCATATTGAATAAACATAGAGTAAAATTTGGATTTTATTCTATTAAAACTTTGTTTTGATGATTTTAAGCCCTGGTTTCTGGTATATTTTGCTTGAATGTTATCACTCTACCTAAATCTTACTTTAAGCATCTAAACCAGGAGGTGCTCTGTCTGTTACTCGCACATAATGCATCTATCTAGTACATGCAAAGGTTGTCTTCCTAGTAGAGACAAAGCTTTACAAAGTAAAGACTTTAGAACATGATCCTAATTGTGGTGTGATTCTGTAGTCCTGGTAAGTTCCTACAACAGCAATGGAACAAGCAAGAAATTGCACGCTGTGTGCTGAGTGGTGATGGCGAGTTACGGACTCTTCAGGCTTGAGGAATTTTCACTGTTGAGCAAAAGTGCTATGATTTTTCTGTATACTGGCATCAAATTAAATGGCCTAAATTGTTTCTTCCCAACCTCCAGATCATCTTTGGGTGTTATTCCCGGATGTTTGCATGGTGGTTGCTTCAGAAATTGCGGTGGATATTGTGAAACACGCCTTTATAACAAAATTCAATGACATCACAGCAGATGTAAGTATCCTGTTTAGATTACTGAGTGCTATTTTAAGTTGAAGTTTACTTGATAATAAATTATTTTCAAATAGTAAAATTTATTCCAGGGCAGAAGATGTAAAAATTGGCATTTTTTTCAAATACAGGCTATCATTTGGGAAAGCTTGGTAATTTCCTTATGCAGTATACTTCTGAGGATCTTTATAATGTGGAACAAACACCTCTGCTTCTAAATTAGTAGTTCCAGATCCATAAATTATTGAAAGTGTTGTATAACAGTTCACATAATAACTACAATTCACATAACTGGCAGATCATTTCCTGACTTGAGCACTAGTTAAACTGACAGAAGGTTACTTGTCCTACAAACTAGTCAGAGCTTATATCTTTTCCTCACAGAATGGATTGTAGGTTAAAATTTGGGCTTTCGGAAAAGCATCTTACAAGGCTGCTGAATCTCTGTTCATGCATGTAGGTTAAAGGTGGACTGTGAAATCAGAGATCTATTTTTCCACTGTCCCTGGAGCACTGATATGAAGTAGGTTATGTTAGTTTCCCACTCCTGAAATTTCTTAGGCCATATATATTCAGTCCTTCTTTTAAAGTAGTAAATGAGGTTACTTTTTATGTGTTGTGGCACGATAGGTTGACCATTTGTCTTGCAAGTTGATTGATTTGTGAAGAGATGACTTGGCTTTTTCCACTATTAAAAGCTTTCAGGAAATGAGATTAGAACTTGGAAGTGCTATCTTTTTCAGCATCCCTAAAGTAACTACATTGTGCGGTGTAGAAACCAGTTTAATAGATGTACTTAATAAGCTCCCTTATGCCAGAGGCATTTATGCATGCCCTACTTTCATATAGAGAGTGTGCAAAAGAGCAAGAATGAAGTCATGATAGCCAAAAGTGTAGAATGCTTCAGTGTGCTGAAACAGCTAGAGTGTGGGGATAGTGAGTGACAATTTTGCAAGGGTTATTTAACAAACTTTGTATTTTTTGTACGAAGGTCTAAAGATTTATAGTTGCTTAGTCAGACTTTTTCAGAAGTTTTGAACACCTGCAGTGCAAGTTGCCCTGCCACTTATCCTTAAAATAGATGCTTTTCTGTCATAATATGCAGAACTGTTTTAAAAAGAGAAAGAAAAGCTTCATTCATCTTCTGATACACTTTGCTTTTTTCATGGTATCATTTGCTTAGTATATAAATAAGCTTTCTCATTTGTTTAATTTGATCCCAGTGCTACCTTTCATGTAGCTTAAAACAACTTATCAACTGTAGGAAAATAGTAAATGTGCTTTCCCTTACTTTGTATTTCTGGTTATCCTCAAATTCAGTAAATTCTTTATAAAGTCTCATTGAATTCCTGAAACACAGCATAGTGTTTGTTAGTTTTTGGGGGGTATATATACACAAGTTACTTCATCCAAAATATAGGCTCATCTGTTGAAGGGTGCAATTAGACCTCAGAGAAACTGGTTTTAACTCGGTCAGGCTGTGCACAGAAGTCTGTAATATTTTTACAGAAATATTTTATTAGTGTCTGTGCTGCTTCCATAAAGTGTGATAACAGATTAATTGCACATCCAATGTGCTGGATTTTTTCCAGGTCTACAGTGAATACAGAGCCAGTCTTGCATTTGACCTTGTTAGCAGTCGACAGAAAAATGTAAGCTTGAAAATAAAGACATCTTCTTGTATTAACTAACATTATTATGAGAGAGAATATTGGAACAAATACTTGAAGAAATGTATACAGAACTGTTAACACTCTTATAGTACTGAAATTCTACTTTGCTTTTTTTAATAAAAGATAACAGGAATATTTCCTTGTAATGTATGTTCTTATTTTTATCCATTTGTTCAGGCTTTATTTAATATATTGTTGAGAGGTCCCTTCCAACTACACTTATAGTCAGGGGATGGTTGTTACGACTTGGACGTTTTTGAGATTTGTGGGAAGTAAGCTTAACAAGATGTTCTTGAGATAATTTTAAATTACTGTTCTTTTCACTTTTTTTTAACTGTGTTAGATCAAAATACAGTCTTCATTAGGAATTTATATTATTTCTTCACAGACACCATGCAGAGATGTATAGGGATGTTTATACCGTGTATGTTACTGTTGTGGCATGGGTATTTACAGAATCATTTCCTTTGGAAAAGACCGCTGAGATCATTGTGACCAACCATTAATCTAACTCCACCAAGTGCACTGCTAAACCATGTCCCTAAGCACCACATCTGCGTGACTTTTAAACATGTCCAGAGATGGTGACTCTGCCGCTTCCTTGGACAGCCTGTTCCAATGCCTGACAAACCTTTCAGTGAAAAAAAAGTGAAGAGCACACAGACTGCTTGTGTTTTTCATTACTACTGTTTTTTGGAAGGCTATTTGCAGCACAGCTTTCCTGCATGAGTCTTTCTAACTATTAGTAAGTGCTCTGGATGAGTGCTTTAACTATTAAATGAACTTTATTATAATAATTAATGTCGTTATCTTGGGCACATTAATAGCTATTGTTAGGAATGCAGGAGCTATACCTCATAAAGAACTTAGACACCTTCAATTACAAATAATTATTAACAATTTGTTAATTAAAAAAATAAGTTTAGTATTTCTGAAAACTCCCATTACTTTTCCTGAGGATCCTCTGTGAAAAGTGAGGCATCACATAGGCACTAACTTTGGCATGACATTCAATACTGCATGAAGCTGTCGTGTAAAGTAGTTGTGTTTTGAGAGTTCAAATGTAACATATTTTCAAAATAATTTGAACACAATTATCCTGAGGCTAATTATAGATGTTTCTAGAATGATTTAAAATTGGTAGTGTGATTAATAATTGTTCTTTTATCCCTCTTATGTTTTTTTCTGTGCAGTATTTGGGGATCAAAGTCAAATTAATACAAAAAGGTCTCTAAGCCAGTAATAATGTACAGATGAAATATCATAGCACATTTGGATTCAGTGTCCTAATTGCTTTTGATTTAGAAATTTGTGTTATACCCCAGTTGCTCTTGATTTAGAGCACTGAAGCTAATCTCACTGGTCATGGTAGTATTACATTTTTTTTGTCGGAGAGTGCAGCTATCTCCATTTGAATTTCAGAATGTGAGTAGGTACACTTTATGCCAGTATCATGTTTCTTAGCAGAGATTGATGCTTATCTAGAGGATGTGCCAAGCTAAGATAAGCTCGTTGCTTTGTATGAATAGTTCATTATTCTTCCTCTTTTTTTGCTAGGCATATACCGATTATAGTGATTCAGTTTCCAGAAGAATGGGTTTCATTCCTCTTCCACTGGCTGTTTTAGTAAGTTGTATCTTTACCATCAGTTTTCTGTCAGTAAGATCTCACTTTGAGAATATACGCCTGTGAGATAGCTGACCCATTTTGACGATGAAATTATCACTGTTATTAAGTAACTGAAATGACGCTGCAAGACTGAGTTAGCATTCAGTATAACCTATATCACATACTAACTATGAATTTACGAATGTGCTACTGTTTATCAGCCTTTCATAGAAAATCAAATATATATTAATTTTATAGAATTTATAAGGACTTGAATTGTAGCAGTGGAATTAAACTACATCTGTGCTTATTAAACATCTATTTCTTTTGGCAATTATCCCATTCGTTCCGTCGGAATAGTCAAAACAGCTGGTTGCCAGAAGGTTAGTTAGTAGTAGTGTACTAGTTTTGGGTTTTTTAGGTTTTCCCTAGGAGTCCTTGTGGTTGTCACTGTAATGGTATGCTTAATGACTGAGTTTTCTTTTATATTGGGCACTGAGCTTCTGAGCTGTTGCAGAGTACATGATTCTGAAATAGTTGACCCTGTTACATGGACATGCTGCTATGAAATGAATCACTTCATTATTGGAGTTGTGTCCACATGCTCTGTTCTAAATTAACTTAACAGAGCATGTTTTCTGTAAATAGCTGCTCTGACTTTCCCCGTACACACATGTAGACAAGCAGTAGTTATTATAATACTGGGGATGTGTCCTTGCTTTGCCAGCAAAGATGCTAATTCATCATTTTCCTGGAAGAATATCAGTATGAATTAACTTTTAAATGTAACGTTCTCCCACAGAGATAGGAAAAATACTATTGACAAAAACCCAAAACAACTATGATCGTAATAATGATTTATTTTATAACTAAGTAAAGTACATCCAGTGAGAGAACAATTTAAATGCTTTTTTCAAGTACATTGTGTTCTGATATGATATTCTGGATATTAATAAGTTTAGAAGAAACTAAATTGCTTTGCTAACTTGGAACCCTAACTGAAATACTGAAGTAAAACTGAGATTTCAGGATAATTTGTAACTGAAACTTGGGATTCATATGCCTAGTCCACAAAGCAATTTTGTATTCTAAATGTTAGCATAGTGCAAAATACTGATTCTGTTTTACTGCATCAGCATCTCTTGACATTTTCCACAAAAATTGTTAACTCAGCTTCCAGCCCTTGACTTTTGGGGAGGTTTCTTTCTCTGTTATTTTACTTGGAAGTCAGTGGTGAAGGAAACATTGTCAAACTGTAGCTTTGGCAAAGTTGCAACCAGGTGCTGGTATAATACTTACTAAAACCAAAATCTTGAATAGCTAGTGCTACCAAGGGGAACTTTCAGATAAATTTCTGTTAGTGTAAATGTTTCTACTTTTGGCTTGAATTTACCAAATAAGAAGTGTCTGTTAAAATACTCTATTAATAATTGCTATACGTTTTAACTGCTTAATTTTTATCCTTAAAACAGCTCATCAGAGTCGTAACAAGCTCCATAAAAGTACAGGGAGTCTTAGCTTATGTTTGTGTTGTGCTTTTCTACTGTGGGTAAGTAAATGCATACAATCTAAAGTATTTACCATTATTTGACCAGATATGTGAAAAAAGCTTCTGATTCTGCATCTAGGCATAAATGTAAACTGTAATTGAGAGTGCAGTGTGGTCCCTAAGTATTATAACTGCACTGGGGGATTATAGCCCTCAATAAGTAACCTCAGTAATGAAAATAACTAATGGAAAAATGAAAGAATTTGACAGACAACCACCATACCTTTGTTTAAAAGGGGAAATTTAATTCTAAGGAATTAGCTTCCTGTGAGAAGAACGGAAGATTGAATATGCCAACAAAAATAAGCCATGTAGGTGCTCTGAGCAGATCATGAATTCTCTCTGGCAGCTAAACACGAGGTTTCTTCATGTTAAGAAACTGCTATATGGAAAAAAAAAGTAAATGCAAAGCTGACCATCCTGGGAAGGGTGGGGTCAGTAAGTAATCATAGTTAAGGAATAGAATGTCCCATCACAATTTGCTTTCCAAAACCAATGATTTGCAAGTATCCCTTCACTGCCAAATCAATTTATGCTTGTGTTATCCTTAACGTCACACCCGTTCCTGAATCCGTCCGAGATGCATTTAGCTGTACTTAAAATCCAATCTAGTTTGTCTGTCTGGAAAGACTTGCCGTAGATGGGGATGACCACTTTCTAGGAAAGTTGCACTCTGAACTGTGTCAGCATTTGTCTCTTGGTACTAATTCATATTGGAGTCCTACTAAAATTGATAATAAAGAATTAAAAGATTCAAATTGCTGCAGCATAGAGAACCTGCCCGCTGTATTGCGGGAATATATCTTCCAGTGCCCTACCAAGTTGTGTTTGTAACCGGAGATGGCAGGACTTGGGAAGTAAAAGACTTCTAGGTCTGGGGCAGTGGTTCAGCAGGTAGGCTGGAAGAGAGGAGGCTGCTGCTTTATCATACCTTATGGAAAGAATGGGATTACTACATATTTTTTATGAATAGGTAGACTCTTACCTCTAATCTGATGTTGATCTGCAAATAGTAGAACTTGGTCTGATGTGTCTAGTCCGCATCAGTGTAGAGACATTTCTTTAGTGTTGGATAACTAGGACTTGGAGATGCTGCATATAGGCCAAATATTAAAATGTTAGCCATATTCCTCTGCACCATACTTCAGTTGCTTCCCCAGTGTGCCACACGCTGTGCCCATGTTCTCACTAAAGCCAGCTCTAGATAACTGAAAGCACTGGCTCCTGATCACCACGTTCAAGCTGTGGTGCCAAGCTCAGCACTTTGATTTTGCTCAGTGGTTTTTCCTTTTTCCCCACTGTTTCCCTGCATCTACCATTCCATTGCTGCAGTGCAGTCCTGGATTGTTCTCTGTCTTGGGGAATGGAGGGCAGAAAGAAGCAGTGTGATTAACATGAAGGATTAAATACTGCTTTTGGAAGGCATAGGTCATGACAGTAAATACACTTTGGTTTATTTTGTCCTTATTGAAAAGTGAGAACAGATGTTTACTTCTGCCATGAACTCGGATTTGGGGCTAACTCACCCTTTGCATCTTTCAAGTAATTTGTGTTTTGAACATAAATTTCAGCTTTTCATCAGATTAGTATAGCATTGGTATGTGAGAAACTATATGATAAAATCTGGAACCATTAACTGGGCAGAGGATTGAGGCTAATGTGGAGGACATTGTTTTCTATCAATATTTAGCTACTGTAACACTGTGTACTGGTAAAGATTGCACAGTGTATAAAACCCAAGTTTTCTTTTTTGTAGGATCATGAACAACTGCAAACTTACATTGTTGTTAGAAAGTTGAGCCTGGGGTGGACTGGCGGATGAGAATAAAGTAGAATTGCTAGAAACCCTTGAATAATTTTCCATGAGAAGCTGGAACTGATACAGTAAAGTGTTGATTCATGGCCTTTTGAACTTCTGATCTCATTAAATCAGAGTCAAATCATGCTGTAAACACCTGCTGTCTCAGAACAAAAGCATATTATATAAAAAGTGTAGGAAGAACACCTCTAAAACTTACTAGAAATGGAGGAGAGCTTCTCAACTCTCAGAAACAAAATCTGTCCTGATAGTGTAATAAAACTGTAGAGAATTACAGCTTTCAACTTGTATAAAGTGCTGTCTTCTTTGCGCTTGCTTGGATACTAAAATGCCAGTTTCTTCTCAGTACTGAAAGTGGTTTGCTCCACTCATTCTTCTGTTTCTCTAAATTTCTTCTATAAGTAAATGCATTGCATAAAATTCCCTTAAAAGTGCAGTGCGCTTTGTTTACCTGTTTGACAAGTTCTGGTAACATCAGTGCAGTGAGAGATAGTGAAGGTGCTACTGAAGTGTGCTTGGGTCACTTTGTGATGAAGCAGTTAGACCTGCGCCATGGATCTGTGAATGTTCACTTCAAGTCATCCTTTTAGTCTGTTAGTGATGTGCATGATAAAAAGACTTTCAGAGAGTGGAGAATGAATTTAGAGTCAGCATTTTGGTTCACTTTTGTTACGTAGGTTGACTTGTGTAGAGAATATTTATGGTCATTCCTATGGAGAGCAGATTGCTATTTCCTCGTTCTGTCATGAGCCTTCACTTGCTTCACCTCTGCTTTCACCTCTGGAGTGGACATTGGTCTGTGTGTTCTGTAATACTAGTACTGGAACTTAGGTTTTGCAAGGCTCATTTGAGTTGTGAATCTAAAAGCACTTGATCATAGATGAGACCTTTGTGTTCTTCCAGTGAGGGGACAGGTATAAAAGGGACTTCAATATTTTGCTGAAGTTTGTGCTGCAAGTCAGTTATAATAGAAAATGAATCTGCCATCAACTGGACTAAGCTATGATGGTAATGCAGTGCTGCCTCGTTGAATTGAGTTTTATGGACTGTCTTTTGTGGTGTGAGAAAGGACTTTTTATGATTAGCCTGTAATTTGTGAAAGCTAGAGATTGGCTTTCATGTGTTTCATAGTCCAGTAGTGATCCTTTGCTGGGCACACGCGCAGTTCTAACAGCAGTGCGTTTAATTTGGACTTGCACTCTTGAGGACCCTTTATAGTTCTGTGTTTAAATATTTGATATATTAACTGGCTGCTTAACTGTCCTTGTAGTCCTGTTGTTAAACTGTGGTAAACCTTGATATTTTTCTCTAGCTGTCTTCTGGAAAAAAAAAAATAAAATAAATAAAAAACCAGGCATTGAATCTGAAACAAATTTTTAGGAAAAGGAAATTGCCTTTTGATCTTGCTGTTGGAGGGTTTTGTTAGCGAATCCTTCCAAGACAGCAGTAAATGGCATGCAATTATTTTAATATGAATAATTGCAGTACAAACAATATGCAATTTTTTTAATATGCTAATGCAAATATGTAAACAAATCCCTTTTTTTTTCAGGTTAATATCTTTAAAAGTCCTTAACAGTATTGTATTGCTGGGGAAATCGTGTCAATATGTAAAGGAGGCAAAAATGGAGGAGAAATTATTCAATCCTGTTCTGACTGCCACCCCAGGGAAGCCAGCTGGCAAACAGCAAAGCATGTTTAAATCTACCCAAGGTAAGGTTAACTGCATCATGTTGTTTTCAGCTGTAATGAACATTGCTTTCAGACTAAATTTAATAACAAACCAGATCTGTGACAGTGTTTGCTGCACACCAACCCTGTTGCTGGACCTCAGTTGCACCATATAGCTATGAACACGTCTGCAAACGTAATAGAATTTATGGCTATTAGTTCATGTTATAAATACTTTCTTTGGTTATAAATACTCATCTCTCTGGTAAGATTCCACCCTGATATGTGGGGGTGATGGAAACATCAGAACATTAGCATGCTTTATGTGAAGTCACGATCTTAGAACGGTTTGGGTTTGGATCATCTAGTCCAACCCTATCTGCCATGTCACTACACAAATAAGTAAATGTTTACATGTCATCTCTGGCTGTGCTGGAGTTTAATAAGGAAGTAATCTATGCATTTCTTATGGAAAGTAATCTGGAGACTTTCAAAACCTGACGTGTTCCTGTGCGACCTGCTCTAGGCGATCCTGCTCTGGCAGGGGGGTTGGACTAGATGATCTCCAGAGGTCCCTTCCAACCCCTAACATTCTATGACACACAATAGGTATAATTACTTCTAATTGTCATGAACACATTAATGAAAAGCTTTATGAAATCCAAATAGAAATTTCATCTGGTCTCTGCTCACTTCATTCCAGCCTGTGCCACATGGCTTTCTCATACAGGTCCTCAACATTAGCAGTTAATATATAATTGGAATGGGGCATTATTATATTCTTGTGGCACCTTATAGAAGGAAACAGAAACCTTCATTGTTATAGTCAACCGAATTGGATTGTATGTCTTCCTCTGTGAAGAGCTCAATGAGAGCCTTAGAGCACTTAACAGTGAGGCTTTTATTGTGCTCGCTCCATTGCTTGCCAAAGACTTGAACAGCTTGAAATGTAAGGTGCTTATTAGTCGTCGTAGTGTCTCGCCAGCAATAGTGCAGTTAAGAATCTGTCAGTGTTTCAGACATAAATCTCTATCTCACCTGTGTCAGATCATGTCAAGCAGAAGCTTGGTGCAGACATTTGTTTTTAAATAGCTTAAATTCAGAGTTGCATTAGTTTCATGATGAAAGAATGTAAAATGAATTGGTCTGAATGTCTTCTGCATATCATTATGACAGTTGTCTAATGAAAATGTTTTTATTAAACATTCTAGTGCTACACTTATAAGTCATACTTACTTAGATTGACCCTTAAACTTACACACAGTAAGTAAATCCTGGAGAGTATTCTTAGCTGAAGCAGCAGGAATTTTACCAAGTCAGTCAGCAGAGATGCTCATTTCCACAAATGGAAAGATTTTGATTTGAAAAGTAGCAATCAAAAAGCTTTTGCTGGTTTTATTTAGCTCAACCCTTAACAGTTTTCCTTTTTTTATCAGGGTTTTGTATACCTTTTAACAGCTCTTTATTTACTAGAAACCTCAGTTATGTGAATAAATGGGTTTTTTACCTTCCCCAGCTTCTGCGTGTCTGCATTATTACTGCTGGGCTCTGCAATATTGGTTAATCCTTGTGCCCCACTTATCAGGTTTTCTTCAATACACTCTTGCAGCTCATCTCTGACTAGAATGAGGGTGAGGGAATAATCTAGTCTACTTTCTAACAGTTTATAATGTAAGTCAATTTATTTTCCTAAGAATTTCCATCTCATCCACAGCAACAGTTTAAAATTTTGAAGGATAACTTTTTATATTTGCTTGTGAAGGATGGAAGTTCTAATTACTGGTAATCATTTACAGGCTGATTGGCTTTCTCTGGAAGCTGCTAGGTTAGAAGAGACTTACCTTTTAATGAAGTTCTACAAATTGGCATTACTTGTCTCCTTCCTTGTTGCAAATTTAGTACCCTTGACTTGCATGAGATTGTAGAAAGTAATGCATATACCTTCAAGTAGATGGCATACTGTAAAGAGATGTTATACAGAAAGAAGCTTTTTTGTAGCGATTTGGATAGTGCTGCCATTCTGAAAAATAATGTTCCCTTGGGCTTGTCTGCAGTACTCTCCACGTTAGTCACATTTTTTCAGATTCCATTAGAAATAGTAACTCAGTCTTATGAGGAAATAGTAAATAAGAAAAATGTATTTCCTTTTCATTTGCTTGTGCATTTTAATTTTTTTTTACTGTTTTAACATAATGTGGAAAGAATACATGGATATTACTTACAGTTATCTGAGGTTAATGGAGCCAGTGTTCGATTCTACTGAAGTAAAAGGCAGGAATAGCAACAGACATCTTTAATAGAACTGCTTTAGGAGCCAGTACTGTTGAAGTGTGTAGCAGCGCGTGACTCATTTATTAGCTGTCCCTAGAGAAGCCAGGTTTACTGTACATATGTAGAGGATTAGGCACAGAGATGCCTTTTCTTCATTTCAATAGAAAATATTTGTGTGATTCACACAATGGCTGTCAAATATCTTCTTGCCTAAGCCAACAAAAAATGAGTATGTAAACCAGAAGAAAGCAGTGTATGTCCTGCTGCTTATGTTCTGGCTCCTTTTCTGAACTTCTGTAGAGTTAATTGTCTGTCCTACCATTTAGAAAAGGAAATCTCTTGTGGTAAAACTAGAAGAGGTAGTTGGTTCCACAAAGTGTTCTTCTGTTGCTACTGCTGATTTGATGCAGCACACTTTTTCAAGATGGCTTTGCATGAATCTGGATGTTATAGATGCATCACTATGTCTGTGTTAAATTCATTACTACCTTTGTAATTGTCTTCTGTTCCAACAGGTATTTCCACAGATGAAAATGGATCTACGTCAGTTACCAATCAGCCTGTGCATCAGAAGGAGAATATGCCGTCCTTACTTGTAACAAGCAATTCTGATCAATTTTTGACAACTCCTGATGGAGAAGAAAAAGATATAAGCCAAGACAGTTCAGAATTGAAGCACAGGTCTTCAAAGAAAGACTTGTTGGAGATAGACAGGTTTACTATTTGTGGAAACAGAATTGACTAAGATTTTTTTTTTTTTTTTTTAATCAATGTGCTAAGGATACTGAGCTGTTGGGACAGCAGATGCTACCAGAATGGACAGTTGCCAAAAAAGGCACATAAATATTTATTTAAAAACTTAAATTATTAATGGCAAAAAATATTAATTTCTTTCTACAAGTAACTTGGCTTGGTATCTGGTCAGGTCAAGTAAGTGATCTTTAACTTGCCTCTTGGAAAATGTGGTGGATCATGAGTCTCTAGCCTGGTGGCAGAGCTGCAGTATCACTTTTCTGGGAAATAGACTGGGAAAAAGCATAATCCTGTTCTGCGTTATGAAACCATACTTCCAGAACATACTACTTTTCATGAAGATTCCTCCAGTGTAAGGATATTCCTGGAAATGTATGACAACTTGACCGGAAGCTTGCCTTTCCAGTTACCTTGTTTTATTAAACATCTGCAAGCAGAATTCAAAACTTGTGCTTATATCAACAAATGCATAAAGCATTGGTACATAAAACAGTAAGTCAAGATAGTTATTCATGTCAACAGAAATCTTCTCAAGATGCATCTTGAAAATCTTGTAATCGGAATAAAATTTTGCATTTAAATGAAAGACTTACTGCATACTATTTTATCTAAATACTAAACACCAGGGAAAGATCACAGTAATGAAGATCCTGCTTAACTGGGCAAATATGAAACATACTCATTTCTTGTGTTGTGTATTCTGCAAGGCAAATTATTGATAAAATTATTTTTAAAAGCAGAGGATTTTTTGTTGCTGTAGGAAAAAATAATAAAGGGGCATTTATGTTGAGAAAAAGCAGTGTTAACTGCAGCAAGCAGGTGTTATGTTGGAATTGTATGTATGACGTTAACGCAGCAGAAGAGAATATTACACTGCATTTTGGGTTTAACTCTGAGAAGAATGGAATCTGTGTATTAAGTCGCTTGAGAACATACCTATAAAAGCTCATACTGACAATTAAATCAGAATTATCCATTTTAGCTGATTGGTTTTAGCCAAACTTAAGTAGATGGACTAGATCTATAAAGAGCATTCATTTAACCATTACAGTGCATCTTCATTTCTAGTGTGAGATGCAGTTGTGGGAGGATTGATGAAAGATGGAAGATTGATGAAGATTGGAATCCTCAGACCAAGAACGGAACAAATTTGAGCTTAAAATGTAGGCTGGAAAGTTGTACCAGAAGTGACCCCTTAGTTAATGATAAATTGTTCCTACAGTGATGTTAAACATTTGTTACCTTCAAATGCCTTTCAGATACTTAAGTAAGCACCAGTTTAATTTTCCAAGGGAAAACATCATAAAAATACTTCAGTGCTGAACAAATGAAGACAAAATTTGCACTTTGCTGACTTCATGATTTCTCAGAGTGGGGAAGCCAAGGTTTATTTGCTTTATGAGCATGTGAAAGTTTAATGTATATTATAATCCCTGAAACTTGCAGGACTACAGTAGTATAGCAGATGGAGACACCTGGACAGAGTTACCATGTATCTGAGCAGAACTGGTAATGAGATCGCTTTGCCACACAGGTTAGTGTCGTCTGCTCTGGTGGGGACTTCTTGCTGCAGTCTTTCAGCCTCTCCTTTCCCATCAAGAGTAGCCAAAATCTGTGGTGACTGTTCAGGGATGAGAGTAAAAAGAAGAGGACTTGTGCTGGGGAAAAATCTGAAATTCTTTAATCTTTGATGTATTTTATACTAATTGGAGATGTTCACGCATTGCAATTCAGATTATCTGTCAATTTGGTGTATCTTATTTTTGAATTATTTAGCAGTTGCTAAAGAAAGCTTGGAATTGCTTTCATTTTTTTTCTGTTGAATGACATTCTGTATCAATTTTATAAGTGCATCTTGTGTGAAACTCAATAAAATTCAATTTTGTAATATTTGTTTAAAAAAAGTCCAGCATCTACATTTCTTTCCTAGTATTCAGAGTTGGTGAACTTGCAATGTATTTACTGTATTAAATTCCAGTTTTCGTAAAGATTCTTGCAAATGTGGGGCACGAATGTGCATAAGAACTGGGTTATCATGGCTTTACTTCTGATTCTTTTCTGTAGCAGTTTGTTATTGCCAATTGTAGGAAGAACCTACTATTAATTTGGTTTTTAAAGGCAAAACCTGGGTAAATGAAAAAATGTGTCTTAAGGAAGTTGTAATTTATGTAGTCAGTTACTACAGTTGAATGGTTTACACCTATGCAGTAAAGCCAAATGTAACTGCAGTGTAAGCTTAGACAAATCCTTTCCTGAGCACGTGACAGTGAAGGGGTGCTGGTTCACTGCTCTTAAGTCCAAGTCCTGGCCCAGATCCTTGTCTTGAGGCTGGGAGCTTTTGGGTTTTTAGTGGTTTGGTTTTCGTTTGGGTTGGTTTGGTTTTTTTTTTCAATTGTGGTTAATTAGGTGTAAAGCACTAGAGCTGAGCTGTGGGATATGGCTGTAACATCTGTTTGTTACGTAGGCATAACTTTGATTTATGGATCACAATAAATCAAAGGTATTCTTGGGGTACTGGTTATAGGGGGCATTGCAAACACAGCACTTCCCCTTAAACTCTCTGGAAGTCTGGAAGGGGCCCAACTAGGCATGAAATGTAATTGTTTTCTCTTTCTCCAAGCTCTCCAATTGTTCTTAAGTTTTTGTTCGTGATTAATAGGGATTCCTTGCATATGTAGCAGTGCATCTATGATGAAAGGTCACAGCTTCTTTGACCCTGGGTGGTCCTCTCAGAACTCTAGAGGTGGCTGAGTGGGGAACAAACCACAAAACAGAAAAAACACCAGCAGCACCAAATGTATTGTCTATATATACAGATATATTGTCTATAGATCTATAGATAGTTCTGTATTTCTTTAGGTCTTCTTGAAAAGCACCTGTCTTCACAGTGAAATAAGAACATCAGAGGTTAAGCAGTGAATAAATTGAGTTCTTCATAAATCCCTCCAAAAATCTAGGCAGTTCTGATGCAAGCAGTGATATTTCAACTAAAGTCACAGCTGCCAAATTAATTCCAAAAGCACACACTAAGTACAGTATTATTCATTATGGGACCATTAAAGAACAACTGTGTTTTCCATAGGATTATTTAATTAATCTTTTGAAGCCTTCCAAATGTTCATCAGCCAAGTAGAATTTCCCCTCAAGCAAAGCAGTTTTACAATCACAAGTATGCTGTTAACTTACTTGCCTCTTAATTTAGAGTGAGTTTGTTGAAACTTTTCAACTTCATCTTGGTTCTTTTTTTTGTGGTGCAAAATTTTCTATATTGTAAGCATTGATTTTAAAGTCTGGTTTTGTAAGTCAGTGTAGTTGTTGAGGTTGCCGGTATTTGCTCAGTCGTGGCTGGCATGCCATCCCTGCTGTCGGGCCACGGTTCTGAATCTGTGATAAGTAGTGGTAAGGAGATAAGTAGTGGTAAGGAAGGGCGAATGCAATGTAATTACAGCAGAATGTAATCAAATTCTGTGAAACTCTTGAAACAATGCAACATTTTGTCTTGCAAACTGGGTTACTCCATTGTGAGTAAACTAGGAGCTGTACCAGCTGTGTCCATCTTGGGTTATCCTGGCTTCAGAAATGCTCTTCACAATTACTAAACAAAGTTTTAAGAGCGAACTTCTTCAGAGTAATTGCTCGCTCTTAGAAATTTGGACTATCTTCATTTTGCTGACTCCAAGGAAGCAAATAGTTCTGTGTAAGTGCTAAGCAGCTGGCAAAGGGGCTGTAACCAGCACTGAAAGCAGAGCAGCTGGACCAGCTTTTTCTCCAGGAAATTTTTTCTGTGTATAGTAGTATGAGATGCTCAGACTATGAAGGCTGTCAGAAACACCTAATGTGTCATTCTGTATGTCTTTTTCTGTAAGAGAATAGAATCTTTCATGGGCTCTGCCAACTAAGCCTGAGCCTAAGTGGACTGCTTTTTAGGACTTCAGTATCTGTTATACTCTGGTACAGAGCAGTTGTAGGAAGGACGCTGAATATTTAATACTAAAGAACACTATTCAGGAAAAATAAAAAAATATAATAGGTTCTCAAAATACTTCTCAGTTTTGATCAAAACACTATTATCTCTGCAATGAAATAAACTCAGATTTTTAAGTGTGCCCTTACTGCAAATATGCTGCCCACCTGTACCTCGCAGATACTGTTTTAGCCTATATAGATGGTCATTTCTTCCACTGATTACTTTGTAGGAGCATAAAGCTGTCAAGCAGAGCCAAGATTTTGCTCTTAATCGGAGGCAGTTCTGTCTTACGGCCAAACTGCAGAAAGTGGTGGGCATCCGGGGGGGAGGGAAGGAGGGAGAGAAGGCGATTCTTGGTGGGTACAAAGATGTGGGTTGCAGCAGCACTACCTTGGGCTCAGATCTTTTGAGGATGACTGCTGCCATTCTAGTGTAAACTTTGCTAAATAAATCCTGTGTTGAATAGGCACACATACTGCATGCATGGGATATTATATGGCATTTACTACTTTCTTGCTTTTACCTCGGAAGTTCCCTATTAATCTTAGATTGGTGGTATAAGAGCGATATTGCAAGGTAAGCATATTTTTAATAGAGCAGTTTTTGATGTTCAGAGAAGGCTCAGGTTTTATCTGGTGTTGCTTCTTGCCATCCATGCTTGGTTTGTTGGACAAAGGCAGTAATAAGTTTCTATGCATGTTGACAACTTCGAATATGAGAAGGTCTGTTCCTGTGATGCCTGGCCCTGACAAAAGCTTTTATCTGCTCTTTCTGTTGAAAATAAATTAAATATCAAGGTAGCTCAGGAATCACTTCTGTGATGTTGACAGTTTAAAACAGGTAATTCAGAGAAGTGGAATTGTGGAGTCATAGGAAGTGATGCCTCTGATTTACTGAGAAGCATGGCCTTGAAACTTAAAATCCAGCATTGGACAGCACATTCTTCGGCTCGGTACACCAAGTCAAAACAGGAAAGCACTTGAGTTGATGCTCGCAAGTACAATCCTAGCGACAGGACTGACTGACAGTCCAAAACATCCCTGCAGATTGGATCTGAGCTTGACATTCTTGTTACAGGCAGCCATATAGCCACCAGCCAACTTCTTTCTATAGCTAAGGCAGTAGGAGCAGTGCTAAACTAGGCTCGTCTGGAATCAGTTCTTGAAGTACCATGTGTGTATGTATCTACCCTGGAAGCCATGAGACTTTGTTTTCAGGTCAGTTAACACTACGTGCCCTTTGGACTCTCGCAAGGCGTAGCTGTAATGAAAATAAGTCTTGCGTTGAGGCTTGGCACTGCTTACTGATTTGAGACAATGTCCTTACTGCAGTAGCAGAGAACCCACCTATTTAAGCTGATCTAAAAAATTTAGCTGTCTTCAGTCACTTAAAATTACTTTGTCATTGGAGAAGGAGAATGAATTCTGTTCCATCTCAGGAGGTGGCTTATGGTACTTGTTCAGCCATTCAGTGACCACATGTTATTTTGCCTGCATGCGGACAGGAAAAAATTCTCTAGAGATTTTGTGCTAGACCCTCATTTCTTCAAAGCAAGGACCAAAGCCGCAGTATGTATTTAAAAAGTGATTCTTTACAGTAAGATGTTCTGCTAATGTTATCGGTCATTTTGCGGAACTGATTTGCCTGCTTTGTATGCCTTGTATTCAGAGTGGCAAATTGCATGAGTTAAGTTTCAGCTCTTGATCTGAATACACATGTCATTTCTTTTATTGCTATTTAATTGATTTGACAAGTCTAGTTTCTAAAACATTAAAATTCCTGTAGTCCAAATTTTCAGTAATGTGGGTTTTTGTGCCAGGGGGCCTGAGGGCAGTAGGCGTGCTAAGCTCTTGATATGCTAACCAAACGGCAAGCCCTAAGAAACAGAAGTGCAAGCTCCGTAGCTTCACATCACCACTGTAAGGAGCAGAATAATCTCTGGTTTATCTCTTGTGTGAGTAGTCCGTGAGAGCTGAAAGAGCAGTAAGAGACCAATACATGGTATGATCAGTTTGCAGCTCTTACAGGTTACCTGTAAATCCTCCTTTTACAGTGTAAACACCAAGTGAATGAGCTAGATCTAAAAGTCTGTTCTCCTTGCTGTCATTCTGGGTATGTCAGATTTTCGTTGGTTATTCTCATGTTTGTCCAGGCCATAATCTGCAGCTTGTTGGGTATTTTTAAAGACAAAAGACTGAACAAATCTTGTCTATACAGGAAAATATTCTCACTGGAATTTAACTTGAGAAGGGAAGGGCTCTTGGAATACTAAAAAATGTTGGTTGTCATATTATGATAGTAATTACCTTTTCTTCCTCTAAAGACAATTGCTGGGTTTGGGTTTGCCATAATATTCCAAGTAGCTGTCAGCAGCCCGTGGTGAATAGTGAGATGGGTATCAAATTACCACGATTTCACTAGTGGATAATAAGAGTACAAGGACACCTGGTAACCTTCCAACACAATCCTGCAAAGGCTATAAACCAGAGCTCTCTAATTAACAAGAAGCTGTGGCCTAAAAGCCACATGAAACCTGTTAATTCTGTTCAGCATATTATCAGCCAGATGAAAGCCTCCCCTAATATCTTGAGGAGAAATTGTTCAGGATAATGTTTTTCATAGAAGAAAATAATCAGGGATTTTCTCCTTCTGCCTTCCATGGGGTAATGCTCAACAGGGCACTGGAACTTTGAAAGCTTATGTCATTTATATGGTTGCTAATGACCTACAAATAATATATATATTATTATTTTACTTACAAAAAAAAAAAAAAAAAGCTGATAAATAACTTTGGCCAGTTGAAAAAGAAATGAAATGTTTGAAAATATCCTCTGCAAATGCAGAACTTCATACCTGAAGCGTAACAGGGCAATGACATGCATTTGGGTGCATGTTTCCAGAGACGTGTCTGTAGATGTTCACAGGGTAGGGACAAAGTGTTGGGTAAAGTTTTCTTTCATTGTTGTTCGACACTCCTAAGCCACGTGTCATTTTGCCCCTTTGCCTTTCAGCCTAGCCCCTTCAAATCAACCTGACAGTTTCTGAATGAAATTCAACTGTAACACTAGTTACTGGGTGCTGCTGTTCCCCTGGCTGGACAGCACATCTTCAAAGCATGTAGTTGTCTCTGCAAAGGTCTCAGGACTTCAGGAGAGTCTTCCTTTGAGCAGCATTTTCTGATACTAGATGGGAAGCCCTCACAGAGCAACTGAGTATGTCAATGAGAATAAACCCCCTTGTTCATGGATCGGTGTAATCCCTGACTTGCTGAGCTGCGGGGTGGAGGTGGGGACGGGCTTTGGGCATTTTCTAAGAGCAGATGTTTCCTCTCCTTTGTTACACTGCTCAGGATTCTGGCCAAGTATGGTTTCCCTCTAACGATGGGTGTCAAGGTGAGGCTGTGGCCTGCTGTGAACTCTGATGGGCTCCCCTGGATGTACATTGCATGTAGAGAACAGCAGAAAATGGAGGCCTTTGTTAAAGCTCCCTTTGTAACTGTAAATAATGCACCTTTGTATCATGGCACAGAAGTTTCCTGCTTGACCTCATGTTGCTTTAAGTAAATGGTACACTCGCATCATTTAGAGAGACTTCTCTTGCATCCAAAGCCAACAGCTGGGCACCTAGGGGAGGGATGAGAGATGGTGCTGTGGTAGTGATGATGATGGTGTTGTGATTTGGCACAGGAAGAAGGCAGGTGGGCTTTGTTCCACTTGCCGCATATAGATGAGGTGGGTTTGTGTATGGGCATGTAGCAGCCTGGCATACACAGAAGGAGATGGGGGTAACATCTGAGCTCCAGTCAGTGCCTTGCAGAAGGCAAAGGAGGCATTTATAAGAGTTACCCTACAAGCACAGCAGCTTCAGCCCTTCCACTGCTTGACCTTTTTAAGCTGCTTGCTTTATTAGGCTGTACTTGCACACAGCAGTCACAGCTTTGATAGAAACGGGGAAGACAGTCCAGTATGCTGGGCTAGAGCAGCTGGAGTATTTTGGGAGGCCAGTGGCATAACTTGGATCTTCCTGGTTTTATGCTGTTGCAGTTTCCTCCTTCTCCCTCTGTGCTGGTGCTCATCACATAGTCCAGCACTAGTGGCTGGGTTCCCAGCCGCAGGAGCAGTGGAGAGCAGCTTGATGCCAGGGCTGAGGTTTGTCCTCTGAGCTGTTCGGATGGTCTCTGCTTTGTTTTGTTCTAGTACTGGCTGCTGCACTCGCTTGTTTTACTTACCTACTTTTTTTAACCTTGTTAATCAAGCATGTTTCATGGTAACCAAAGCTGGATAGAGCTACTTATTCTAGCTCAGGTCCTGTCTAGTGCAGCATCCAATTCATGTTCTTCCTGATAGATACTTGCTTAACATCTCTGTCAGTCTTAAATGGCAGAGACTCCACAACCTTCTTGAACAGTAAATGTGTGCATTGCAAATGCTGTTACTACCTGTAGAAAGCTTCCTAATGTCTCTTTTAAGTCTTCCTCACTGAAATTTGGCCCTCCCTACTTTTTGTCCATCCTGGGCATGGAGAATAAATTTCACCTCTCCCTGTGTCTCTCTTTTTGTCTTACATCCTTGGCAGCTGAGACTGCTTCATGTTTCCATCCAGGCTCCTTTGCTAAGCCACCCCAGTGAGTTCAGCTTCTCTTTGTGCAAACAGCTTGTCCCAGGCTCATCCTGGGCGCTGGAACCCCAGTTGATGCCTTCCTACCCATCTGAACTGAGCCTGAGGTTTACATCAGCCAGCTTTTAGTTGCCATATCCTGGGATGAGATTTACGTCTTAAAAACAGGATGCCACTTTTGACCTGGGAGAGTTTGAATGCACTGCAAGATCTACACACTGTCTACGGAACTGCCTAATTGTTCCCAAGCCTGCACTTCTGCTGTTGTGTAGTGCTGCCAAAACATAAAATCCTGTATTAGAGCTGCTTCAGTTTAATCTTTTTCCCATCTGTTTCTGTGGTTAGTCAAGTTTGTTTTCAACTTCTGTCACACGGTGTATTCACAGCCCTTTCTTTACCTTTTTCTGGCACCCACAGCCCACTCTTTACCTTTTTCTGGCACCAGCACAGTACTACTGATTAAACACTGAATGGCAATGGAGCATGAAGAGACCTCTGCAGAATCTCACTGCTGTGTGATGATGAACTAGTGATAAATACTCCCGCAAGCAGGATTTCCCAACAAGCTTTGTCGACTGCTCCAAGCAATTTTAATCTGTACTGTGTTTCCTTAGTTTGAGAATATCGTGTGAGAGAGTATCAAAAGCCTCATGAAAATCAACATACGTGATTATCTGCTGCTTCTCACCTTATGGTGTCTACGCTGTTGAAGGGAAATGCACTGGTTTGAAATGATCTGACAAATTTATGCTGGCTTTCATTCATCATGTTATTCTTCAAGCACTAAAAAGAACAAAACCCAAATCTGATTTCTTGCCCAGAAAAATTCTGGAAGACCACAGTTAGTTTGATCTATCATTTCCCTTTTCCCTGTTCTAAAGGTTGCTCTTTTAAATCACAAGAAAATCTCTAATGACTCTGTTAGCCACTTTTTTTGAGTTTTTTTTTGGTTTGGTGTCCAGGATAAGACCTAAGCTGAGTGCAAAATCTCACATACCTCAGTGCTGATGTGGCAGGATCTGTATGAGTCCCCATGAAACTGGAAAACAGTGGGTTTGTACTGCTTTGTTTTGCCTTCATGTAGTGTTCCCACAAAGGAGGATGATATTAGAGCTTCTTACTAGATGATATGTTGTGCAAAGACTTCCTAATGTGCCTTCAAGTATTTATAGGGATCAAATGAGGAAAGTGCTAACCTAACATCAGAATCAGTGTTCATCAAAAGACCTTGAGGAGGAACAGGGAAGAAATGAGATAAACCTCTGAAGTGTCTTGTGGTGCCCTAATGTCCAGTGATGAGAAATAAGAAAGCAAAGTCCTGTTGGAGTCAGCCAGGCAAGACAGCATCCCACCATTGCCCTCAAACTCTCAGGGTGAGCTCTGCAGCTCTGCCCCCATCCCTGTGCTTTGCCAGCTCAGGGAGAAGAAGCAGTGTGCAGCTCAGGCAATCTTCAGGCATCTAAAATGTTCAGTGGAGGGATTCGCCTGTATTCCTTCCTATCCTTCCCTTGGATTTACAATAACGACCTGATATCTTCTGGTCCTTAGACTTTAGTCCAGACTAAGCTGTTATTGCTTACCAATGGGCTCCTGTTACTCTTTTCCTCCTAAAACTTTCTTAAGGCCTCCCCATCCTGGAAACTTGACAGGCAGAGAGACTTTCCTTGCCAAAAGTATTCCCATCTTCCTCAACAGCTCATGCAATGTCATCCCATGGCTGAGGGTGACAAAACCATCTTGGAAACATCATCTGTGTGTTTGTCTCCAGGAAGCATTTGGCTCCACCTGATCTTTGAGCAGAAGGAGTAGGATTCACAAGTGTAGAGCAATATCATCACTAATTTCTCTCCTGTTCAAGCTTTTCTTGAAAGTATCTTATTTGAGCAGCCAAGGTCACTTGGTGTGTGACTCTTGACTGTCTTTGTGCCTCTCCAGTGTCTTTGAGGCTCGGGTGCTCGCAGAGACCCCATCTCCTGGGCAGGAGTCTTTCTATCATGCCCAGCCAGAAGTCCACCAGTCCCTGCTGCTTTTTGCTTGCAGTGATGACTGTGAAATGGTTTTTCAGTGAGGCATTTATTATTTTCTGCAACAAGGAGCAAATCCTTACTTGCGGGCAGGATATTGGATCAGCAATTTAGACCATCTTTAATCTGGTGGCAATCGGTTAAAAGCAGAAGCAGAGGAAGCCTGCAATATGTTCATTTCCTTTCTCCTCACCATAACCGATAGGGCAAGCAATTAATCAATTTCTTCATAACAGTATTTTTAGTGAAAGACTGTTATCATACCTCTTTATCATCTTTTTTTCTGGAATAAAGTAACTTAATGTTCTTTCCTCTAGACTCTCCATAATTTGTCTGCATCTTTGAAGTGCTGTCCCCCAGAGTGGAGACAATCCTCCTGGCGAGGCTTCACTGGGAACAAAACCACCAGAATAATGATTTCCCTTCCATGCTATGCTCCTATTACTATACCTTATAGTTGATAAAGAAAATCTTTAAGTTGTCTGTGTGAGCACAAACTTTGGACATTTCCCACAGCAGCATGGCTAACTGCTCTAAGTCTGGGCTAGACTTTAAAAGGATTTAGATGCTAATTAATTCTTTTTAGGCACCTGAGTACTTTTAGAAAACTGATCTCTTGCAAATTCTGTTGAGATCGTAATTTTTCTTTATTAATGTCTAATAGCCATAAATATGGATTAATGGTTTTGCTTTGGGAACCCGATGCCTTGATTACAGATAATCAATAGTCACTTTTTTTCAAGACCTGGAACAGGAAATGAAGGTGCAATATCGGCTGCACTTGCAATGTCACTATCTCGACATGGAATCCTAGATGTAGCGCTTTGAAGGAGAGGTGAAAGGTGCAAGCTTTGCCTGATTTTCATTGCACTTCAATGATCTTTACATTTACATTTCCAGTGAGGTGTCAAAGATTTGGATGTTATATTTTTGGATGAGAACTGAAATAAACTACTTCAGGCAAGTTAAGTCCCTAAGCCTGTACTCTCAGTGGAATACCAGCAGACCACAAAGAATCAGAGAGACATACTTCACCCTGACACGTTTCCCGTGCCATGAATGTATTTTTATACAGTGCTAATTTAGTGTAAAGACTCCACTCCATAACATCTAATGAAAAAAACCTTGAAGTCAAATACTTGTATAAGAACAAAACAAACAAACAAAAACCAACCAAACAAAAAAGCCAAGTTACTACACAACCTACCCAACACTGTCTTTCTAAGGCAAATGGTAACAATTTCCAGGCCATTGCAATTTACAGGCATCTTCAAAATGATGTGGGGCAGCTCCTTGGTTCTAGCTGACTTTTCCTAATTAAAACAAATCCAATTAGTAATTCCTAGGTTATAAATTGAAAGCACCAATATAGCTTGCCCTTCAATGCAGTAACATTTACAGATACCTTTAATCTGAAGTAACTAATTAGGAAATACACTATAGTTCCCCCTAGGCAACTCCCCCAGCAAACAACTGGCACTAGTTAAAAACTTGTCTGCTTGAAAGTGATATACATACTAAAGCGTATACTCCAAGTCCTATAATAGCTTTCACTTAAACCACACTCCTTTCTGCTTTTTGAAATGTGCAGTAAATCCCTGTGCAAATATAATATCATGCCTTCACATTTCAGCCAATAATCTCAAATACAATAAATCTCAATTAAGCTTCACAGCAGCACATTCCCCCACAGTGGGACATAAAAGACTATTTCCACTGAAGAAATTAATGAAACGAAGTCCAGGGACTTAAGCTTGCTGACCCAAAAGCTGTCTCGTAGTAAGGAGCAAGGCCAGACAGACCTGTAGTGCTGATCCATCCTAAAGAACAGCACTTCCCTGAAGCAAAGGAAACTATTTGTTTTACTGTCATTGTGTTGGGCTTCGTCAAAGGAACGTGCAAGTGTATCTCAGGCCTAGGCTTCAGGATTATCCACTCTTCATGGCTAAAATTCTAAGCAGGTCCACCCGTCTGTGAAGCACCATGATTGATATGCGCCATGAGATTTGAAAAACAAAAACATTTGGATACCACTTTCTTTTCTGGGACTTCTAGGATGCCTTTAATATTATTATTACTATTTTGGAAGCTTTTGTCTGTAACCTTAATAGCTGGAGGGTTTTTCTCTAAAATAAATACATAAATTGCAGATTGTCATACAATCAGAAAACCCCAGGACTTCCACCATTAGGAAATACAGCAAGCATGAGCATTGTGAGACTGGCAGGCCTGCGGTGCAAAAATAAGGCTTGCTACTTTAACTAAATGTTTTATCCAAGGGTGAAATGCTCCTCTGCTGCAGGGAACCCACAGAATAAGTTTTGCATTATATTGCCTTTCAATCGCATGGGGTTGTTAAGTGCAATCATAGTAAGAATGGAATAACTCCTAGTTCCCATCTCTGTCATGAGCATACTAGTGAGTGTTGCCTCGGCTCCGTGTCCAGCTTCATTTCAAGGCAGCAGTTAAAGCAGACTCTTACATGAACAGGGTCTGCGGGTATTTGGCTTGCAGAACAATTTGCTTTGAAAAGTTGTCACAAGCTGCTGAGTTTACAGTCATATAAAGCCTCCTATAGCTAACAATAATCTGATAATGTAGTGAATGTTTTTCTCTTTACTTCTTCAATGTATATCTAGGAATTCTAAAATCTAAGTATTTTTCATTAAAGAATATGTCTTCCTCTTTCTTCAACCTCATGATTTCTACAGTGTTCTCAAATGGTGCAATTAGAGGTGAGGAGGCAGGTCTGCTCCAGATGCGATGTACCACTAGACCAAATTTAGTATGGTGGTCTAAAAAACATTGTACTGCCTTGGTAACATAAATATATATTAATCCTATCTACCAGTTAAGTTTTGACTGACAGCATTACTCTGCTGGAGCTCCTTGGTTCATCTGTCAGAAGTGTCACTGGCTTTAGTAGAAAGCTAACAGTAGAATTCAGATTGGGTAAGTACTGGAGAAGCATCTTTATTCTCATTCAATTCAAGCAACTTCCTCCAAAACACATCAATCTATATGTCTGTTGCCCAGTCCTGGTCTGGGAATTGTTCTTAAAAATGTAATGAAATTCAGGACTGGTCACGTGCATGGAGGATGTTCTCTGACTACATTTCCCTGACTAGCAGGAGTATTTATTATTTGATAACTCTAATTGTGCTGTGTTAAGGCCAATCACTGTGCTACAGTTCAGGTCACATTGTGTCAGGGCAGTTAGTTATAAACATGTGTTGGGACTGATGATCACTGTGTAGACAGCTGAGGATAGTAACTGATGATCCGGAAACTTGAGTGAGTACCATTTGCTTCTAGCAGTGTTCACCTGCAGAAGTTGAATGGGAGCATGAAAACAAAACAATACAGCAATGTCTCTTGTGCTAAATCAGGCAGTTTTCATCTGTTCATTACTCTATTGAATAATGAGTTCAAAATAACTCAGCCTTGCTTGGAGTTTTGATAGGCCAATTCTCTTCAACAAACACTTTGAGTAAGTTGCAGTTCAAATTTATTTAAGTTGTAGTTCAGATTTATTTGTTTTCAAGAAAAATCACAAAATGTAAATCAAAAACTTTTGCTTCAAAAACCAAATGTAATGTGCCTGTATGGTTCTAGGATATAGAACTGATCAAAGGTTTAGTAACATTGCTTGAAACAAATTCTGTTTCTCAAATGTTCCTCAAGGTAAAAACACTCAGCATTCCATTAATTTCAGAGGGCTTTATTAGGAGGCTTTCTTAAGAAAGAAACACAATAACAAGCTCTAAGGCAGAAAAGGTCGTTGTGGAATGGGAACTACGTAACATCTTCACAGGTTTCACTCTGGGTTGCTGCACAACTGAATCAAGACAGTGAAAGATCAGAAAGGTCTTACAAACTGTTTTAACTGCAGGAGGAAACTGAATGTAGATGCATCTTTAATGCGACACTGCTCATTGACAAAGACTTTGGCGTTGTTCAGTGGAGCCTGAGAAAGATCAAACAGGAGGGCATTTCCTTTCTAACATACCATCAGCCTTACTGCCAGCACCCTGGCCCAGAGCCCTGCCTTCACAGACTTTCTTTTAGGGTCCTGCTATATGAGCTTTTGCAGCTGTACCCATGGCAGCCTTCACTGGCTTCCCCTGAGTTCTTTTTCCTTCTCTTGTGCTCATACCTACACCTACTAAAGCAACACCCCAGTGAGCTTTGTGGCTTAGCCTTGCCCTTAATGAGATTCATAGAGGGTTTCCTCTCTAAACAGATGCCACTTCTGAAAACACATCCACTTTGCTATAGCAGTTCTCTTCCTGTGTTGGGTATGGATTAAATGGGGTAAATCCTAGTAACTGATGACAAGAAATTAGTTTGAATTAGACTGCCAAGGCTTGCCGTGAGGCTTCACACGCACTTTCCTTCCTGTACTGTGGCCCTCCTTTTAACATCCAGCTCTTCATCTCAGTGGTGTGTTTGTTTCCTGTTACAAGGAGCCTCTAATCTCATTTAACCTAACGATGTCTTTTTTAATGCAGTGGTTCCCACAGGGGGTTTACAGGAGAATCAACCATGGCAGAGCACAGTGATTATCAGAGAAAAGGCCAGTGCCCCAGCACAACAAACAGCAGCTGCCTGACCAAAGAAGACTGTTTCACTGGTGATAGCGAAGAGTTGGAGACAAATGCAACTGTGAATTAACAGAGTCGTCAAGAATTTCTCATTTCCAGTCACTTAGGACCACTTTTTCCAGAACATCTGGTGTTGATACTCATAATCTCTCCCTCCTTGATCTTCCCATTTTTTTACTGCTTATTTCTCTCTCATACAATTAATGCAAGTTGTTTGTGCCCTTTTATGGCCACCATATGTTGAAAACCTGAACTCTGCAGGGAGCCCCTGTCAGTGCTGCACAAGCTGTGGCAGTGTTTGAAGGGAGCTGCTGGAGCTCTGCCAGAGGAGGTTGCTCTGGACCAGTCAGTTTCCCAGACCCTGTAACATTCCTGATAGCTTTAATGATGAGAGCAGACACTTGCACATGCACAAGCATGAGGTAGTTCATATAATCCCCACAGATCTTCAACAATTGAGAGGCTGAGCTGGAATCAGATATCTGTGAAGGACTCCAGGGAGAAATTTTCCAGGTTTATGTGCTATTCTGTCCAGTTGTTGTTTGATGTCCGACTCAGAAATATAAAGCACTATTGTCACCAGAAATTCTTTTCATTACTATCTGAGAGTTATTTCTAGAAGAATCACTATTTCCTCTGAGGTTTCTGTTAAAAAAAAAAAAAGCCAAGTTACTCAGAAAACAAAGTAAACCTCTTGCAGGTTACTTAGACAAGAGGCCCAGTCAATTCCCAATGTTTTTTTTAACACATTCTGTCCTGAAAAAAATTGACTCTTTGCATCCCGGGTGTATAATTTTCTGCCAGGTAACCTGTCTGTTTTCAAGTTACAGCTGCTCTACAGGTGGTCTCAGTGTAACTTTGCACAGCCACAACTGCCTGAATGAGAGTCGTGGATTCCTTCAAGTAACAGGGACTGCAGCCTTGCATAAGCCTGCACAGGCTCTGGCTGTTCCTCAGATGCTTGACAAAGGTACAGATAGAGCACTGACAATTTCTGCATGTCAGACATCCGTTCCTGTGGATCTTCTTTATGACGAGTGCTGCCAAATAAAGGGTAGCCCAATGTGGCCGTCTGACAGCAGCGCTGATACTGCTTCATTCAGCAATCTTGCTCAGAGATGTCCTTACTTTTGCTTTCACTATTAGTGTGAATAGGCTTGGAGAGTCTGGTCCCGTTGTATGAAAACAACCGTTGTGTAGAACAAAATTGTATAAAAAGAAAGGGTTCCTTTGATTCTGAGAGCATGAAGGAGCTCCACTTGACCAAGGAATATCATAAGGCAGGCATTATTGGTAATAGAGGGATATTGAGTGATGAGGGCACAGTATAATATGAACATTGAGTGGAAGCATAACGAGTGCAAATAAAACTAAAATTTCTCCACTCAGCCAAACTGCAGATAGAGAGAAATGGCCGTAGAGGATGAGATGCCAAACAGTTCAATATTTTTTTCCTCATGGCTTAACTGTAACTCAGTGCAGCCAGAAAATATTGAGAGAATGCTCCAGGTTGAACAAAAATATTTCTATTTCTTTCAACTGGAAATTAAAAGAACTGATTTTTTTGTATGCCTTCAGGGTGCATGTTGCTCCCAGCCACAGGAGGGAGGATGTCATTTTCCTCCTTTAAGCTGGCTACAGCTGTGGACTGTGAACACTGTGAACACTGTGCACACTGAAAACAAGACTCTACTGCAGCATGATCCAGGTGACAGCTTGAGGACAGACATTTTCTTTTTTCATGTTCTTCCAGACAAGTAATGGCAGAGGCTTCAGCACTGTCACTTTCTTGGGGAAGAAGTTCTTCCTGCTGAGGAAGAATTCCTGGGGAATTGAATGAGTGACACTTACTATTTTTTTTTCCTTTTAAACATTGTTATTTCTGTTCCTTTAAGCGGCTTTGCACTGTGAATCTCATCTATTTTGAATCCTAGAAACTAAGTTTTTTATGAATACCAGTTATGGAACCTGAATCCTTATCGGCAAAACTCAAATCCCATTAGTATTGCATTTTGCATAAAATATTCAAAATTAATTATATATATATTTGTAGGGCAAAGGAGGAGTAAATTAGCAAATAGAAAAAAAAAAAAAAATAATTTTATGTAGGAAAGCATGGCCTGAAGTGTGTATCGGGACTTGGGAAGTTACGCATAATTAATAGGTTGAATTTGGATATTTTCTGTAGGTGGGTGATGAAAATTGAGCAGCACCAATGTGTAAATAATGCACATGCACTTAGTAACTCTGACCCTTTGCTTCTGAAACAGAGGAGAATGTACCAGGAAGAACCTGACAGTAATGCTCAAAATAAGTCTCTAAGCCACCTGAACACGTACAGCTCCCCAGCAGCCGTTACAAAGGCAGGCTGACAATTCGGGAATTGCACTTTGATGATTCCTTCTCCCCTCCTGCCCTCACTCATCACAAGGAATTTTTTTGCAACTATATGGATGTGGGCTTCCGCTGCATGACTTGTTCTAATACTGAACTTTTCAGTTGCTAGAGGGTAAATTCATATAAAATGTCTGTCCTCTTTGTCTGCTACTGAAAACAAGTACATACACAGACTAATTTGTTTATAAAATCTCAGAGATGGACATGTGCTGCTGTAGATGAATATAAAAGAACAGCTGGCTCAAGCTAGATGCTATGGATTGGAAATACTAATTAATGTTTTTCTAAAGGCTGTATCTCATACTGCAATTCACCCCAGGACTAGGGAAAAAAAGATATTCACAGCAAGAGACCAAACATTGCAAGTGTTTGTATGCTACTGAAACCTTCATTCAAAAGCAGCACAAATTCACCCTGAGCTCCTTCTCCGCTTCCACATCCCTAAATGGTTCTTTGGCATAGATCACAGTGTTTGTATTTGGGGCAAAATGATCGTAAATACAGAAGGCAGTAGGCAACTAGTTTTTTTATATCCTGACATCAGTAGGTACACTGCCTTTCTGCTCTGGTAATTGCAGTGGTCTTGGCAGTGGAGGAAGCCCCAGGTAACCCTGCTTGGCAGGAGCGTGAAGAACTGTGTCTCCTCAAAGTGGGGCCGCATGCTGGGGAGTCTTTCTTCAGACCCTCCCATAACATTTTGGTAAGTAAGGGCAACCAAGTCCTGTGAAATTTTGAGAAAATAGCTCCTCTGCTTATTTTTCTAATTACAGAGGACAAGAAAACCCCATTTGTCTTTGACCTCCACAGATTAACTGGGGGGACTTAGTTGAAGTCCTGGGTCTTCCTCCAGTTGACAGCAGTGTTCCGGTCTTTATTTCAGCCTCCAGCTTCTGAGGCACCAGGACTCCTGCTGGCCTGGCAAACCTCTCCCAAATAAAATAATGTTGTGGCTTTGGTAGCCTCCCATTAGGCTTTTTATTGCCTCACTGGCAAAGTGTCCCTTCCTTGCTGTTTGCTGAGAGAGCTTCAACAGCCTTCCTCTTACTGCATGTTAGTAAGGCTGAAGGAAGATCTTTCCACGGCACACAACCCAGAGCTCTGTCCCTGTCTGAAACGCTGTCTAACAAAATTGATAAAGGAATTAAATCTTCCAGCAAGCATCTCAAATAGATGTGATATTCGTGTTTGGAGGTGATGTATGTTCTGCTCTGCATATGGAAAAATAGCTCCTGTCCAGTGCATTCAGAATGGATAAACAAGTTGTCACACCTAATTTTAATGGTAAAAATAACTGTGTGGGTGACAGAATGAGGATAAATGCATTTAATATGAAATCCTATTTTATATATGGACACATAGGCTGTATTTCTCATACATGGTAGAGTAATTTCTAAAGTATTTTTAAGGTTTTTATAGCTGCTGTTCTGCTCAAAAGAGAATTCACCAGACTTTGTGGAAACTCTCCCCCTCCTTTAAGTGGCTTAAAACATGGGCAAAACAGGCAGTTGCTGAAGACAGAAGCCTGACAGGGACAGCAAAATCCTACAAGAGGCAGCCACTGCCTCCTTTGCCTACAAGAAGGGGAATTGC
Source organism: Eurystomus gularis (assembly GCA_013400335.1). Taxonomy (NCBI): domain Eukaryota; kingdom Metazoa; phylum Chordata; class Aves; order Coraciiformes; family Coraciidae; genus Eurystomus; species Eurystomus gularis. The sequence goes on from VZZY01002757.1 coordinate 55,312, forward strand.
TGCTCGTGGTGAGGGTTTTGACTGCATGGGGCAAGGCTGCCCATACTGCAGTGGGAGCTATATCGGGGAGATATTCCCAGATAAGAAACAGAAGTTCAGCTTTGTCTGCTCTGTTAAGAAGAATTCCAATTGCCTTGCCCCATCCTGACCTGTGTGAAGTTGAATCTCTGCAGGATGCAAGTCTGCGTTTGTAACACAACACTCTGATCTCAGCTGAGATCTCTGGTATTGCAGGGGGATCAAATAAACACATGACATGGTGGCTAATATGTATTCGGCTAATATGTATGTCTTCTGCCCTGATGTCAATGGCCTTGAGAGCTGCACGGTGTCATGCTGAAGGCAGGCTTTCTCTCAATCAAACTATGATAAAAGGAAAAAGCTCTCAATGACGCCAGTGCTGTAATTTCATTTCTAATGGGTATTCTACTGAAACAAAAGCTCAGCATCACCAGAGGGCTCTGGCATGGATATGACTAATATAAACAAGTGTTCAAAAGTGATCTTCCTTTGCAAGCAGATCCCATGGTGTATTTACCTAAGCTATTTTCTTCTGGGGGGTAGTCTGGTGACACACTTCAATCAGTAAACTAGATTTAGTCATGCATACTTGAGTCACAGCCTGGTGTTACTTAATTTAGTACAGGCCATTAAATATTTTTACCTCTGTATTAGGGTCAGGACAGGAGAACTAATCAAGTGAGATTCACTGAGGCTTTATATGTCATACAAAGTACTCAAGCTAATCCTCTACACTCACACTTGCTCCCCATCACATGTAACTGAGACAGAAATACACAGGGGTCATGTATTTCATGTACATGGATGTATGTTTACTTGTGAATTTGGTGAGACTCACGTGCATGTGTGCAAGAGTAATATTGAATATTAAAACCATCTGCATGCAAAAGCAAAACTTTTCAAGGTGAGGATAAATATGTTCAAGGTGACAGCCAGAGCAGAGGCGCAGAATCCCCAGCCTGATCTGACCTGAAGATTTCTTGTTGGTACAGACACACCATGGGTGTGTTGCAATGGCACAAAACGCTGCTTATTTCAGCATGACTACCTTGTTCATTGGGGTTTCAAAGCACAAGATTTATTAATATATTACGAGATAGTTACATTGGTGGAAATATCTTTGCTGCACAGGGGCCTGAAGTAAAAAGACACATTTGGCACAATCACTGTAGAAATCTTAATCTATTTAGCCTCTTTAGTATTCGTCTTGTTAAACATGTACAGCACTAAATAAATTGGTGCTACTTAAATATTTATCAGATGTCTCCTTGCATGTTTAAATAGCAAGCAGGCAGCCAGTCATAAACATCAACATTTTTTTTTACCATCCCTCCAGGATCATCTACATTTCTTCTTCTCCCCTCAAAGGCTCAGCATCACAGTCAAGCCAGTGCCACTGAGCTGGGAGAAGCCAGGCAGAGTCTGGCAGGCTGCGCAGGAGCAGTCCAGGAGGCTGGGACAGAGCCCGGGACCCACTTCGGGGTAAAAATCCAGCTCCCTGGCACAGCAGCGGGTCCCCTTCCGCTGGCTGCAGGGCTGGCCCTTGGCTCAGCCACCTCGATCGGTTACCCGGTGCTGTTGGTGCACTGAACAGGCATTTCAGCACATTTTTATTTAGAACAAGTTTTGTTTACCCCCGTGATTCCAAATGTGGCTTCAAGCTGTTATATTATTATAACGTTTTGCTGCAAATAAGCTTTAAGAAAATGGTTTACATCATTGCCAGGAAGCTTAAAAGCGGGAAGAAAAGAAGTATTTTAATCTCTATTAGAAAATCATAGCAACAACCGTTACCACAGACTTGTCCCATGGCCCATTTCCACTGGTGGCTGGTATATTTTAATGGTGTGAAAGTTTGTGCCAGGTACATGCAGGGAATTGTAACTAGAATTTGTTTCCAGCTGCGTTTCACACAGTGCTGGTGCCAGCCAAGTGCAAAGTCACGTCCTTCTGCAAATGCTGGAAGATGAAATCGAAGCAAAGACTCCTAAGAAGACCACAGCACAGTACGGACCTGGGTTCTGATACCAAGAGTCTAAGTCTTACAGATTCAGCAACATTAGTTTCAACTGTTATGAGTGATGACAGGGCCAGGTCCACAACTATTTATATTCTGCACTTCAATAGCATCTTCCCCCCGAGGAGCCATGTACTTTACAAGCATCTTTGTTTCCCTTTCACAGACAAGGAAATCAATGAAAAGAGAGGTTATAATCACTTCCTAGAATATGTATTAAAAGCTGGGGACAAAACGAACAAAAAAAAAGTCAAACCTCTGACTGCTGGTTTTGTGCTATTACCACAAGACCATGCTTAACCCTGCCTCCGTGTGCAACTGAGAAAACTGATGGCGTGTCAATCTTTTCATTGTACGCAGTAGGGCGGTTAGCTATCAATGGTTCAGTGACAATCTCTGAAGGCATTTCAAGAGGGGTCTTTTGGAACCCGGTTCTGTGCCTTCCAATACTTTCCTCGATACAGATAAGGGGGTGGAGGGTGTCCTTACAAAATATGCAACTGATGCCAACTTGAAAGACACAGCAAGCATTTTGGAGACAATGAAAAGATTCAGAAAAATCTGTACAAGCTGAGAAAGTCCTGAATCAAATATGTGAAATTAAAGAAAGCAAAGTGAAAAGGAGGACAAAGATCAAACACACACAAAAAAAACCCAGAACATAGTTGCCTGGGCAGCAGTACTGCATAAGAGATTCTGGATATGGCAAGGACTGATACACATATCGAGTATGCACCAAGGCTGGGACGCACTTACCGAGAAGGCAGACTCAGCAGCGCATGAAGAAGAGGCTATGTATGATATGGGACATCATCAGGTTGCTTTCCTCAGGAAGGGAACTCTCAGCTGAGTCACATGTTTACACAGAACGATAAGTTTCAAGGGGCATATGCAAATTGGAGAGAGGTCACAAGACAGAAATGAAAACATGACTTCTGAGCTAGCTTTGAAGAACTGGGCTATGATCCAGAAAATAGAGGACCAGAGGAAGGACATGGTAACATGTTCCAGTGCATGTTTCAGTATTTCAAATACTGTTATAAAAACAACAACAATCTATTAATCTCCATGTCCACTGAGGGAAAGATGAGAAGAAATGAACCTATTTTACAGCAAAGAATATTTATGTTAGATATTGGGAAATCTTCATAATTATGAGCGTAATTAAGTGTTGGACCAGCCTGCCTGAGGGACAGAGTGCATCTGCCTTCACAGGAGGTGCTGCAGTGGCAGGTTGGGCAAGTGCGTTGGGATGCTCTGGGCAGACTTTGCAGCTGGGGGACCATTCCTGCACTGTTTCTATGCTTGTGTGGTGTTTCTGAACTTCTGAGATCCAGTGTCCAAATTAAATGTAATATTCCTGACACTACTATCTGTCTTGACAATCATCTGGTCTTTGTAGCAGTTTCTGGAGCAAAAGAGAGAGGCTAAAAGTTTGCTCAAACCGATTAAGCAACTCAATTGATAAGACAGAATAAAAGTGTTCCAGATAATTTTTTTTGGTCACAAATAAGTTCAAAATTACTTCATACTACGATCAAAGCAGTGCTAAATCTGTGCTAAACCTCTTCCTGCCCACCGAGAAGAACTGACATTCTGCAGACTTGAAATACAGCAACTGAGGCAGCCTGGATACAAAGGTTAACCTAGAGAGATTAATATGAGCTTGTATAAAGCTCTTAATGCTACTCCAAATGCTAATAGTGACTGACATTATAGGGTTTCTTGGAACTGATTTAGAAAGACGAGAACTGTTGGCAATAAAAAGTCTGTTTATCTAATAAGAAGAGCAAAAATTCCTTAATTACTCAGCAATTTAACCAATTATGATCTCATTTAACAGACAAATCATTTCTAAACATGGCGTACATCTGTCTGATTTCCCAAGACACTGTACTGTACCATACAGTGCTCTTCAAACAGGGCTCCAGAGGCACTTCCGAAATACATGCTGACAGAAAGCTGTCAAAAAAGATACGTTTTATTAAAAACATTTTGCCAACCAGTAAAGTGAACTGCAGCAAGAACAGTGTTTTCTCTCAGGGTGGGGGGGGG
>VZZY01002757.1:70371-99354 GCA_013400335.1 Eurystomus gularis
GCCAGGGCCGCCTCGGAGCGGTTCAGGGAGGCGGCGCTGGCGGTGGTGGCTGCTCGGGGGGACCCGTGCACGCCGCGCCGGCACACGCCACGGGCTCACACCTTCCCCTCGGCCGGGGCGAGCTCTCCTGCGAGCCGGGCACCTCATCCGAGCGCGGGGGAGAAGGAAGGGGCAGCTGTGGTAGTGATCGTGGGCACACACATGCAGGGGAGCAGCTCAAGAAACTACCAGATCGGTCGGTGTTCCAGCAGAGGCAGAGCTGCAGTACTCGGGCTGCTGTGCAGTTTGCAGATCCAGGACTGAGCGGTGTGGTAGAGGAAGAAATCTCTACAGATGGAAAGAGATCCCTACATAGGGAAGATGATGAAAGATTGGTCTCACCTGGCAGTGGGAGTGTGTGGGGTCCGTGGTCGCAGTATCTTCGTATTGAGACGCAAACTCAGCTCTCGTCAGTTCACGTTTGTCTAAAACCCTGCCTGTTTATGGGCTGGCTTTACTGCGTTTTAAAATATTCTGATGCTGGAAAGTGCCAAACAAGGAATGCCCAGTGAATACTAGGGTAAACACACCACTTAAAATGAAGTTAAATATATTTTGTTGTTGTTCAGTTAGTGAAAATATACTTTAAAACATTTAGGGAGTCGGCTAAAAATCAGACCTGCTGTTGTTCCGGGGAAGATATCGCACTTGGAATTTTCACGGGTCTGTTTCTGTTGTTTGCAAATGGCTGTGAGTTGTAAAACAGCGGGGGGTTTTGGTGGTGTTGCTTTTTAAAAATGTATTTATTTTCAGGTTACTAAATAGCTGCTCAAAGTGAACCGGGTTCTGAATATCCACGTTTTCCTGACTTAGGCACTTACTTGGTTTGAGCATATAGCAAGCATGTCAGATGCATACTGAGGCTACCTTGTGTGGAAGATTCTATTTGTTTGGGTTTTGTCAGTGCTGCCAGACTCTCTGCAGGCCCTAGTGCTAATTTGCTTTATTTGCTTCCTATTCCTCCTATGGCAACAGGTTGTAATTGTTGGTAGACTTAGGACAGAACACTGCAACCTCACTCAAGGGGACTATGGACTTGGATTTTCAAATGATTAATAAAAATGTAACAAACGCAGCCAGATCCTTCCTGTGGGCTTCCTACAGACAACCACATCTTCCACCATCCTGTCCCATCATTGTTCACTGCCAGCAGGCTTCCACATTGAGCTTGAGCAACTTAGCTTCTGGTTGATTGAATTTTGGTTCACAGGGTTAATCATAGTTGTATCACTGCACCACAGCATTGCATTTGCATGGATTGCAGTGTAAACCTGAAGGAGGCCAGTCCTGTTGAAACAAAGAGCTGGACATCATACTGTTTCTGAGGTCTCGTTAGAGTTGGTGTATAATGAGAGCAGTTGCTGAACTTCAGCATCTCTCGCTCTGTCTCCTCTCATCTCTCGCTCTGTCTCCTCTCACCCTCTTAAACTTAACAGTGGTGTTGCTATCAGAGAATGATAATGCTGTGGCATACTTGGTAAAAGGGTGATCGTGTTCTCCACAGATAGTGTTTAGAACTCCAGGAGTTATGTTTAGTGGCTTGTACTTGTAGAATGTTAGTGACAACCTCGAAATAAAAAGCAAAAGCTGTAGCCTTTTGAAGATGGACACTCACAAACCACATAGAAAATAAATGAAACACTTTAATTATTACATATCTTATTAAGTACTTAGCAGGATTTGTGTTTTGGTTTGTGTCTTTTTTAATCAAAACATAGTAATAAAATGGATATCTTATTTGATAATTAATGTAAGGACTTCAAAGGTTCACACAGCTTCTTTTCAATGACTGTTTATTTGGACTTGGAGAGAGTAGTACTGGCAGTTACTGCAGTTCACAGCCTGCAGCGATGCCATGCTGTTTCTGAGGAAATGAGATGGCCACATGCTGCAGTGAAGAATACCATGGACTGCTGTGTAGTTCTCCTTACAAGTATCACTCTCTATTCTTTAACAAAACATTATTTTGCAGATAGGAAAATACTCATGGTTTGAGGTGTTTTAAGTTCTTATGTTCCTGTGTTGAGAATCATGTTTCAGAGTTGTTGCTAACCTCACCTTTTAGAATAATGCTTGAATAATTCTGCTATTCATAACACCATTACTGTTCATTCTTCTTGGGTTTCACTAGCCATGACGGGGAAAGATAGATTTGAATTTTTCTTCTTAACTATTGGTCTTCAGGGAAACAAAACTGTCTCTAGTTCTTTGATCTGGTCTTGTGTTCCTTTGTTCTGTATTTTTCTTCATCTTGACCTATCCTTTGAATGCAGCATGGACTACTAAACAAGCCTTTAACATAGAATCGTAGAATGGTTTGGGTTGGAAGGGACCTCAGAGATCATCTGGTTCCAACCCCCCTGCCACGGGCAAGAACACTTCCCACTAGATCAGATTGATCAAGGCCCCATCCAGCCTGGCCCTGAACACCTCCAAGGGTGGAGCATCCACAGCCATCCTGGGCAACCTGTTCCAGTGTCTCGCCACCCTCAGAGTGTAGAATTTCCTTCAATTTCCAATCTAAATCTACCCTCCTCTAGTTTGAACCCGTTACCCCATGACCTATCACTACAGGCCTTTGTGAAAAGTCCCTCCACAGCCTTCTTGTAGGCCCCCTTCAGATACTGGAAGGCTGCAATAAAGTCTTCCCTGAGCCTTCTCTTCTTCAGGCTGAAAAAGCCTAATTCTCTCAGCCTGTCTTCATAGCAGAGGTCTTCCAGCCCTCTGATCATCTTTGTAGCCCTCCTCTGGACCCTCTCCAACAAGTCTATGGCCTTCATGTGTTGGGGGCTCGAGAGCTGGACACAGTACTCCAGGTGGGGTCTCACATGGCTTCTTGCAAGTCAATACCAGTTTTCAGAAAGGTAGCTTGTGTTTTACCAGAGGCTGTAGAGCATGGGAGAGACTTAAGTCTCACCTTACTACCAATTTTTAAGTCTTTTGTCTTCAGCATCTCATTGTCCTGGAAGCACATTGGAAGTCAAAGTATCGGTGTAGGACTGAGCTGACTGAGACCATGAGGTTTTTGTGTTAATTTTGCTGTCAGTCTTGCAAGTAAATTATGTGAACACTGAGGTGGAGATTAAAAACATTTCTGTTGGGTAGTGGTGCTCAAAAAGGCAACAGAGGCACAACCATGCTAAGCAAAGGCAGTTTGTGCTGGGCACTTCCCAGTTTGAAGTAGGTGGCTTACGAGCAGTGGGGCTCCAGGCATGCCCATCAGTGGCACTCTGGTAGATCACCAGACATTTCAAAGATTAGTCAGTCTGACTGGTGGGAAAGTCAGTGCGGTGATTGCTAGTGCGCTCAAGTACACGCGACCCAAAGTCAGAAAGGGGCAGAAGTTTTTCTGTTGCCTTTGGTTTGGTTTGTTTTCTCTTTTTGGTCTGTTTCCTTAGAGGCCCCCATGGCCCATGCTGAAGTGAAGGAGTCTTACCTAGCCCCAGATACATGAAGATGTGGCCACTTGTTTTATTGAAACTCCAAGGGGAGTTCTGTTTACATTTCTTAAGTGGTAGTTGATTAAACTTCAGTGATTTTGTAGATTCAGAATGTTCTTAAACATGTGTAAGCATCCAAAGCCATCTTAATGACACTCAGCTTGAGCAAGCTATGAATAAAAATTGTGAGTTGATTTCTCTGGTTCCTGAAGAGAGCCTTGAGATATTTTGAGTTAATAGAATGTAATTGCTGGCACCGATTGTCACCTGTCAGGAGGGTGAAGGTATGTTGGTTTTTTGTTTGTTTTTGTTAAGTTTTCATTGTTGAATAATTTCTTTCCTCAGTCTTAGAGGATGATTAGGAGTAGCTGGCATCTGGAAAGTTTTACTGAAAGGAGCTACAGGATATGACTTGTAATAATTGCCATCAAGTACTGTAACATGAGGTAGCTGGTAAATGCATTGTGTAACTGTTGTGACATGACATATTGTATGTACTCAGAAGTGCAATTCATACATTGTGCCGTTAGTTCTGTTTCCCTTGGAGCTGTCCCAGTGCTTTGCTTTGTTTTTGAAAACTCACTGACCTGGAACTATGCATAGTTGTTTTTTCCCCCTTTCAAGTACAGTGTATGTAGTAGACCATATTACTCACAAACCTCAATCTTCTTTTTTTTTTTTTTTATTTTCTTTTCTATCCTAGCTGGGTTGGTTTTACAACTATTGATATGTTCCATTTCCACAGAAGATTACAGGTTGTCTTGCACTTCCCTGTTTGCTTGCACACACCTTAATGAGCTCTTTTCTTGTTTTTGCCAGAGATGATGCGCTGAGTCATTTCCACAGGAGGCTTCTGTGCCACTCTGAAGCAAGAATACATTAAAGAGTAAAAGCTGTGAGGACACACCAGTGTTTCCCTGGCTAGAAAGCTAGCCCTGAGTGAATGTATTGAAGATTTCTGGGCTTGGTGGGACAAGTATCTCTACCTCCAGTTTTATGAATACTGCTAGCTATGGCTGTGGAACTCTGCTTGCTGCTGCTGCTCTTTTGTGGAAGTACTATTTCAGAGGTGCAGCCTATATACAAACCGCCTCCTGGGACTCTGGATTTTGGATTTGTACCAGCCAAGACGTATGATACAGGTGCATACCATGAACCTGGGCCAATAGGAATTTTGTTTAAAATAGTACATGCATTCCTGTACTTAGTGCAGCCAAATTCTTTTCCTCAAGGTAAGCAGATAAACTACTCTTTTTTTGAAAGATTTGTTTTTGATGCATTCATCTTACTGTAGATACTAAGACTGTAACCTGGAAGTAAATGATATGAAGGGCTTTGCTAGTAGCATGTGTTATTGCCTAGAAATATGTACAGTTCCATACATTTTTCTGCCGAGTGTAGCGAGGGGGAGATTGTTAGTGAAAATGAAATGATGAAATTTCACAGAACTTTTCTTACGTTTCTCAAAGCTTTCACTGATGCATTTGAGGCTTTTCTTTTTCTTAACTGAAACTTTTTCTTACATGTGCTCAGAAGCATGCAATAGGAGTAAAGCATAAACTGCTTTGTCTTTAATATTAAATCCGCAAGAGACAGCTCTCTGCAATTTACATATTATGATAAAAAATCAGGTGGTTATAGTATTATGAGTTTTAGCCTGCGAAATGGGAATACAGCAATATGAACTGAATTTCATTTGTTTGCGTATCTGTGCATCCATGGTCAGGTTTTATATAAGGGTGGTTCCATTACACATCCACATGTAACTTATTGTTTCTTTGTAAGCTGTCAGGTTAAGACCTGAAACAGCATTTATTTTTTTCCATTCCTTTCCTACTAAGTTATACCTTCTTCTAAAAGAAAAGGTATGTGCTTTTTGAGGTTCTATTGATTAAAAGGTGCTTTTGGGAACTCTACATGTTTATAGATGTGGTAGTTGCATCAACTTAACTTTCCAGCATGTTGTTTCATTTCATTTAGATCCTAAAAGAAGTTGCTAATGTGTTTGTATAATGTTGGCATTTAAAATTATATTGAGGTGAAGCTTCAACAAAATCAAAGGATGGCTTTGGTTTGTCACTGGTTCCTTTTGGTGGTTTAGCTGTAACTGTGTATAAAAGGAGTTTATATTATTTTGTAGTACATCTTTCAATTTATATATCAAAACTTTTAGTAGTTTAAGTCTTAAATAAATACTTTGGTCATGTACCTGTGTGATACCTGGGAACTATTATTCGATTGTATTTTTGACCTTACGTTGATAACTGTAGAATGAGCTCAAAACGAACCTGAATAAATTGATTTTATTTAGACAAGTGCCCAGAGTCCCAGGTCTTAACCACGAGAGCAGAATCTTGGCATGTTCCTTGCAGGATCTGTCTTCTGAGCAGATCTTACACAAGGTGTAATGAGGGCAATTGCATGAAGCTGACAGTAATATCACCTTTTGGGGGAATTGTTTCCAGATACCTGTGCTTTTGTGGCTTCTTTCCTTCCATTAAATATGCAGGTGAGCTATTCACTTCTCTGTGAGACCTAATATGTTAGGGTTGTCATCATCTGCATTCAACTCTTACAAACAGGCCTTTGTTCTGCCTAAAGCCCTGCTTGAATGTTTTATTCTCTTACAGTAGTGGAAACTTGATTTCAGTGAGATGTTTACTATGCGTTTATATTAACAGGAATTTGGTCTGTAACCTTATATGTCAGATCAAATATTATGTGTCCTAAACATGTAAATGATTGAGTATAGAATTTAGGGTGAAGATTGTAGTCTTGTGGGACTGCTTGTAGTAAGTTCTGCGTCACATAGGTGGCGTGAAATCCAGCATTAAAGAGAAAGGAGACATCCAGAAGTAAATCACGTAGTTTGTAAGCTTTGAACATTTCATACCTCTCCTTCCTTCCTCACAGACACTTTTTGCCAAATCAGTTATTTTTAGAAGTTTGGCTTTTGTTTGCATTAGGTGAAGTCCTTTTCCCATGCCCCCACGTACCTCACTGCAAAACAGAGATTTGACGGATCATGTCGGTTTGAGTCATACCATTTAATTGGTTAATCCCCATAATCTCTTTTGCCATATGCTGTTCTATTTTCACATTCGGTGTATTAATGATGTACTTACATATTTGAAATGATTTTTTTTTTTTTAAACTGCCAACTCAAAATAGAGTTAACTCTGATTCAGAGATGAAAATAAACATAATCACAAATGGGCCCAGAAAGCAAGCCTTTTGATGTTTCTAACTCACAACTCTGTCATTTCAATTGGTCTGGTGCTTCAGAAGAGTTAGCTCCAGGTTGAGGCTCCAGTGTATCACATACAACCATGACATGGAGGAGAAGTGTGCAGGACTTGCTATCAATCACTTAGAACTTTCTTCTTAGTAGTCTTATGTTTTTTCTGATACTTGGAAGTGCTTAATGTTTGGTTTTCCAATCTACTGTTAGTACTCTTAGCGGGGAGAAAAAAAAGTGGCAGGATTGCCTAATTGCTTGCAGATAATCCTGCCTTTGCAAGTTATCTTTGTGCTTGCAGTAGTGCTCCGATGGTGCCGAGTACGTTGCGGTGTAACACTCATACTCCTTCAGTCCCGAGTACGCCTTTTAGGGAGAAAACTAATGTAAGCTTTTTACTGTTAGGATAAAGCAAAATAGGAAGTACATCAGAGTCTTTGGGAAACTTTGTTCTTAAAATCTTTGCATGCCACTAAGCCTTAAGATTTATTTAAATTTTCTTACATGTTACCTAAAAGTTGAAAGGGATCACTTCACCTAAAGAAAAAAATCAGTTAAGAAATATTTAACCCATTTGTTTTGGGTTTTGTTTTGAGTTAAATCTGAGTTGTTTACTCGCTTCTAAATTTGTTCATGCCATCCAGTTTATGGACATAGAACTTTAAGTTTAGATTTAATAGGTAAGTTATTAATGGGATTAAATATAGTGCTCGCATAAAGCAGTGATAGAACCAAGGTAAGGAACTGTAACTCCGTAATTTATTTTTTTTTAATTGCTGAATCGTCAAGACCAGTACTGTGCTCTTTGGATACAGCAAGAAACTAGTTTTTAAAAAGTGAACTAGGATATCGGATTGCAGTGCTTCAGTGAGTGTAATACATTCTGCTCTCAACTCCATCAGTCAAATACTTTTGTCCTCACTAGGTGATATACTGGTGTGAATGGGAGTTAATTTACTCCCAAGCACAGGCTGTTAAGCAGGGCAGCAGCCTCCACTTTGAGATAATGATACAGTGGAGTGAAAAAGGCTGCGTTTGGTCACTGGTTTGCTACCTGAGGCTCTGTAGGTCACTTAAAGCCTGCTGTGCCTTGGTTTCCATGTGTGTAGAATGGAGATGAGGGTGCTGCTACTCCTTTTGTTGAGGACTGTGTGGGATAGAGCATCACTATTCTTTGCTGTTAATAGCACTACTTACAATAAATAGATGATAATAGGAAGATTACAAGTTGCTTCTATTGCTCAGCTAAGAGGACATCTAACAAAACAAATTGCCAGTTTTTCTCTTACTTAGAATTTGTCATAAACCGAAGCATTAGTGTATCAATGAAGTTAAGTCAGCTCGTGGTTGTGACATGGTGCATGCCACCTGTTGTGTTGGACACCTTCAGATGTGAACTTGGTGTAGAAAGGGCATGGTTGGTATGATCCTCTGGCTGCTATGAATACCTTATAATGGTTTTGTCTTTGTTCCCATGGAAACCAGTTGTTAGTTGCACTAAAATGATGTTAATCTGAGATTCCACTTGCCAGCAGGATGTGCACAACAAATTTTCAGCTTCACGGCTTGTGTCTAGTAATGAAAATGTGAAGAGTTCACAAAGGAAACAAGCTGGAAATAAAGCTCCTGCTCTTATTTTTTAGGTGAAAGAAGATAAAAACTTAGAGGCCTGTTTACCTTACTTCACAGGACAACTCTTGCACTTATGTTAAGTTACAACTGCTTTGTTCCAGCTTCTGCTTTTTACTCTGGATAACCCTGTTTCCACTGAAGTGGGAATAAAACTTTAACATAAAATTCAACTGTTGAATGCAGGTACTTCCTGGGTAGGACATAGTATAAACAGTTAACTGTACTATTTGCTCCTGGGGAACAAGAACAAGCTGGTTTTTAGACCGGGACTACACCTCTCAATTCTTTCTGTTTGTGGAATCTCACTTGTTGAACAGTTTGAGCGTAAGACTGAGGATGGGAACTTGACTAGTTTAATGCAGAGTCTTGTCTCTGGCACCTTTTGGTCCTCCTTTTTCCTCACCTGATCAACCTTTAAAGTAGCTGCAAATTGTGGAGTTCAGCAAATTGGTCTTTTGTTCCCTATCTCAGCAATTAATGCCTCACATGAGTGTATTCAGCAATTAAAACATTTTAACATTAAAAAAATCCCATAACTTGATGTGAAAATAAACAGTAAATCTGTAGCTAGTATAGCTGTAACAGAAAATACATATACAAAACCCTGTTGCAGGTAGTTTTTTTGAGCTCCTAGGATATAGATTTTTTTTTTTTTTTTTAAATAAATTAGCTGTGTTGGATGCCAGGTTCTAAAGCAAATAATCAAAAGGCTTTATCACACCCTCAGTAAGTCAGAATTAATAAGTTTTTTTGTGGAAGGCTTAACTTCTTTGCCTTTTATAACTATTTAGTTCTTGGTTTCCCATTTCTAGTTTAGTTTTGCTTCTTGTTAGAAGTAAATCTTCTACACTCCCCTGCAAAACAAAATGCACGTGTCCTGGATGTTGCAGCATTGGAGCTAAGCTCAGCTATGTGTACCTGGTAATGCCCTTTGGTTTTTAAACTTGAGACTTTCCCAAGGAACACTGGACAAGTCCACCCCGGCACGCAGTGAGAGGACTGTGCTCTGAGTCTCACGTGCGTGCCGATGCTGCAATCCAGCAACGTAAGATACTGCTCAGGTACCCAAAGCAATTACAACCTCTTATAAGAACCTATTACAATATTCTTTTTTGAATTGTGTGAAGTCTGCTTTTTAATTCAGATGTGAAATTGCGGTGATGTTATAGACTGCTTTTTTGAGCTGGTGTTTGCCAGCTACCCCCTTGTACTTGTGGGTTGGTTTTCCTAAAGCTTACGTCCTGGAGCAGGGTTGGGAACACAGACGCAATCAATGGTGCAGGAACTGAGAAGAAGGGAAGAAGAGTGAGACCTCCCCTTTAATAAGTTGGCTGTTAGGTTGGCTAAGCTTTGTTGTGAAATGACAGTGTCAGTAAGCTGTAGAGTCAGTGCCTTCACCACATCCCTGTAGCTGTTTTTTTCCCCACGCTGTGGCTAGAGCTGTGATGTGAATTTAAAGTAGTAGCTGAAGAGGGTATATCAAAAATACAGGTTTCAGTGACAGAGGTTATATATAGAGAGTAGCGGTGATGTCATTTGGGTGAAACTGGGGTAAGAAAGGGAACTTAGAGTGCTCCTTTATTTGTTAATATGGTATATACATTGAAAGAAATGTCTTGTGTCTAATGTTGGAAATATTGGGGAATATGGAGCAGCAGGAAGATAGAAGATAAATTAGCCTCTTCTTTCCTCTGCCCACTCATATACATTTAAGGAAATAGTGTTCAAAAAAATCATTGCTCATTTCATGCTGGGAAGTGAAGAGATGCTCTACTCGATGACATATCCATGTAAACAAGGAACACTGAGAGTATTTCTGAAGCAGATTTGAGGCCTGCTTTTTTTTATTTTCTTAGGCAACAGAAGAGTAATTCCTTTTTTCCCTGAACTATTCCAAACTGCAGACTATCTAACAGATTGCCTGTCAAAAGGATTTTTGTGGACAGAGAAGACTGAGGTTTTAGGGCGGGGAGGCTTAGACAGATTATCTACTAGACATCATTGCAGAAAACTACAGTGGCAGATATTAACACTCCTCTGATGTCTTCCTGCCTGCTTCTTTTGGCTTATGTAAACAAGTAATTTCTTTTGCGGACAGGTATTATGTGGAAAATATGCAAATCATTTTTTAATCTGTGTAGCATAGCTGATCATCTGAAAATCTTGCACTATGCACACATCTGGAATCCTTTCTCTATGGTAAATTCAATGCTTGCCCCGATCTGGTTTAATACTGCCTGCCAGTTGTGCCGGAGAGAAAAAACATGCCTTGACAGCAATTGGAAAATGACAATCCAGCATCACAATTTCAACACTCTTAGAACAGACGGGAGAAAATAAGGGAAATGAACTTCAGAGTTTGAGGGAGCTGGGTTACTTTCTGAGTGTACAAAGTGGCATTACCATAGATGACTGTGGTAATAGGCTGGAGGAAACCTCAAGCAGTAGTGCTTCTTGGAGATTAGATTATAGCAATAGATAAAATTGGCCTACAGTTTTGTGATATTGAGACTCAGTTCATATTTCCCAAATGTAAAATACCTTCTATCCCTTTCAAATTAAACAGCTATTTCCTTTCTGTCTTGGGAATGCTTCCCGTCAAGTGGGTTGGGCATGTTCTAGATGAGGTACTGAGTTGGTTCAGGAAACCTGCTAATAGTTACAGCATGGGCAGTGCCAGGCCGGTGCTTGAAACTGTCCTGGCTCTATTCTATCTGTCTATGGACATTAATGGGAGACACAAGGTACAACCAAAGAGCTGATCAGCAGCATTCCCTGCCTTGGTGCTTAGGGGATGAGTTCTGGGCGCAGCTAAATCCAGGGGTGCTGACTAAAAGGAAGGAAAGGGTGGAAGGCACAGGTACGGAAGGTGGCCTTGTTGTTTATCATACTAGGTAAAGAAGCTTCATTGATAGGGTTTGTATATTATTAAAGAAAAAAGCAAAGATACCATGTCCTTAAAATGCACGTATCTAGATAATTAGTACAACCGTGTGGTGTGTGTATTGGGGGGGTGGTAATGTTAGGTATGGTGAATGTAGTATTGGCGTCTGTGTATGGCAATTATAGTAAAACACTTAATTAAGCTCTATGTGCATTCACTTTTCTTCTGCAGAAGATTGCCTATTCCATTTCATATCTATTAGCAAAGAGAAAAGCACCTTGAGCATCAACTTGGTCAAAGCCCAAGTTTTGCCTTTCAGGTGCCTGTGCACAGAGTACCCCCTGTGAACAAGGCAGTTCTTTGTGTCCCTCCCTCTGTTAAAAGGAAGTCTAAACCACTAGAAGCAGGAAAGCTTATTTGAGACTTCGAGAGCATACTTACAGCATCTTGTATGGTGAGAACTGAGATGGAATAGGTTTTGGGTCCACCACGTTCTCTGGTAACATGTATCGTGTGTGAATCCCTTTGAAAAGCTATCTGTGACTGCAGTCATGTTACGGGTTTCCAGGCCACTCTGCTGAGGCTCCATGATTTTCGTAGCTTAAAAATGGCAACTACTCTACTGTCCATCCTCCCCCTTTGTTTAATTTTTTATAAGCTTATCTATCCACATAGTGTTGAACCTCATTCTCTGGAATTCATGGAACTGACAGGGAGAGAGAGGGGGATGTCACTGTGCTTACTGAAGTAATGTTTTCACAAGCCTCTAAGGGACCCTGCAATTCTCTCATCATCTTGACTGTTATGAAGCATTTTGAGTCAATCATGTGAGATACTGTATGGATACTGTTATAGGAAAAGTAGTCAGCTGACTTTCTCGTTTCTTTGTTACTGACCGTTATAACTAGATGGCATTAGTCTAGCTGTCTCATTTTCTGTCTGACAATTTGCTTACATTATCATCTACAGAGCAACAAACTCCTAGGTCTTGTTCGATGATGCCTTTTTCTTGATTGATGTCAGCCAAAGTAATAACGATTTGATAGATCTTTGCAGCAAATCTTTCCACTGTCCTCGTAGTCAATACTGAATTACATTGAAAATTGTGAGAATTAGAATTTTTTCCTCTCCTTTTTTCATGCTATTCTTTTGCTTCTCAATATGCTTTGTTTAACTTGTAGATCTTAACAAGAGTGATTTTAAAAAATTTTTTTCAAAGTGAGTATGCACTATTCATAAGGAGCAAAATAAATGTATAAGTATTAATTTTAGTGGGTTTTGAGTCCCTTTAACAGTATCAAATCTGTCCATATTGGTATGAAAGCTTTTGAGTATACTTCTTCCATTTCCACAAGTGAGTTATATTCTTGTTAGAAGGGAAACAGTCTGCCACAAATGTCAGCTATTGTAGTTTAATCTGGCTGAGCTATCTGTATGTACACTTAGTGCAAGCCTACCAGTTACAGAAAAGCCCCACAAACCTGCTTTGATACTTTTTTGCAGTACGAAGATAGACTTCTTCTCATGTAAAATTACATTATGACCTGTGTTGCATTGTAAATAGTCAAGATCCTTCTGTTCCCTGGAAATATACCAAATTATTTTTGTGAACTTTAAACAGTCACTACAATTGTAAATGTGAATATTCTTACTACTACTAAGTACTGCTTTGACTGTTTAACTCAGCTGAAAGATGCCTGGGTGTACCAGTACAGAACAAATGCAAGCTCAAGGCCTAGTTAACTTTCTTCAGAGTAGCAACCTTTACTTTTGCTTTGGTTTTTGAGTGAGGTAGTGATCTCTGCAATACGTAGAACCAATATGCATGAGACAGTTATTGAATGTGTGTGGAAAATTGTGGCCCTTGTGGAAATGGGACAACAGAGAGAGGGAATTCCAAGGAATCGCAGTGAAGCTGCCAGAAGGCCAGTCGCTGAGGTAATTAAAAGCTGGTACCAGCAGGGCTCCAGCGTGTCATTCCCAATTATCTGCGTTCATATTTCCAATAATTCACGTTATGCAATGTAAGAGTGGATTTTCTGCACTTCCATCAGTTTACAGCAACTTCTGGGGAGAGAAAGGAGTAGGAAAGATGCTGTTGTTCATAGAGTCTAAATATTTACTGCTCTTATCAAAGTTACCAGCCCAATATGTCTACACAACCTACACTGTCAAGAAGTTGCTCAATCTCTCTAGTGTGCTAAAACAGACAAGCATATACAGTGCACCAAGTTAAATCTTTGCCTGTAATCTGCTGTAAATCCTTACCAGATGGTGGCCTAGAGAGAACTTTAGGTAGCTACTGCAAACAAAGTAAGCAGCAAAAAATAGCTGTCGTGGCACAAACAATATGCTACAGAAGTTTTGTTGCCTTTAGAAAATGAGAGTTTGCAGTTTCTGTGTGGAATACTTCTTCAAAGCTTTCTGCTTCACTTTGTGTCTGTGTGATATATGCAAATTTGTTGCAGCTTCCTAAACAAAGATTTTTCTAAAGATGTTTCTCTTTTTGTTCTTTTTGCAAAACTTCAGAAAGAACAGAACTTTCTTTGTAGCAAAGAACAGCTGGAAAGTCCCCGCAAAGGTTATTTTCAAAGAGAAATCTTTCATTCTAGGTGACCTGTAGCAGTCAATATTATGGCAATTTATTTTTCTTCTTTAAACCTTTTCCTGACCAGGCTCTTTAAAAAGTTATATGTGCGTGATGATGGAAAGCAGAATGTGCCTAGGCAGAAAATGTGACTGCACTGAAGGAATAAACTCAAGTTTGGGGCAGCTGTAAGGTGTGAGGGTTTCCTGTGGAAGACTTAAGTTACCTGTTTTGTCTTCCTGACTAATAACAACCCTGAGGAAGCTAAATGTATAAAACTTCCTTTGTTTCATCCATATTTCTAGGAAATTGGGGAACTTTTTGTGTGCACAAATGAAATTTTATTGACTGTTACTCCACTGCTGTATAGCTTCTTCAGTGGATCAAAGGCATTTTCTGTCAGGAAGGGTGCAAAGTGTGTGTGTGGGGGGGTCTCATTAATTTCACGTTCTGGTTGCTGTAGCCTGCTTGTTCAGCAGCTGTTGCCGCTCTGCAGTTTCTCATCTTCAGCAATTTCACCATGCTTAGTCCTACCTGTGCTCTGGTTAAAGCTGTTCAGACCACTCCGACAGTTCCAATCCTGCTCATAGCAGTTGGTCTATTCATTGCCTACTTTTGCAGCTCTCTCCTCTCTCACATTGCCCCTCACTGCATCCACTATAAGCTGAGACTCATTTCTGATTGTCCTTTTTACCAGCAATAAAGCGGTATGTGCTTTACCAGTCTGCTGAGACCTTAAAAATGTATTTACCATGTTTTTCCTTATGTCATATTGTGTATTACTGGGTTTTAAGACCAAACCAGGTACAGTAGGATAAGTGTATTTCTTGTGCTTTTGGTCAGCGTGTAAAGAATGCAGAGTCTGAGAATGGGAATAGCTGATGATCACATTGATGAGAGGAAATGGCATACTGAAGACAGAAGAGCGTGAAAAGACAAGTTGCTGTAGCAGATGAGATGAGAAGTTAAAATACTTTAAACCAACAAATACATACTAAATTGTTTTACCTCCGTTCAAACAAGTCCTTTGAGCTATTGTAGAATAACAGGTTCTGAGTCTTCATTCTGCCTGTCAGTGGTGAGGTGCAGCAGCCACGTTCCTTTCTTATTTGCCTTTTTTTCTTGTCCAAAGACGTGGCTGGTGGTTTAAGATTACAGTTTTTGCACATTATTTCTTTAGCACAGGTGAATAAACAGGTGGTTGAGCAGAGAATTTCCTGTCACCCTCCCTGCAGTGTAGGTAGGTGGTCTTGTGTGTGGGCTTCAGGAGCGATGGAAAGTAGGTGTCGCTCAGGAGCTGTGCTTCAGACAAAGGTGGCCAGAATGGCCTCTTGCGAGGAGCTGGAGGGTGGAAGTCAAACCAGCCTGATGTTTTCAGTAACTCCAGGGAAAAAAAAAAAGGGGAATTGGACAGAGAGATAGCTAGTTTAAAAGTTTTGGGGAGAGTTTATCTGAGAAGGCTGTTTTTTTCCCCTTTTCATTTGGAGACAAAGGTTGTGGCCCAAGTCTCTCTTGAGGCAGATGTGAAGAGGGGAGTTGAACCTTTTGGAATCTGCAGTTGGAAAGGAATGAATGCATGGATGAGACTCATCAGCTGTGGACTAAAGTGGTCTCTTACTGTGTGGAAATGAGAAGATCTCTTCACCTCTGAGACTTCCCACTTGGCCTACAGAGTGAGTTTTATTTTTGCTCTGCAGAGAGGACAGACAGGATGGGGTGAGCAATGCAGCAGGACCCACTCTGCAGTCTCCACACCAACGTGCATGGTGGATTCTTCAGCCATCAGCATCACTGAGCTCCCACCTTGCTCTACGGTGGAATTGGAGCTGCTGTGCAGTTAGGGACAGGAAGAGCGAGCAGAGCTGTTACATGGCAGTAAAGGGGAGGACCCATCTTACCTGCTGAAGGAGACCTCTTCCATGGGAACTAAATCCAGTTGAAGTAAAGGCTAATGGCTAGAGGCTTTCTCACCTTGGGGGACCAACCAAAAACATGATCAAGTCCGAGCAAGAAGTTTAAAATGTCAATAAGCTGAACTTGCAGCAAAACTTGCTATAAGATAGCTGAAAGATTTTTATCTCTGGTGATAAATCTGAAAGGCTAATACAGCTTTCCTGGTTTTCTTGGACTTGCAGGAGTTATTCTTTAGTCTGAGTCATAATTAGAGAGGAAAAAAAAGCTTGAAATCATTTTAATTCATTGATTTCAGAATAATTATTGCTACTTCTTTATGACACTGAATGTGGTTAAACTGACCCATATTCAGAGACAAGCTGAACTGTTCAGTGTGTGTGTAGTCCATTGACTCTGTCTGTTATAGATGAAGGGTAATGAGATGAAATACTATGATATGCATTAGAATGAGATAGCATTAAAGCAGTCATTAATTTATCATGTGTATTATCTATGTAATTCTTCCCTGTTGTACTGAAAAGTCTCCATTCAGGGTGACATGAATGCTTCAGTCATGGTTCTTATTGGTTTGCTTGAAGTCCTTTTTGGAATAGAAGCCTAATATGTTATCATGCATAAAAAGATAAATTAATTTCTGGCATAATTTGATTAATGCTGGAGTTGCATTATAACTGAACAGGCTCAATTGAATTGTTTGACTGAAGATGAAGCATAGCATTCCCAAAGGTTTTACTCCAACTGTTTTCCTGTCACCTGGGTTTGAAAAGCTTTCTTGGCAGAAGAATTTGTAGCTAATTTATGTCGGTACTTAATAGCCAGACAGCTTTTTTTAAAAAATCTGTATTAGTTTTACTATCCCTTTCTGTAGAGCAGTTCTAAGAAGCAGGCCTAGTGCTAACCTCGTTTTCTTTCTGGGTAGTGAGATATCGAGCATATGTACATGATACACATGCAATGCAGGAGTGGGTGATGTATGTTTTCTTAACCAGGGCTCCTCAGAGGTACTTAATATTTCATCACAAATTACATTGGTAAATTAACAGTTCATCTGGCTAGTTAGATTTACTAGGGCAGATGGCCTTTCGCATGTGTGATGAGAGCAGGAAGGAGACAGAGCAAAGCAGTAATGTAATTAGCCGTGTAAATGAGCCTAACAAGGTAAAGCTCTTTAACCCCAATGATTAAATGTGTTCTTTGCTAAAGCCTTGGATTACTGGTCCTGTGAAACAATGTGTGCAGCTGGTCAAACCAAGAGTTCAGTAATAATCCCGTTAATTTGGAAATAGGGGACACCACTTTTTATCACACCTTCCTAGCACTTTTATATTTGAAAAGAGGAACCAGCCTCGAAGTGGTACTCTACG
The DNA here is from genome assembly GCA_013400335.1 of Eurystomus gularis. Classification (NCBI taxonomy): domain Eukaryota; kingdom Metazoa; phylum Chordata; class Aves; order Coraciiformes; family Coraciidae; genus Eurystomus; species Eurystomus gularis. The sequence continues at coordinate 87,470 of VZZY01002757.1, forward strand.
AACAACGCAGAAGAGAGACATGTGGAGTTGCCTTAGTTCAATTTTAAATAAAAACTTATTTGAATGCTAGGGATGAGAGGTAGCTAGGCAGGAAAGGTGCTTCATCCAAGCAAACTGAAATCACAGGCTGAATTGAATGTGAGCTGAAGTGTCTCTCACTGTGCTACAGTGAACAGTGCAGCCATGTGAAAACACCATGCTCGTGTTTGCACGGTACCTGGCACAGGATGTTCCCCGCTTATCCCTTGAGTGCTGCAGTAGGAATTGTGAGTACTATCAATGTGTGTAAAACCTAATGGAGTCACAGAATAGTTTGCGTTGAAAGGGACCTTTAAAAATCAGCCAGTCCAGCGCCCTTGCAATGAGTAGAGATTCTTGATGCTGCAAAACCACTAAGGCATGTTTGTGCTTACAGATGTGTGGGCAAGTAACTGCAGGTAATCTCACATTCAGTTATGGTCAAAACTATTTTTTAATGGAAATATATATGGCTTCTACATTTCGTTTGAAATTAATTAACCAGGAATATGTCTAACTGAGTTGTTACTGAAGGCTATTGAAATAGTAAATTCCTGGCAAAGGCTGGTCAATCACTGCGTGCTGCCTTGTGAGCAAAACACCCTGAAGCATTGCGTTACTTCTGAAAAATCATTACAAAGTAATATAAGTAGTAAATCTTTATTCAGCAGGGAAATCTCACATTCTGGAAAATGGAGAAAGTGGACTGTGTAATAGTGGCCATTGTGCAGTGTATAAAACCTGTGTTGTTCTCACTGTTTAACTTATTCAATCCACGTAGAAACTTTTTCTACCTATTTTCAGGCTTTCGTGTTTATTGTAAAGCGTTTTCATTTCTGATGAACAGGCTTTAGAGCCTTTAAGTTTCAAAACCACATTGAAAATGCCGTTTTTTGCATCAGTTTGTCATAGTGTATTTCTGTTATTTTTTTTGACTGGCAGGCCAGAAATTACAGAAACAGTGTAACTGAAAAAGGAATGAGGAACATTCTGAGCAGTTTAAGCATATCACAAGTAGTCAGAGCAGTTTGGGGAGTGGTTTTTTGTTTGCTTTTGGTTTTTGTTTGTTGGTTTTAAGTATTGGATGCTCTCCTTGGACATGCTCAGAACCTGACTGGATGTGGCCCTGGGTAACATGCAGTGGGTGTGGGGTTGGACTGGACAATCTTGGGGCATCCCTTCCAGCCTCAACCATCCTCTGTTTCTCTTAAGTAATTTTATATATGCATGCACATCTGTATACAGATGTCTATAAATCTATATGTGTATATAGATGTACGGTTGGAGCTGATGATCTTAAAGGTCTTTTTCAACCATAGTGATTCTGTGATGTATGTAAAATGATGTAAATTGGTTTTTTGTTTAATTTTCATTGTAATTTATGACAGGGACAGACTCAGCTAGAACTGGTAAAAACTTTCAACGTTTATTTAACAGGAAAGGCTAATGCTATTAAAATTTTATCTTGTACCAATTCCCAACAGTAGGAAATTTATCAAAAGGAAACTTTTATCAATAATGAAATTTATCTTTCTTGCATGCTTCCTGGCAGTGCTTTCACTGCACCATGAAATAATTTGTGGTAAAAGGTCAGCATGATTGTAGGATAACTTTGAAATAATTTAGATCAGAAGGGCCCTCTGGATGTCATTGGATGCAAATGTCTTCCAAAGCAAGATGAACCTCTGTGTTGGGAGCAGCCTGGAAGTAAGGGTGGGTTGCTGGGGACTCTCCTGCTCGGCTTCAGAGTCGCAGCAAGGAGGGTGGTCCCACTGGGTCCTGGGCAGTCACCTTTTGTGTTTGACCACCCACATGCAGATGGGCTGTACTGCTTCATGCCACTGAGGATCACAGAAGCTATTCCTTTTACTTCCTTCCCATCGCATTCTGATAAAAGTTGGTAGAAATTTCTCTTTAGCAGCTGTTCTGTGTTGTCTTGTCACATGGTGCTAACTGGTTGAATAACTATGTAAATGAAAGTTTTTAGCTCTTTTCTTCCCCTGCTTGCTAAAAGGCATTTAGCTATAGAGAAAATTCCATGCATTATATATTTTATGCACCAATGCTTCTTAAATTTACTGATTTGGTAGGTGTATAGATATAAACAAGAAGACAGAAATGTTGCTTCTGCTGAAGAAGAAAAAATATTGTCTAACAGCCAGCATGAACTACATTTTTGGGGTTTGCCCAGTTCTGCCTTGCTTGGCTGTATACCTCCTTGCCACTGGAACTCCCCGGGAAACATCGGTGGTGCCTGGGGTAGTCTTGGTACGGGGAAGACTCAGCTGGTCCCAGTTTGTGAGATACCTCAGAGCTGCAGTGGTTGTGTTGGTTGTGCGCTGCCCATGCAGCGGTGTGTGCGCTTTCCCTTCAGCGGTCTCCTGGCTCTCCATGTGCAGAGCTTGAAAGGATTTGCAGGGATGTAATTCCTCTGTTCTTCCCAGGTGCTTATTTCATGTATGTTTTTGGTTTACTGCTGTTACTCTATGGTATTCAGCCTTATCTTCTAGCCTATGTTATGATCTTTCCAAAATGAGGTTGCCTCATCTTAGAGAGTCCTTGATCATCTACTGCTAGCACTCTCTGCATTTTAGAATATACTTCCCATCTGTGGATGATTTGTGGCTTGACACTTCTGTGATATGTTGACAGATTTTTATTTTTTTATTTGACAGTCTTGCTGGCTGCAGCTTCCTTGCAGAGGGATTATCTCCCTTGAAACAGCAGCTGTTACCTCACTGTTGTGTGTTTTCTTTCCTTGGACATAGTTTTCCCTGACGATATCCTCAGGATCTCTTCAACTTGCAGATCAGTAGAGTCTGTGTTCCCTCTGCAGGGTGTTGGGGAGGGAAGACCGCTGGTGGTGTTTGCTTAGCTAAGGGTTTGTTTTCCTGAGCCACATACAGGATTAGAGAGGTGTGAGATCACAGCCTCTCTGGACTCACTGAAGATATTTCATGAATGCTACAATAAATTCTGAGAGGGCTTTGATTTTGGGGAGGAGATGAACAGTCAGTTTTGAACTTACAGGCCCCTTATTGATCTCCAGGATAAGTAAGTTACTGGAGGTTTTTCTTAAGCACGCGGAGTTGCATATAGGGAGACTGACAATGGGGCAATAGTACCGTGAAGTCCAGCTCTATATGAACATGGGGGGCAGAGTGCTTCTTCTGGAGATGTAGTCTGCTCCTTTATGATGTGTCTTCTGACCACGAGGGAACACTAGTTCAGTCAGTCATGTCTCCCAAACATCCAAACACCGCTGCTTGTACACAGCCTAGCACAGAGCATAGCCAGAGCAGCTGATTGCTTCCCTGAGGCAGAGGGTCTGCAGAGCTGAGGGTTCCCCTCTTCAAGTGCAGAGTGTCACAGAAGTGACCAGGAACTACGGTGTCCAGCGCAATTCTCAGAGAGCTGGCAAAACTTTGGTATGGGTAGGCTGGTAGTGTCTCGGAAAGGTGATTCACTTGTTGCAGCTGCTGGGGTTTACTGAGGGAAGCTGATGTGGTGAAATGATATTTATAATGTTAAGTGGCACTATTTGTGTTAACTTTCTACCTTGGCTTTTTGGTGGTTGCTGTACTTTGTCTATATTTTGAGTAAGTTAGCTATGAGTCTGTTAGATGGAGCTGCACACACCATAAGTTGGCACGTGTTAAGCTTTCTGATTTGTTTTGGCAGTGTTGCATACTCCCATGCAAGGGGTTGTTGGTCCAGAGACCCAAAAAAAAAAAGGAAAAAAAACAAAACCAAAACCAACCAAAAAGGAGGGGGAAAAAAAAAAAGGCGTAATGTTGGCAATCGAAGGGCTTTTTTCCTTGTACCATTCAGTCAAGAAGTCATCATTAACATGCTTGTTTTCCATGTTACACACCTAATTCTGTATGCATATATGTACTTGTCATAAACATGAAGCAAAACTGATACTCAGAACTTTGTCCAAGTAATTAATAAGTTTGTGATTAACTTTTAATATTGATGCTGTGGTACAGAGGATGACCTTGGAAAAACCTTCACTGTATTTCATCAGGAATTGATTACTCGATAGATAACGTGGTTATCTTGTGAGCTCATAAAATATACAGTTGATTTAAAATGTTGTTACTAGACAAGTTTATGGTAACACTTACATGCTTGCCCATCTGTTTATGTCTGATTTTAATTTCATCTTGCCCACCTAACAGTAGAATCCATACCATCCTCTTTCTCCTGTTTCTATTACTTATGTTGTTTAAAACTCTGGAATATTCTTGCTTATTTTCAGATCTCATCAGAAAACTAGCACAGCAGAAGTTTGGAAACACACAGGGTGATTATCAAAAGGTAAATTGTCTGTGTGGATCTGCGTAAAATAATGAAAACAATGACTTTGAAATTCACTTTTGTTTCTAAAATAGGAAATAGTATTTTGAAGTTATAACAAAAGGGTGCAAGAATGAAATTTGTGAATTATTGTTATGGCTGTTTTATACAAAATTTGGGACCAAAACCTTTCAAAATATATTACAAAGAAAATTTCATAAGCAACTGTAAAGAAGTTATGCATAGTTAAGTCTCAGTTACAAATTCCAGCTATAATATGATTGTGGTGTCTGTTGCACAAAGATTGAAGGCTCTTTGTATTGAAAAATACTGCTTTTATTGAAAAGCGCTTAGAGAGAGCCACTGCTGCTCAGCTTTCATGTTAACCTCAGCTGTTGTTCCTCAAAAAGCTGAATTTACATGCTGGTTCTGGTGCCTTTGTAAAACAAAGTTTGCATAGCCTACTTTATAAGGTATACTTTAGTTTACGTAGTGTGCTAATCACATCAAGGATATTTTCCCTTCTCTCTTTAGGTGTATGATTATTCTATAATAGTGGAAATTTATAGACTACTTGGTAGCAAGAGAAGATAGAACATAATGTGGATCTGACTTTAGGCTGTTCTCAAGGACAGTACCTCATCCTTGAACCAATGTCACCGTTTTGAGTTCCTGCAGTAGGAATCTTAACCAGGACCATGCAGTGGTCTTATTACTTCATGTGAGCGACTCGCTTGTAGTCCCTGTAGTGCGATGTACCTGTCAGGAGGATGAGTATGGAGCTTGGCATACAGGCACTGAGCTATTGCCTTCAATCAGGATGACCTGAATGATCTTTAGGGGGGAAAGCCTTGTGCTTCCATGTCTTCCTGACCATGAATCTTTCACTCCAGTAGCTTGATGACATCTGCATGACACTGAGTGCGTGGCTATGGTTGTTATACTGCATCAAGCAACTCTTGCAGATCCCATGTGCTTGTTTGGTGGTGCTCTGTGAGAGTCACACATCGCCAATGGTGCCTGCAACACCTGGGGAGGAACATAGAGTGGACTTGGTTCGCAGAGTCTTTGGGTGTCAGTGTTAGACCATAGGTGGTATACATGGGTGCAAGTATAGTATTTAGTAACTACTAGGTAAGTGAGGAGAAATTTGAGACTAATGACAGCTCTTAATCTCGCATAATGGAGGCATGTTAAAAATACTACGTGATCATAGAGTGGCAAATACGCTATTAGATATGCTTAGGAAGTAAAACAGATATAGGCCATTTATAGGCTCTAATTTTGACCTAAGTAGAGTGCAAAACTGTAAAACAAATTTACAAAAGAAATATCTGTCAAGACAAGTAGAGAGTCCCTCAGAAGACAGAAGCGTCAGTGAGAGGTAGCTGTGAAGAGGCCAGCACGGCTGTAGATGTGCCCCTGGAGGAATTTCTAGTGGGGATAGGGAAGTGTGGATGTCACATAGAAGTGTTGCCTGTGGTTTTGATCATTCAGATTCAGGGAGAACGAACTCAGAGTAGGGTGTGTTCAGAAAGTTTGTATTAGGATGATCTGGGATGATCTGGGAAACACAGGTCTTCAAAGGAGACTGTAAGAGTTTGCTTAGCTTAGCAAAATAATTTGTAAGGGGGAGTGATTAGTCCTTAGAAATATATATGGAGAGGAAACACCAGGAAGAAAAAACTGCTCTTTGGGCAGAATATGGTGCTGTCACAGAAGCAGAGAGGCAGAAAAGGGCCATCCATGTAAGAAGGCTCACTGGTTCACCAAACATTGGGAAAAGCCCCTCAGTAGTGAGAATAGAAAGTCATCTGGCTCTAATATTTATCCGGTTAAATTTCTACTGCCATTCCTCTGTATCTTTTTTTTTTAAACCTATTTGTAGAATGTGTTACCGACCCAGGAGGCCCTTCCCGCTTCTGTCCTGCATGTCTCTGTGTTCCCAGTTGGACTCTTACCATCAACATCTTCCCATCCCCTGTCAGGGACAGCAATCTGTCAGGACAGCCCAGCAGCTGAGCCAGTGCCGGCTCAGGGGGAGCCAGCTCGCTGCTGCTGCTGCTGCCACCGATGCTTTACCTCTGCTGGGAGATGTGCTCGCTTGAAGCGTTCATCATCATACTTGGTACTAGATTTTTAAGGGAGGGTAAGTGTTTGTTTTCCTCCCATTGAAAGTATGGTTCCAAATATGATTTTGAACATTCTAAGCATATTTTGTAGTGGAAGTTTCATAAAGATGTGTGTGATGCTGAAAAAGAATTCCAAAAACTTGAGAAAGTTTCTGATTCTCACACATCAGACTTTGTGTTTATGGGTCTTGCTGTCTTTAGCTTGTCCGCTTCTCTTTTCTCTTCCACTTAAGAGAAAGGTCAAAGTGTTATCAACTGTGAACTTGTCATACAGACATGAAGGGGAAAAAACAAGAAATTGTATTTTTATTGTGGAAACAAAGGGGAAATTGGGTTCTTCTGAAATTCCTGTCATTGACTATTTAGTTTTCAGTGTTTTTCTGAAATTATAGATAAGAAATCCATTAAAAACCTGATAAATAGGCTTCTTCAGTCTTTCCTGAATGCCTTTTCGTTTTGAGTGATTTAAAATAAACCTCTACATACTTAGTTAAAACTGAGGGTGAATTTCATGTGTAATGTGTTAATGTCCCAAAACTGCTACTGAAACTGCTACTTTTATGCCAAAATAAAATAAGCATTGAAAAGGTAAAGTTAGTCAGGAATAACATAGCTCAGTTATGACAGGTGGAACTCATGAAGAAATTGCTAAACCACAAAAATAATGCAGTCTCTGGCCTTCTGTTCTGTGAGATGTGATGGGAATTATATGAAACAGATGCTCAGCGCAGAAATAACTGGTTTGTTGTTGTTCCAAAGTGTCAATATTTGTTGGACAAATCCTAGATTCCTTTCACTTACCAAGGAAACCAGAAATTAATCTTCTATGTATTTTATTATAAACAATTTTCCATAATTACTTAACGGTGCTTCTATGCATTATTTTACTTTAGTGGTGTTTTGTTATTGCTTCTGTGTTGTTAATTGTTTTGGTCATGGTTAATTATTCATTATTCACGTGATTTGTTTTTGTGCATGCTGCCTGTGTATTACACACATTCTCCATTTGTTTTGACTTCCACAGCCAGAAAATGTTGTCCTGACTCTTCAGGTAATGTCATATGGTAGATGTACAGCTTTGAAAAGAAACTAACCATGTCTGTGTACTACTCCTGTTAAAACATCCATAACTATTTCAAATGTTATTTAAAATGTGTTTTTCCTTCTAGCCTATTTTAAAGTTTATATTGCCAAATAATTTATGAAGTGTTCAGCTAACTAGAAGACAGGGGTTGTTTTTGCAAAATCTAGCCAAGTTCTTCTTTCAGGCATTCTGTTTGTATTCTTCAGAAGGGATAATAGCTTTTAACTAGCAGTTAATAACAATTAAAAAAATAGATTTCATCCTAGAATTGGTAATTAGGTCAGAAATTTGCAACTCTGCTAATGGTAATGGTTGCTGTATTTGGATCAGTTGGTAATTAGGGATTGTGAGGAAGGGCATCAGCAAAGCTGGAACTGGAGCATGATTGATAGCTTGTGAGAAATTGTAACTTACTGTGCAGGACAAAACACAGCCTCAATGACATTCTTTTATTGCCAGGCTGCCCTTGTGCTGGTGCGTTAGTAAAACAGAAGAGCACTCAAAGTACTAGTGTGGGAATTAGTTCTCCTAAAATTGGGAAAGGAAAGGAGAAAAGAGATTTATCAGGCAAGAAAGACCACTGAGGCGTGCCCACACCGTGCTGTCTGCCTCTGTGCGCAGATAGACACCTGCCCCATCCAGTTCTGGATGTGTTGGCTTGTGTTCACAGCAGAGGGGAACAGCAAGGCCAGCTTGCAGCTTGTCCCCTGGAAGCCCCATTGCCTTGCGCGGGGCTGTGCCAGGGCTGCCCGGCCAGCTTCTCAGTCCTGGGGCACTTGCACTGCTTCCAGCATCAAAGCTAGTGTAGGGTATTGCATTGCATCGTTCCCTTTCACTCCTTCCAGCTTTTGAAAGCAACCTTTTAGTTGCTGCTGCTTTGCTGTTTGGCAGCAGAATAAATATCTTTACTTGAGAGAGCTTAAAATCCACTCCTTCATGTTCTCCAGTCCCTAAGCAGTTTTTACTTCAGCAGTTTGGAGAAACCTCTGCCACTGCTATTGATCACCCGGTGAAGCACTTCCCTTTGCAGTTCATGTGAATCTTTGTACTCCTAACTGATTAACAAGGAGAGCACGCTAAGCCTCCCTCCCCCCTCCCAGATGAGGTGTTGATCTAGTCAGCCTTGCTGACGTTTGTGGAGCCTTTTTGGAAACCTGTGTGAGGAAAGGTAGATTTGTGGTCCAGGAAATCAAATGTGTTCGTTTTAACCTATTTTAATTGCATCGATTCACGTTTGTTTTTTGTTAGCATAGTTCTGTTAGCACTCACGCCTGTAGTTTACCTAGCTTATATTCTAGCTAAATAATTATTAGCTATCAGTATCTGCAGTATCATGTGTCTTTTTGTTAGAAAAGTTGTCAATTATTGGCAAAATACACCACATCCATAACCTCAGTAACTTTGTAGATAGTTTAGTCTGTAGTTTGATTTTTAATTATTTGCTCTGTATTGATTGCAGTTGCTGTGTGATATCTGCTATTACCACTATTTTTGTCTGAATTACAGGCCATCTACTATGAAATCGGTTTTATAGTCTCCACAGCCTTGGGACTGCTATTTATTTTGTTACTGCCTCTTGTGGGACTTTGCTTCTGTATGTGTCGTTGCTGTGACAACTGTGGTGGGGAAATGCATCAGAGACAGAAGAAAAATGCTGACTGTCAGAGGAGCTGTTTTGCAACATTTCTTTTTGTTGCTTCTTTAATAATAAGGCAAGTGTGGTAAAGAGAACAATATGAAGCTTGGTATAGCACTAATTTTGCACTGTTGTATGACAAATAATGTTACTGTATTAGCCTACAGGTGCAGAAATGATTTTATTAGACTAAGTAATATTATTGCTTATTAAAGAAAATGTGACTACGTTATAAAAATGCTGCTGCCATTGCTATCCACAGGTCATCATGTCCTCACTTGAGAGGAATGTAGGTGTGGAAATAAACCCCTAAGCTTCAATTTGGCAAATGAAGTTTTTGCCAGTCTCAAAATGGCAGTTGCAGAACGTTAAAACATACATGAACATAAGATACTATGTCTGATGTTCAGTTACCATTCCATAGAGAACTTGAGGCACAATGTTCTGCTTTGTTCTTGATAGGGTAGTAATGGTTAAAAAGCAATTGTGTGACCTCCTTCAGTATATGCTGTCCTCCAGATTTTCTTATTAGCTCAAAATAATGAGTTTTGTTTTGGTCACTGAGTTGTTTAAACTGTGCGTGTACTCACTGTAAAATCCTGGAGTTTGGAGACATTTTTGTACTATTGGTGTTAGAAGCAGACTCCTGTTCTGTGCTGGGTGTGTGTAACAGGTGATGAGGGACTACAATCAACTTTTCCCTGTAGATGCTTTCAAAATACATTGTTTGCTTTCAGGCTTTTTTTCCCCTTTAACTTCTTTGTATTTTCACCTGCCCACTAGCCCTGTTTTGTGGTTCTGTTAAAAAAAAAAAATCAAGTCTTTTGATCTATACTGTGTGACTCTTCAGTCAGGTGGGACTTACTTTGTCTCTTCACTGTAATCTAGAATTTTTTTCCTTTTTACTACTGTTTGTCATGACAAATTTAGACCTTGCCTATGCTCAGATGTGAGCCATGCTGATACCATGTATGGGAACATGTGATGCCCAGGCATCACTAACAAACATGACATTTGAAGTGTTCTGAAGACCAGAAAGCCGAATGGTATTGTAGATGATAGGTGCACCCCTGCCATGATGACAGGACAAAAGTTCTTCATAGTCCAATGGTGCCTCGAAGAAAGGAAGTTATCAAATTACCTCTCAGCATGCCGCAAGTGAAGGTAGCTCACAGAACTGGCCAGGTAGCTTTACACCACATTGTAGGATGCTGTGTTGCAGAATGATGTGTTCTGGTTATAATGTTGCCTGTCAGCAGAGAAATCAAGAGATCGTCCCTCTTAGTTTGTGTCTTTGACAGCTTTTCTGCCAGCTGCTCTCATGGTATTAAGCATACCCAGTGTTGGCAAATGCTTCTTCTGAGATCATGGCTGGCAGAGCAGTGATCACTGGGAATGTGCTTTCCAGGACTAGAGAAACTGCCTCTTGAGCTCATTGTACTTTTTCCTTTTGTGTAAGACATCAGGAGTATCAGATTCTTGCCCTAAGGGGAGGGTTGGTCTGAGATTTCCACAGGTTGAGATAATCTCATATGACTCCCTGGCTAAGTCTCTAATGCTGTGAGTGCTGTGCAAAGCAAGATAGGGCTTTACAATGCTAATATTACTGACCCCAGCCTGACCGACTGCTCAGGGCTCCAGTACCTCCATACGCAGCAGAATTCTGCTGCCCTTCCTGGATCTTCTTTCACAAGGGAAAAGAAGATGCCAAGCCTGGATCTGTTTAAGCCCATGTCAGCTTGCATACTGCTGTGCTGAAACGCTAAAGGACAGTCATGTTGGTAGCCGTTGCCCCATCAAAAAAAATGAAGAAAGCCCGATATTTACTTACAACTGTTTCTTCATTTCTTATACTGTACTTAGATTAGGGCTTCTTCTGGATTTATACTCTACTTTTCCCCCAAGCTACTACACAATTTCATTTTAGGTGGAAGTTTTACCTGTAGTTGTTCTTCCCAAAATCACACTTCTTCAGGACTGAGCCACAGCTGAATACGTAAGCTATGACAATAACCAAAAGAGTTTATTCATGTGCAAGTAAAATGCTTATGGCTAGTTGCAGACAGAGCGAAAAGAACAAAAACTTGAAGATTTCTGCTACTGCAGGGTTACATCAAGATCTGCCACAAAATCACTAAGGTGGTTCTTCTCACTGTTCAGATATAGTTTAAAGTTCATGGAGCATTGGGGACCTCCTGTGGGAGTATGTCTCCCAAACCCCTGCCAGGTGACTGGGCTGCCTTTAGAGTCCTTCACAAACTACTGTGCTGCTTCAGAAGATGTATTTAGCAAGGCAGGTGTCCACTGGAGTACCTGGAACCCACACCTCTGCCAGTGGAGCTTTGCTTTAAAGGCCCTCTGGTAGAGATGTGACTGCATCTGGAGTACTGTGTCCAGTTCTGCGCTCCTTGGTTCAAGAGAGACCAAGGAGCTGCTGGAGAGGGTGCAGAGAAGGGCTATTAAGATGATTTAGGGCATGGGAACATCTCCCTTATGAGGAAAGGCTGAGGGACTTGGGTTTATTTAGTCTGGAGAAGAGAAAACTAATGGGGGATCTCATCCACACTTATAAATACTTAAAGGGTGGATGTCAGGAAGATCATAGAATCATAGAATGTTTCAGGCTGGAAGGGACCTCTAGAGGTCATCTAGTCCAACCTCCCTGCACAAGTAGGGACATCTACCTAGGTCAGGTTACTCAGAGCCTCATTGA
>VZZY01002758.1:0-14601 GCA_013400335.1 Eurystomus gularis
GATTCTATGATTCTATAACTAAGACTTCACTGCAATAAAATGTGTAATAAATTATTTATTGGTAAGGAAAAGAAGATGTACCTAATTAATAATCACCATATATTTTGGGAAGCCAAGGAAGTAGCTTTAGTCTCTTACAAAAATAAGTTATCATAAAAGATGAAGTCTCTGAACTACTGCAAACTATTCAATGGATTAACTGCATATCAGTAACAATTTATTTATGAAAAGGATACTTGTATTAGAGAAGATGGCTTTGATTTATGAAAATCAAGGCTTTCAAAATTGCTAACAAGGAGTTCCTTAATGTTTGAACTCTGGATTTTCATATTTACTAACAGCAGTTTCTGGATCCTGCTATTGTTTTGTATACATGCTTTGTTTTATACAAAGTTAAGGGTCTCACTATTACTGGAAGAAAAAGATAATTCGCTCTGCAGTAGAAAGAAAGAAAGAAAACAATAATTACAAAATGAAATCATCAAATGATATCAGGCTTTGTTGGAGAGTTAAAAAAAGACCCAGTGCAAGTAAAAGGATTCTAGCTGAGCCAGTGTAAAGTGTTGGCCTAAAGCAAGATGTGGAGAAAAAACATCTGGTTGAAGAGCAGCAGGGAGTACAGTGGGGAATTAAAATGAAGGGCAAAGAGAAGTGAGGTAATATGAGTTGAGCTACTGAATCTCATTCTACATCACACATTAAGTCATACAGATCACAAAATATCTATCCTGACAGTGTCCTCCAATTGTCTCTCCTCAACTTGACCTGTACCACTTCCTTTTGCTTTGGAATGCTCAGAATCACTGTGACCCCAGGCTGTTTGCATCTCTCACTCTGCATACAAGTTTCTCTCCTTCTAGTCAGACACTTCTTTTGTTGCCCAGTTCTTATGACAGCGACTTTTTCTCCCACCTTCTTTAATTCTCATATTAATCTTCTACTCTCTAAAGTGAAATGTCACTTTTTTTTTCATAAGTTCCCTAATTTTTCTGCCAATCTGATTGCTACTCATTTATTTTCCCTTTGATTTGGTCTCCCATTTCTTTTTTATTTATTTATCATAACAATGCTTTTATTTTGGGATAACAGTGGTCATCCGTTAAAACTCTCAGTCTTCTGATATCTTACACTTGATCATTAACTCTGCATGAAGATTCTTGCTTACTGGATTTAGCCATTCATGCAGCTATTGTGTCAGTAAAGGCTTTGCTCTGAATTTTTCCCTCTGTTGTCTCTGACCATATACTTGACTATCACTTCTTTCAGTCTGTCGTGGTTCAAGCCCAGCTGGCAACTAAGAACCATAAGGCTGCTTGCTCGCTCCTCCCTCCTTCAGTGCGATGAGGAGGAGAATTGAAAGAAAAAGGTAAAACTTCATGTCCTGATATAAGGACAGTTTAGTAGGACAACACAAGGAGACAAGAAGTAACAAAAACAATAGAACTAATAAAAAAATATATAAAGTGAGTGATGCACAATGCAATTGCTCACCACTGGGAAACCCATGCTCAGCCCATTCTAATTCAGGTCAGCTGTCCTGGCTGTACCCGCTCCCAGCTTCTTGTGAAAATTAACCCTATCCCAGCTGAACTCATGACACTCATCCCTTTGCCCTACTCTTCTTGCTAGCTTCCTAGCACATCAATAATTTCCAATCTAGCTTATTTAGTGGCTTTGCAATTCCCATCTCTCTCTCTCCTGTTTGTAATGATCTGTTCAGTCCTTGCAATACAGTTTTGGATTTTATTTATGCATAATTCTAAAGAAAACAGCAATGCAGATACTTCTGTTCTTAGTGTGTGACGGTCCCCATAAAACTGTATTACAAAAGCAGCAGTGAGAAAGAAAGAGTGATGCAGTTCCTGAGTGTAATGTCAGTAGAAGGTAATGAGAGCTATGGAGGCATAAAAACCCCCCTGCCTCCCTGCATTTTATTTTCAAACTGTCAAAGTCTTGAATGAAATGTCTCGAATAGCTAGGTGATGAAATTCATACCATCAAAGTTAATTCCTTTCTTCATATCACCACCACAAGGCTAGCTTCAGTTTTAATCTTGGCTAGCAACAAAGTGGTGTGTTGGTTTAGTAAAGCCCCGACGGGGCTCCGCGGTAGCTGCCACATGGCCGCACCACTGCTCTCCACCCCCATCCCTCTGCCTCGGGTCGCAGACAGAGAAAGAAAAAAAAGAAAGGTTTTTAAGTGCCTTTTTGAGTTGAGATAAGGAAGGTTTAATATAAAAAAAACACGTAATAAGCAGTTGCAGTTAACAAAACAACAGTAACAGTGAGAAAGGGGCAATACAAAAAAAAATAATACCGGACAACAGCGACGGACACGAGCCCAGTGAAACAGTCGAACGCAAAATGCCCTCCGACCGGAACTGGCCCCGGGGCATGATGTCAGCATGGTATAGAATAACCTGGCTCCACCAAAATTAACCCTGTCCTGGCTGATCCAGGACAAGTGGTTTGGGTTTTTTGTGGTTTTTTCACATTTACAAGGATGAGGAATAATTATGTGCATACTTGCCACAGCAAAGTTAAAGTACTTGCCAAGCTCTTTTTGATATTACAATACATTGGGGAAAAATAAAACCTAACCACATTTTATTATGCACTTATTTATCAAAAACCTGTCAAGTACATCTAGCCAAGACTGCAGACTTGAAAGCTAAGAACAAAGACTGTTTTGGGTAAGGTAGTCTGCAGACTAACTCTACTGCTGCACTTAACAAACAAGTTACATCCTCTGCAAGGGCAAGAGAAAAAAAAATCAACTGTGAGATTTATTTTATCATTTTAGAGTTTCTTGAACCAAGTTTACATAGTGATTTAGTCTGCTATTATTTATTCAGTCCTTTTCCAAGGACCATCAGTTATAGTAAGCTGCATAAAACTGTTTGGACTTTTCTTCCATTTCCTTCATGGATTGCTGTTTGAAGTGTGTACAGAAACTTCATTTTTTTAGGTATTAATTCAATGAAAACAGAGATAAGCTCAAATCAAACCAACCACTAGCAGGTTCCCAAGTCTATAAAATACTATGAAAATGTTTAAGAGAAAATTCTGAAAAACACCAGAAAATTATAAGGTGACTCATGGAGTTTATTATTATTATTTTTTTAGGCATCTTGTAGTATCACTTTGCCTACTAATTTCCCTACCTTTTCACAGTATTTGCATGTACCTGTAGGTCCATGCATCTTAAAATGGAGCAATAAAATCCCTCTCTCTCCACTCCCACTGGTTCAGATAGAGATAGTTTTTGAAATGTTTGGTCTACATTAAATGAAATAATAGAATGAACCTGTTAGTCTTAGGTCTTGCACTCTGTTTCTCAGCAATTCAATCTGTGGTCAGCAACACAGAGAATTTTATTGGATTGTGCAACACCATTGAGAAACATGCTTTCAAGCTCTTGAGATCCAGATTTCAGAAGGTTTCCCTTATTGCATCAATTTACATAATATACAGACGCAGAGATTTTTCAGATAAAATTGACAGAGACCTAGACCAAAGCAGAAAAAATGCATTTACTGAAATGCAGGTGAATTAAAAGCAGGCATGGTCATGAAGTCCATATGTTATTTCAAAATGTAAGCACTGGGATCAGTCAAAAGAAAAAAAAATTGAACTCCTAGTTTTAGTTTAGACAAGACAAAACAATTTCTAGGTTGCATGACCATTTTCTGCCTGCTCTTCCTGACTGCTGGCATAACCTTTCATTTTACTTAATTATACCATTAGCTAAATTATTTGTGCCATGTTAATATTCAGGTTTAGCAGAAATTAAGACTTTATGACCTATTTGTTAAGGGAAGCAAACCACTCCACTGATTATCTCAGGAGTTTTCTGGAGAGAATAGCATGCTGCCTTTAGAGTTTGGACACATTAGGGCCGAACCTGAATTACAGCCTGAGAATCCTGGGTTGTGGTTATCTCAATAACCAGGCTGCAAGCGCAGCCTTATATACACTACCAGTTGAACACCACAAGACTTCACTCAGAACTGCTGAACTCTAAGTAGCATTCAGCACCACTATTGTGAAAGACAGAAAGTAAGATGAAAAAAATTGATAAATAGGTTGACTTGGTCTGAAAATCCTTGGATTCTCTTATCCACTGACAACAATGTAAAAAAAAAATTGCATGCACAGATCTCTAACTTAGAGCTATCTGACATGTGACTGTCATCAAGCCAGCAATGGTCCTAATATCATCAGTACAACTGTGATTCCCTCTCGTATAGTAACGTTTTGTCAGTGTCAAAGCCACCTGTAATATACGGTTGTCAGCACTGTCCTCCTCCTTATTGCAGCTAGCAGAGCCTGCCTAGCACCTCTTAACATAACCTCTTGGATCCTAACTGGAATAATTTATAGTTTCTGATTACCTGATAAAACCTGGATATATCCAGACTAATTGTGTTATGTAGTAAGATACTCTAAATAAATGCTAGGGGAAAAAAAAATAAAGGAAAACAATTAAAAAATGTACATTAAAATAAAGCCCTGTAGCAGGTCTGGCTGAGCTGGTTTTCCACATAGCAGCAGTATTTTGTGCTGGGAGCTAGAAGGGTGCTGATAACACACCCGTGTTGTGACTACTGCTGAGCAGTGCTTGTACAGCGCCAAGGCTCTTCCCAACATTCCCCCCTCAGTGGGACGGGGTGGGCAAGATCTTGGGAGGAGACACAACCAGAACATCTGACCTGAACTGATCAAAGGGATATTCCATACCATATGACGTCAGCTCAGCTATAAATCTAGGGAAAAGGAGAAAGAGAGGGGAGGCTGTTCCGTTGTCTTCTAGAGCAACCGCTACGCATCTTGGAGCTCTGCTTCCCAGGGAGTGGGCAAACATCGCCTTCTGATGAGAAGTAGAGAATAAATCTTTGTTTTCCTTTGCTCCTGCAAGTGGATTTGCTTGGCTTTTGCTTCTATTATTATTAAATTGCTTTTTGTTTCTCATGTTATTTTCCTCTTCTTTCTTTTTGCTCTGCTGAGGAGGGACAGGGAAAAAAAAGGGAGGGGTGATAAAGCGGCTTAGTGGGCACTTGGCACTCAGCCAAGGTTAACACACCATAAGCCCACAGGCATGTTAAAGGATTACGGTTTGCTCTATCGGCTGAAAAACACCCTGGGATAAATAGCTTACTCACCAGTGTCTAATTGCAATTTTCAGAACAGTTGTTCTGGACTTGGATACCAAAGGTAACAGAACTTGTAGAATTCTTCAGGATTGATTACCTCTATTCATTTGTCCTTACAGTTTTATTTTATAGAGAGCCCATCCTGCCTCATATTTCACCATTTTGGAAAACTTCAACTGTATTAGCCCCCTACACAGATCAGTCTAATTTTTCCTGATAAATGAGACAGAACATAAGCTAAAATTCATTTGGAGCTAATGATAACTGTTCTTATATGGATCATGAATGGCAGTCTTCATACAGGTCCTAAAACCAACACAGGATTTGGAGGAAGCCTTTCTACACAAAATCTATTCTTCCACTTCAAGAGCGATAGGATATACCACAAACCCCCCCAAGTTATTACTTTTTTGAATTATTTTGCATGATAAATGAAAAATATTGTTTCTCTTTGAAAATTATCATAATGCTAGCTTGAAAATGTTAACCATAAATGTCTCAGTCTGTTCGTACTTATCACTCAAGTGAAGACACAGGCATAAACTGGCCTTAGGCACAAAACATCTAAGAATGAAGTTCTTAGACTTCAGTACAAAGCAGTTTCTTTGAGGTGTTGGCCTGTACATTAGTTGATCTAGAAAAAGTTAAATTTTATTTTGTGCAAGTACATGGTTATATCTGTGATGCAAAATCCAGGGAGATAGGTAATAATAACAGTAACAGATATAGGAATGAGATTCCTCATGCATACTCCACTGACAGAATATATCCACACCAGGTGAATTGGATGGATGGTTCTAGCCCAGTCTGTATTTCTGGAAAACTGCATCTCAGGAAGTCCAATTTTAGTCATGTTGCAAACTGCTGTAATACAGATTCTCAAATTTTAGCAAGGAAAGAGTGCTTTGTTTAGTAATAACAGCAACAGCAGAGTGAAACAACTGAACATTCAGACATCAAGTAATTCAATGACCTTCAGGTGAACAGATTTTGATCTAGAGAACAATGAGAGAAAGTGAATGAACAGAATGCATGCAGGTGACTCTGGGCACTGCTGGCCCCCTTATCTTTTGAGCAGCTAAACAAAACCCAACTAAGGGAATATGTTCTCTCAGTAGAAGAAAACTCTAAACCAAAAATGAGGTGTGGAAGAAGAAAAAATAAACAAGTGCCTGCAGCAGCCTGGGTACAGCGTAAAGAAAGTGTTACCATCAGGATAGATCATTCTTCAGTGAATATTCTTTCCAACACATACCTCACAAAGGATCTTATTCCTCTTTGCTAAATAGTGCATCATTCTATAGGAGGTAAGATGACAGAAGAAAGACTCCTAAAATTCATAGCGCACTTTGTGTAGGGACAGCAAAGCACACAAATTCTTGGCATGTTCTCTCTACAGACCATGGTAGTATCACAAAATCAGTTGAATCATGGAGTTTTTAATAGCCTGGGTCCAATTCAGTGACAAATGCTGAAATGTCTTAACCATGGACAAAACTTTGAAACAGAATCTGATGAAACTTAAGCAGCAGGTTTTGCTCTGGCCCAAAGAAACCACATATTGTGTCAAGTGGGTATTGCTGCCAGTAGTCAGTAGATACTTCACGTAGAGAAAAAAAAAAAACAAAAACAAACCCCTGTTTGTTTATGTTCTTTTGGCCTGGTAAACAATTCTGACCATGCAGCATTCAGGTGTAGAAAGAATTACTGATAAATCTCTCTGACAGGCAGTTTAGATAGTCACAACTAGGCAAATTAACTACACAAGCCTGTTGTCTGAAAACATCTATTACTGGAACTTAGACGGAACTGGGGACTTTGTTTCTTATAATGGATTGGAACTGCAAGTGTATCTGCAAGTGTGTATTTATGAAAGAGGCTAAAAAGAGCTTTGTTACTCATTGCATGCAGAAAAATATAGCTGACTAGGGGGAAAATAATTTAATCTCAGTGATAAAAAACACATTCCTACTGATTTTTTCAAATGGTGACAACTGGTTTGATTTCTTAATTAAAAGGAAAAAGTCCATTTGAAATATGAGATAAACTACCGTAAGTCAAGACTAAATGTGGAAAAATAGCTTCCAATTTTCACCTACAGTTTAACATTCATTACCAATTACAGTGAAAATGATTGAGCGAAAATGATACTTGGAAGCCAAGCTGCAAATTCCATTCATTGCTTAGTCAGAACTGGAGGCATAAGGAGCTGGAACACTTAGCCCTGAATGTTTACTATGTTTCAATACATTTTCATGCAATGATGTCTGTCTATTAGTGTCAATACACACATAATTTGGTCAGTTTTGCCAACAGGTATTTATAAGTGTGTATGTACACTTGCACATGTGTATATCTCTCTATTTCTCTCTCTCTGTATAGACACACATATCCACACAAAGTCACTCAGAGACATGAAACACCATAGCTCTGTGCACAGTTGTCTGCCCAATACTACCACTCTGAATGGATTGCTGTAGCCCCAGTGTGAGAACATCAGCTTACCTATACTGAACCATAATGTGCTTAAACAATGACTTGAAGCGATGAGAGTACTTTTCTCTCTGTATGCACATTCCATTAGGCATCTACCAAGACTGTCTTTTGAGTTGCCTTTCTTCTATTTAAACTTTCCTATAAGGCTCAAATTGAGATCACTGTCCATATCAACACCATTAATGATAAATTGATAGCTATGTATAAGCATTACATGGAAAAATAGTTTTTCAGATACATGGAGAAATGAGATACAAGTGAGAAAACAAAATTAATTGCTTGCTTAATTAATGAATACTTATTTTTAGTTCATAGGAGGATTCTGGAGCAGATTTTGTTTTAGTAGTGCCAAAACAATGGAAAGCAAATTCTGAATCGAATATGCTTTTCATAGGAAGTCTGCAATGGAGACATACCTCAATCCTGCAGAATCCAGTAAAGTGGAATGATCTGCTCATAAAATCCCTTTACAAGATCAGTTCCTAAAGCAAAATATTACTTCAGTTTTAAATAAGAAAAAGAGATAAGATAGATTTAGATGTACAGTTACACATTATTTCCAGCTCCAATATCATGCTAAAATTTACTGTTGAAGAAATACCTATGCTGGAATAAGCCTGGTAATGTGTTTAAGAGCTAAGCTGAAGACTGTCTGTGTAGCAAAGCTTTATAAGGCCACGAGTACTACAGCAGGGTAGTAGTAGCATTAAGAATACTTAAGCAAAATAAGAGTTCAGCTTATTGTTCATAAATGTCCTATTTATATTTTGGTCAAACAGAAGAAAATTTAGAAACAGCTTTAACTTTTTTTTTTTTAACTGCATCAAAAGGCAAAATCATACAGAGTAGAATGCAATAAAAATATTATATAAACAAATATTGCAAAACATGACATCAATAACAGAAGGACATTTTAGTAATTTGAAGAATATACATTTAAAAGCCAGAGGAAGCTTTTAAAAGCTTCATTTAACATATATAATTGGAATACTTCAGTAATGATTCCACCTGAACACTAATAAGAGACAAGAACTAAAGGCTTGTACAGAAAGGTAAGTTTACTAAGTGGATACATTGATCATTGAACTTTACACAGCATTAAATTTTAATGACATTCAATGATTTGAGAAGCTTTAGTTGTTTACGTAAGAATTCTAAAAAACCCCATGGATTTACATTTACAGACTGCTTATCTCTTCATAAATGACAATATATTCAAAAGAAAATGAATAAAACCAGAAAAACTGTCTCTGATGAATGCTAATGGTTATCTTGTGCAAGATAGTAAATGTATCAAAACCCAGGGTGGTAAAACTTTTTCTCTCCTATTCTGTTGAGAGTGAAGAAAGCAAAGCATAGTTTTAACAGGGTCTAGGTCTGTTACTCTTACTTACACTTCATTTACAGTATAACTTAAAGGGCCTCGTTAAGGCTTGCTGTCTAAGTGCTGAGTAATGAGCAAAGGAAAGAGCACTAAAACGTTTATAGCCTATGATAGGACATAGTAGAGCAAACACAGACAAAGAATGTCGAGCTTCAGAATAGTCACATCTCAACACTTGTCCAAGTAGCAACTCAAAGCCAACTTACAGTTTGCTGTGGGGAAATGGGAGTTCTTGATTTTTAGAGTAAGTATTCCAAGATTTTGTTTATTCAGGTGGAACTGTCCAGACAGTTTCTCCAGCATAGTCAGCATATGGCTACACTCGTTGTAGTTCCTGAAAACCTCTCTTTTAGCACTAAAGAACTCTGATTAAGCAGCTCACTTACAATGAGTAGAGAAAACTAACTTTTTAGTCAGACAAATACAATATATAAAAAAATAATCCTACTTTGAATATTGAAGCATGATTTTTGGCATTCTGGTACCCAGCTGATTTTGTTGCTTGTACTCTTCCAGTTCAGAAGTAAACTTGTCCTGGTGAAGTACACATGTATATCCATTTAATGTGTCAGACCTCTCAGCTAATTGCTTGAAAAAGCAAGTCCATGAAAAAAGTTGAATAACACAGAAAAAGCAAGAGGTTTGTTTATTTGTTTTTTTTGTTTGTTTGTTTTTTGGGGGGAGGGAAGGGAGAATGGTGTTTGGCACTTTTTTCCTGTTGTTTTTTGTTTGTTCAGGTTTTTTTTAAGATATGGAGCAGTTGGGAGGCTACGGACTTATCCAAAATCCTTACGACGCTGAGTTTCATCTCCGACAGTCTATATCTGGAGTAACTTCTGCCTTCTGCTACCAACATCACACATAGTGCCACAACTCAGCGTTCTTGGTTTTTATTAGGTGCTTTGTACACACTAGCACTCTAAACAGCAATAGACACTCATACCACCAGAATTTGGTTCAGCCATGTGGGAATCACATTGACTGTGACTGGAAATGGAAGAATCTGCTATGTAAAAATTCATTTTGGAAATGCTCTTGGCTAAAACAGTGTAATGTTGTCAGCCAAAAAATGGATGACTATAGACAACAAAAATAAGAAACAAAATTGTGATGGCATTACAGTTACAACAGATACCATTCCCTTAGTGTGGCAGTTGTACTACCTTTTCTTTCTCTTCCAAACCCTTAGACAGTCTTTGAAAGAGCAATACCTTAATTTACCTTAAAGACATTCTGCAAATTACAATTAAAATTGCATCTATTTTGTGGATTGCATATTCAAACTGCACAGCTTTTAAAAATTATACTTCAACAGCCTGCATTTAAAAGAAAGCAGTCTTTTAAAAAATGTAGGCATTTTTTTTGATGTACTGCAAGATAATTGCTCCTTTTAGAAAGGTGAAACATCAATATAATTTGAAAAAAAAATCCATGGATTTAAATGCTTTTAGACTGCATATGTATGAGCAAAGAACAAACAGATAAATAAACTAGTAGCATTGTACACTAGTTACCTGATGCAGAAGCACTTTCCCAAACAAATAATACACTGAATTCAAAGAGATTCTTCAGGGAAAATAATATTTTTTATATTAACAAGGGTCTGGCAATTCCTAGAGCTGACATATGCCATTTTGCAAAAAATAGCATGCCATCACCACAGAGTTTAATGAGGCCTACCTGCAGCAACGTTGAATTAAAGTCTCATGAAAGTGCTGTATACCTATATTTTTTTAATGTCCAACTTTATAATCCATGAATGTTGTATATATTGCTATTATAGGTAATAATATGCAAATAAAAATGTAAAAAGCAATGTGTACATGAACAAGTCATATTAGATTTTTTTAAAAATATATATTTCAGTAAAAATGAAGTAATTTTCTAATGAAAATAACAAAATAAAATGCTAATGTTTTGTTTTATAATTGAACTTCAGGGCAAACATTGCAATTATAGTCCCAACAACACGTTGCATTTTCTGGTAAAGTTATAAACTTCCCACCACATTTGAAATACCCTTATTTAAAATCAGTTCTTCTCATAGCCGCAAATAGGGGAGGAAAGTGATATATTTAAAATCTGTGCTCAAAATGCTTTCCTTGCTAGTATTTCTTCTTCTCTACTGGAAATACTGTTTCTGTTTAATGAGCAATGAAAGCTTAAAAAAAAACTTGAAAAAACTTACTTAAAAAAACCTCCAAACTGTCAGCTAAAAGTGTTCTTCTCAATTGACATTTCCCTAGAAGACATAACTTACAAAGAATTTGAAAAGTAGGCTTTTAAAAACCTGTACATGGATGTAAAATTTGTGAAAGCCCCAAGTTAGCTGCAGAAGTGGGAAACATGCTGGTAACATAGTATAGTGAATAATTAAAAACAATTAGCAATGAATTCCTTGGAAATAATCTGCAGTATTGCTATTGTCACTAAACTTTACTCCTGAGTACGTTTTTCCTAAGCAGAATAATGCAAGGGCTGCGTAGGAAATGTGGGCTCTAGGCTACAATCTGCGGTCTCAAGCACAGGCAAATTTTTTTAAACATAAGATCAAAGATTAACTATTTAATATTAACATATTTCTTAAACCAATATTACATTAAATGGTAGGGCAACAAAACTAGAAATTCACTCTTTACTGTTGGAGGTGTATTGTTTTGTGCCACCATTGCATAACCCCCTCTTTTAATACAAAGATTCTAGCTATAAAGTTCAGTGTGTGACACGAACTACCTCAAACTTTAGAGATGTTCAAATCTAAATTTAGCTACTTTATTTAAAAAAAAAAAAAACCATGAGGAAAAATAAATCTTCAGAAGGTGTTGTAGGAAAGCTAATATAAATGAGGTCTGAAGACACCTACAGAATTTGGAAGTTGGCTAAATGAGGTTTGGACAGTGATATGAATAGAGAAACACTTCTTTCCCCAGTGAAAAAATGAACTACACTGCTAACCTGTTACTCCCTTGGAGTGTCTTTGTAGCACAGAGCCCTTGACAGCCTGTGAAAACATAATACAATACTCCTGACTAACTTTGCAAGATTCTAATGATATTTAAAGATAGAAAAAAAAATCACAAATTAAATATTTGTTCTTGTAATGGATCACAAATTAGAATAATTTCCATGGCAACCTCTTTAGTCTTCTTTCAGGAAAGACTGCCAACATGTTTGGTTTGCTCCTTATTTAAAATGCAGTCTGCTATGTGCTACCACATGAATCATTTCTCCCATATCCTCTGAAAAAAAAAAAATCTACTGTCTTTAATAAGTCATGCCAAAAGCATTAAAAAAAGTGCAAGAATTATACAAAACTATCATATATACAACTAACTGCAGATAATGTTTACAAAATCAGTGTGTATAAAATATATTCTGCTTTTTATTTGGAATTCTGTTTAGGGGAGTTGGATCAAATGTAAAAAGACAGCAATGTAAATTTCAATATAGCGTATTTTGGAAATATTTACTTTTCATTACAGTAATTTAGAAAAACTATAAATCTTGCTCCATGACCTTTTCCTCACAGTCTTGAAAAGACTTGCTCACTGATGAAAATCCTTAAACATTGCCTGTTTAAGTCCCTTTCATGCACTGCACACAGGGCAGCATGAGATGGGAAGATGCCACATGTTCTGAAATGAAACTCTCAATTGCTCGAAGAAATTACAGAGATGGTAATACAGGTGGTTTTTGTTGGGGTGATGGGTGAGGCCAGGGCTATATTAACCAGGGGCTGATCAGTTGGAGGAGCTTCTTGTTGGGTGTGGCTTCTGTTGGAGCTGGTTGCATCTTACTGAGCTCTCTCAGTGGTGTTCTTCCATGAGAAGGGCCACTGAGGGAACCGCCTCTGTCAGTTGTGTCCAGCAGGCGATGCTGGCACCACAGTGGGCAGTGACGGAGCTGGGCCCACAGGAACTTACAGCAGGACTGTGTGAAAGAAGACTTCTGAGGGGATGTTGCTGAGTTCAGCATTGGTCTGTGTAATCAGGCAACTGATGGCAGCATAAAATGATGATAGCTGAACCAGCATAACAGGCATTCACTGTCAAATGGCCAAAAGTCCCATGTTGGCAGGAAAGAGTAGGTAGTCCTGGAACTTGCATACAGCTCTGCTGCAACTGCATACCTTCTCTGAGCCAGATGCACAGATAGTTAAATTACTAGAAGCTATCCTCAGGAACAAGGCCATTGCTCTGAACTCTTACTATCTTTATGTCCCTAGTTATGGTCAGAATGTAAATTTAAGTGCTCCCTGGGTTGACTTCTTTACTTCTTTTAATACTTAAAAATGCTTTTGTTTTAATTGGAAAATTCCTGGTACTGCTCATAAAATGTTTAACCACTTCAGTGGTATGAATTATGCCTCAAAACACAAAGGTCTGTGAAAGTGGCCAAATGGAATTTGAATTGCTTTACACCCTAAGGTGAGGCATGGAGCTTCCTGAGCATTATTACTTACCTTACAGTGCCAAACACAGACATGGAGGCAGGTCGTCGTAAGCACAGGCTCAGGTTATGCTCTGACTTACCCTCCCAGATGGAACAACCCTGATCATTTTAAGAATAGTAACTAGAGTTTTGTGCCTTTAATTTCCAACAACGCTATACTGCTTTTGGATGAAAAGCTATCTCGCAGAGTTTGTTAAGTGGTGTAGCAATAATTTATATTAACCTAATTTCTTAAAGTTACCATGATTGTGATTTAGCCCTAGAGTGACATATAAAGTTGCAACATCTTACCAGGTTTGCAAATGCTTCATTTCTCTCAGGACTAAAATTTGGTTAAAAAAATGTAGCAAGGACTCCCTGCAGAGTGCAGAGAAAGCCCAAAGGGTGTCAGCAGGAGCGCAGGGTAGTGGTCTACAGTGATGGGCGCTCAGGAAGGCACTGAAGCTCGGCCAGCTCAAGAGATGAGTCCTAACTGGTGGTCATCACCACCTCTGCTATGGTCTCCACCCAGCAGAAGGTCACCAGAATGGATGTGGCAACTCAGATGGAGCTGCCACAAGAACATAGGGCTGTCCAGGTCACAGCCTGCAGGGAGAGCCACAGCCTTTCTTTGGTGGCAGGCAGCCATTGTGACAACTCCCATGTGCGCTGTGAGCAGGTGGATGATCTGCTCAGCACAGTGGGAGAGCTGCAGGAAGGAGCTAAAAAGTGCATCAGAGAAGCTGAACAAGAGATAGACCACCAGAGCATGTGAGGGAAATAGATGGTGGAGTCACAGCCTGCCCCTGATAAAAAAGGCCCAGCAGGCTGTTGGGGGTTAGGTTTTCTTTCCTTTTGTTCCCTTTCTTTAGGTATATAATTTTTTCCCATAAGTTACTAGGAAACTAATGACTGGGTACTTAAGAAGAACAAAGGCCTGGGGAGGAAAGTATCTGGGAGTTTCTCAGAGGGACAGAGATATCGTGAGAATTGGGCTGGTAAAAGGCAAGGCTGGGGGAGCTGCGGGTCTTTGCTCTGGTCTCAGAGCTCTTTGCTCTGAGCTTCAGAGGAGAACCTGTCGGCTGTTGCTGCCGCTGAACCCCCCCCCAACCCCTTGCCCGGAGCTGCTTTTCTCCTG
>VZZY01002760.1:0-18239 GCA_013400335.1 Eurystomus gularis
TCTGTGATTCTGTGATCCTGTGGCACGACTATTATATGACCAAATAAATCAAGATTCTCCATCATCCTCTATTTATCTGTTATATTTATTGTCAGCTGCAACATGTTGCAAAAAGCTTTTATTCATCTAGCGAAAATTTAAGTACACTGAAAAAAAAAAATCTTAATTCCTAAACTAGAAGAATTACAATTCCTGAATTAAAATAATTCTTAAATATTGCTTCACTGGATTTTGAATAAACTCTAGGTAGACAAATATTCAAATATTGGATGGGTAGACAGAAGGAGGAAATGGGAGATGATATTTTTTCACAAATGTGCTACCGCTGTGGTGATACGTGGCAAGCTACGGACTTCTGTGTGGACTCAAATCAGTCTCCCTTAATCGGCCAAAGAACAGGCATTGTTCTTCTTCTGAGCAAAGATAAGTAATTGAGAAGGTACAGGAATTACATTAGTCATTGTTTGAGCAAATTAATATAGGTTCACTTTACTGCCAGTGTAAAAATGGACAGTTCAGGGATCCCTCTTTTCTGCCAAACACAGATTCTTCTTGTAAATAAAATGCATCATGTTTTGCATTTTACAGCATTGTCTACATTTCCGTGATTTATGAACAAAACTTATTACTAATTCTGGTGTACATTAAACTAGATACACCCTCGTTCACATTACAGCTGTATACCGTCAAGTCTAGAGCCAGTAGTGTTCAGTCTATTTTTGTCTCAATACACTTTGTAGAGAACAGCTCTGAAGAGAGGTTTTGGTGATACCTAAACTAATTCTCATTAATTCATCCTGGCTGGGTTTTTAAATATTATTGAGCCACTAGTCCTTGTCTTTCTATAGTTTCCAGTCACCCGCTTGATAATTCTTGTGGCAATTGTGCTTACTTTTTTCCTGATAAAGGTGGATACTCCTCTTCACACACTCAAGTACCCTGGTAAACCTCTCACTCCTGGAAAATGGAAAGATAAACAATGCTGTTCTTCTTGTTGTTGTTTCACCTGCTTGGAAAACATTAAATTACCTCCATATGTCAAGAAGATATCTATGGCTCCTCAATGTTATGCTTACAGTCCCTTTCATATTGCTATTTCTGATGCTCTTAATACAATTTAAAATGGGTGTTATGGTTTTGTATTTTAAAGCCATCAGCTTTTGTGTCTTCTATATAACTGGACATTCTTTCAAAAGGTAATGTCTTTTAAAAGAGATTTAAATATATATCCGATATCACAATCTTTAATATTTAGTTAGCCAAGCAACTTAGAGTTTTGGTGTTTTGTTGTTTGGTTTTTGTTGTTTGTTTTTTTTTTTTCTTGGGACTCACCTTGCATCTTTTGATGGTTAATTGGCTTTCAGAATTTTTTTTCTTAGTCCTCTAAAATATTTTTGAATGCACGTACATTAACACACCACAAAGGAAGCAAACTCCTTTTTGTTTCTATGAGAATGCCGTGGTAAGGATTTACCTTAAAGCAGATATAAAATCTGGGATAAAGGAACTTCTTGTGTAAGTATCCTATCTGGGAAAGTAAATTTTGGTTTGATGGTGTGGTTGTTCACTTGAGCTGTGAATCAGCTCATATGGTTTAAGCTGTCGAGAATTTACGTGTCTAAATTATTAATCTGTGTTTTCAGAAGAAACTAAAACGTATAGTGTCATCTTCATCATCATTTAATCCTCAGAGAGGCATCTTAAGATACTTTTGACTATTCTCTTCTTATGTGGAAATTTGCAAGGAGAAAGATAAACATGATGATGATGATATTAAAAAAATAAATACAATAAAGTCGATATTTTCCTTCATATTCCCTTTAAGGATTCTATTTCCCAAAAGTTTTCTTTGTAGTCTCCTTTACCTTTTCATTTGTCGAGGTGTAAACGAAGGGACTGATGAGAAGAGTTAAGTCAGCACAGAAAACAGAGAATACTTGAACACTTTAGATTTTTAGGTGTAGGAACATGGGCACAACAGTTATAGACCCATGTATGGAGGCACGCCCATGATGAGGTGAAAGAGATGGAAAAGAGGAAGGCCAAAGCATGAAGGATTCACACATCAATGGCAGTTTAGGTTGTTTCCCGGGAGAAATAATAGATGTAATGTCTCGGAGCTCATAGGTGCAAGGCCACATGAAGAACAGCACAAGAACAGCAGCCTAAGGCACGCAAGGGAAGAAACTGCCCCAGTGTCCTTGGTGTGCCTAGCTGGAAAGTTGCACAGTTTTCAGTGAAAGGCATATTGCAGTGCTGAACAGAAGGAGTAAGAAGTGCTACAGTCAGAATGAAGAACCCCATCTGTGCTTATATGTAACGTGGTTTGTCTTTATGTAGGTGGCAATAAAGACAGTGTTCTCTCACCGCTGATCCACTTGAATGTACTCTTTCTGTGTGTGCACGTGTGCTGGTGAGTATGTGTTGATTGGAGTTGTCACTCAGCCTTGCCACTGGACTCAGGAAAGAACAACATCCTCATAGCGAGTGGGTGGAAGAGGAGGAACCTCTTGGGTTCTAGAGTATACCAGAGTTATCCTCAACAGATAAAATTGGAAAACCAGAAGATAGCTAAATTATTCCCGTAGTTCCAAAATTGTATTGAAGATTTAAACTATGTACAATTGAACGTCAAAATACAACATCAGGGATCTGAACACACTAAGAGGCTCTAAGTGCCCTGGTCAGCCTCACCCAGGACTCCCATCCATGCGCTCTCTGTCCTTTTGTCCCTCAGCGCTTTTTAAACTCAGACCTGGGCACTCAGTCCTTCCTTGAGTTATGTTGTAGGCAAACCTGTCTTTAGACTTGGTTTTGGTGGAACAAATATGTGGGGACCCATATTGCAGTCGTGTGCACATTGAACTGTGAAAACAGGCCTCCATTAAAGAGAATCACAGAATGGTAGGGGTTGGAAGGGACCTCCAGAGATCATCTAGTCCAACGCCACTGACAAAGCAGATTCATCTAGGCAAAGTCATAGAGGAACACGTCCAGACGGGTCTTGAAAATCTCCAGAGAAGGAGACTCTACAGCCCCTCTGGGCAGCCTGTTCCAGGGCTCTGTCACCCTCACAGTAAAGAAGTTTCTCCTCATGTTGAGGTGGAACTTCCTGTGTTCCAGTTTATTCTTATTTCCTCTTGTCCTATCACTAAGCACCATTCAAAAGTGACTGATTGCTTCATTTTCCTGACACTCACCCTTCAGATACTTATAAACATTGATCAGATCCCCTCTCAGCCTTCTCTTCTCCAGGCTAAACAGCCCCAGGGATCTCAGTCTTTCCTCATACAAGAGATGTTCCAGTCCCTTAATCATCTTTGTAGCCCTCCTTTGGACTCTCTAGAGAGAAATCATAGAATCATTTAGGTTGGAAAAGACCTGTAAGATTATCGAAGAGTCATGACAGTTCAGGGGTGAGAGAAACAGTGAAAGGTGGCGATACACTGCTGATATGGTGAGGTTTAAGGACTTCAGCAAAACATTTCTCAAGGCTTTGGGATGAGGGAGAGGATACGACACTGAGAGTGGGAACTTGGGCACCCACTGAAAAGAGCTGGAGGGTGGGCCTGGAACAGCTGGGACCTGCAAGCTAGCACCACCAAGGAGGAGATGCTCTTCATGGCTGAAGAGCATCCATCCATACCTGGAAAGCTCAGAGAACAGTCTGTAGAGAGTGGAAGTCCAGGCATTGCAGGGACAGCCTATATGACACCACTGAAGCAGTGGGTTCTGAAGGGGTGGCTATCTGGTCTTGGGCAGGATGGACTCTCTGTGGAGAAACTGGGTACTGTTTCTACGAGGCTGGACAGCCAAGGGCCTGCAGGCTTGGCCAAAGAGGTATCAGGAAAAGCGAGGTGGTGAGGGCTGTTTCAGGACTGAGCAGCAGTGCTTGAGCCTGGGGTGCACAGGTGAGAAGGGCAGGTGGGATAGCAGTGATGTGTGGGCCGGACTGCTCAGGCACCTTTGCTGTGCAGCCATCGCAGCCTCCCAGGAGCCTGGGCGTTCCCTCCTCTGCAGGCCCTGCACTGACCAGAAACCGCGACAAAAGGTCCTGCTGTAGATCAGCACCTGGCCCCTTTCTTTTGACAGGACACATCAAAGGGGCTACTTAGTGAAAGCATTTGTTCCCTCATTTATTTTATTGTAACCATGCTCTGAATTTCTGCTCTGATCAGCCCCCTAGGAGGGCCACTTAGACTTTCTGCAGCAGCTCCATCTCTAATAGCCTCAGCAGGCCCCATTAAAACTCCAGGGGACTTTACTCCTGTGAGTGTACTTCACACTGCAAAACTTTTTCACAGAGGCTTGTTAGAGTGAGGAACTCTAATAAGTTTACTGCTACCTATAACTCCCCATGCAATCATCAGGTGCCTAATAGGAGAAAATGTCTGTTGGGCAAGGTTTTATGAGGCTTGGCAACATGATGTTACAAGGCTTCTTTTGTTTCTCATTTTTAAGATTGATTAAGTTAATTTACTTCAAATAACTCTTTCAGTCCTCATGGTCCAACATCCTTTGGACAGTTTCTGGCTATTTAGATTGGAAATTAGAAGGAAATTCTTCACTCTGAGG
Source organism: Eurystomus gularis (assembly GCA_013400335.1). NCBI lineage: Eukaryota > Metazoa > Chordata > Aves > Coraciiformes > Coraciidae > Eurystomus > Eurystomus gularis. The sequence goes on from VZZY01002760.1 coordinate 4,576, forward strand.
GTGATGAGACCCTGGCACAGGTTGCCCAGGGGGCTTGTGGATGCTCCGTCCATTGAGGTGTTCAAGTCCAGGTTGGATGGGGTCTTGAGCAACCTGGTCTAGTGGGACGTGCCCCTGCCCATGGCAGCAGGGTTGGAACTAGATGATCTCTGAGGTTCCTTCCAAGCCAAACCATTCTGTGATTCAATGATTCAATGATTCTATGATTCTGTGATTCTGTGATTAAGGTGTCTCTTGTAAATTCTTTGTTCTCACCAACCCGTCCCACAGCAGAAGTAAAACTACATTGCAATTTGCGTGTGAGCTTCAATGCCCTCTAGCGTTTTTCTTGTGAAACCAACTGCACCTGCAGTCAAGATGATTGATCTTATAGCACCTAAAAGTTACAATGTGAGTAAAATAATTTAGAAAATTGATAGACGTTCATGTTTTGAAGACAAACATTTTCACATGATTGTAAAATGTATCATTGCAACCGATACTGGTCATGTTGCTACAGATGGGAGAATGATCATAAGGTACACAGACAGATAGATGTGGGTGCAGTAAGATGGGAAGAAAGATGATTAAACAAGGGAGTTAATGATAAGAGTCTTTGTTAGTGTTTATCCAAGAATTAAGGGAACAAATAGCAGGTAGGACAAATATGGCTGGAAAAAGTATTTCACAGGTAGATGAGCAAACAGATGAATGTCTTATTTCAGGAAAGGAAGGTTTGGCAGGCGTGTACTGGCTATTTTAAAATAAAAATCATTACAGAAGCATGGGAACTATTTCCATGATACAAATGGATTTTGAAGAATCATTTCATGAAAAAAATAACGAATTAAATTTTTTTAAAATTAATTTTTTTACAAGTTTTTTTTTTTTATAAGCCCTTTTTTTAGTAGGCTTTGTTCATTACCACACCAAACATAATTATTTGATAGGAAATTAGTCTTTCACAGACAGGATTACATGGCATCATGTAATGAACTGAACACAGCTATTCTGGTAACATCTGTGAGAAAATGACATTGACAGTCACTTCTCGCATCCTGGGGGTGTGAGAATCTGACAGACACATTCCTGGTTTTTTTCTGTATTAGATTGGTCTGGCTGCTGGAGACAAGAGCATGGCTATTTATCTGCATTAGGACATTATGATCTGGCTGAGTGGATGATAAGACATGTCAGAAAAGCTGCTTGAATGACTTGGGTCAGAGAGTAGCTGTTAATGGGTGATACTGTGCCTGGAGGCTGGTGACAAGTGGATCGCCTCAGGGATGCATCTGGGGACCTGCTGTGTTTAACACCTTTATCAGTAAAGGAGAGGTGGTGACATAGTTCATTTTCCTCAGAGCTGCAGATGACACCATGCTGGAGGGACCAGTCAGTGTATTCAAGGACAGGTTTATTGGTTTTGCCTGTGGTAGGGTTAATTTTCTTTGTAAGTAGCTTGTATGGTGTTATGCTTTGGACTTGTGATGAAAACTGCTGATAACACAGTAATACAAGCTGGCAGAAGATGGAGGCAGGAGGGACATTCAGAGTTGCGGTGTTTGTCTTCCCAAGTAACCATTTTACGTGATGAAGCCCTGCTTTCCTAGAGATGACTAAACATCTGCCTGCCAATGTGCAGTAGTGAATAAAATCCTTATTTTGCTTTGCTTGTGTGCACAGCTTTTGCTTTCCCTACTAAACAGTCTTTCTCCCAACCCAAGAATTTTTGCACTTTTACCCTTCCAATTCTCTCCCCCGTCCCATCAGTGACGAGTAGGCAAGTGGCTGTGTGGGCCTGAGCTGCCTACTGGGGTTAAACCACAACAACAGGGCTGTCAGTCACTAAGACCTAGAGAAGCTGGAAAAATAGGTCAACAGGAACCTTATTAATTCAACAAGGACAAATGGAAAGTCATGCACTTCAGAAGGAAGAACACCCTTGCAGTTACATATGTTGGGGACTGAGTGGCTGCAGAACATCTCAGATGACAGACCTCGAAGTTCCTGGTAGTATCAAGCTGAATATGAGCCAGCATTTTGCCCTGGTAACAAAGAAGGTCAGCAGCACCTGAGCTGTGTTAGAGCATAACCAGTAGATCAAGGCGAAAAACATTCCCCCACTACCCACCATTTGTTAGACCCTAACTAGAATACTGTGTCCAGTTTTTAAGTCTCTTGCACAAGATGTTAGTGAAGTGGAGCGAGTTCACCAGAAGGCCACCAAGATGGTCTTGGGGCCGGAGATCTTGCCCTTAGTGGAAAGGCTGAGGCAGCTGGCCTTGGGTAGCCTGAAGAAGAACAGGAGTTGGGGGGACCTAGTATCAGTCTCTAATATCTAAAAGGAGGTCATTAAGATTATAGAGCCGGATACCTCACAATGGACAAGGCACAACAGGCATAAGCTGAAGCAAAGTAGTTCAGGCTGGCTATAAGGAAAAAACTTTTTCATGAGAAGGGAGCAGGTGTTGCTCAGAGTGATTGCTTCCACCCTGGGATTTTCTCAAGATTAGACTGGATAAAGCTCTGAGCAATCTGGTCTGATCTCCTAGGCGATCGGGTACTTCCAGCATGATATTGGACTAGAGACCTTCTAAAGTGCCTTTCAACCTGAACTATCCTATAAACAAATGTATAATATATAATATAATACCTTTATATATCACCTAGGAGATGGTAGCTTTTGCCTAACATCAGTTACTCATGAGCCAGAAGTGTAGTCTTGGGTCAACACTTCAGATCCCTCTTATAGTTAGTGGAGAAGGAACATCTGTCATGCAGTTCATCTCACTCGCATCTCACCTTACCCTTCCAGATGCGTCAAGCTCAGAAAGATGTATCTTCCTCAGTGACAACTTAAGCAACCAGTCAAATCTCCGATCATGGTATATCATATATAGTGTGAGAGAAAATTAGGTCTTTATCACAAAGTCACCAAAAATTCTGTTATAATCAAAAGAAAGAACATTAACTTCTGTAAGGTTTGGTTTGGTTTGGTTTTTTACCTGTTTTGGACCTCTGCATCAGAAATTAGCCATGACTTACAAGCACCTGCTTCTCTTGGTGTTTAGTCCTGATGCAGAATTTAATAGATCCTACACAACTAAAAGCATCTGCTTCAGGGCATGATCCCTTTCTTCCAGTCCCGTGTACAGATTTATTTGTATCTGCCCATGCTGGTGGCTAAACACCAGATGTTGTGTCCACACTATCATTTAGACCCTATGTGATACTTCTGTTTCTCAGACACAATACCTCTGCTGTGCTCTCACTTTTCATTCAAAATCCCTAAAATAGAATGAATGATAGACTGCAGCCCTTCAAAGTCATGTTTTTAGATATAAAATGATGATGAGGTTATGTGTGTCATTTCCAAGGCTGTGGCGTTGGATTGTTTGCAGGTGTTAGAGTGTAAATGACTGATGAAGTAGTTGTGGAAGACTGTTTTTAGTGAAAAGAGTTAAATCTGGTGTGGTCTCATCCGCTCTGCTACCACAAAACAAGTTCTTTCAGTGAGCCATTTGTAGAATCATAGCCAGATTTCATTCCAGGGGGTAGTATATTATTCCTTCTGTCTAACAGTGTGACCAAGAATGAACTAGCATTTGTGTGATTTGAATGACTAGAATACAGTAACCTCAGCCAAACCCTGGCATAAAGTTGTTTAGAAAGGTAGACACAGCCTCATTCTAAGCCAGCCATCTAGATTCCTTTTTATAAAATGGCCTCCCAAAAGTGATTGATCCTTTATTAGGCACTCTTTGTCAGATGGGACCATTTCGGTTTTGGAGTTAGTTGTCTCTAGTTAAAGAGGAAGGCAGACGATGTCTTAGAGATGGATTTCTATTTAATAAATGTGTAGATGAGATGACTTGTCTACCACCTGCTGTATTGAAGCAAAACAGCACTTACCACTGTGGAGTGGAGATATGTCACTTGGTTTTTCTTTTACTAGAGAGTTCTGAGAAGTATTGTTGTCATTGTGCTTAAAAGGAAAGGAAAAAGCCAAAAGCTCTCTGTCTGCTAGAGGCAAACATTACCAGTCATAAGCTCTGTATAGTCAAGAGACTTGCCTGTACTTGTGGAAGTTATAGTAAGGGTATGTGGAAGATGACAGTGTCTGCTTCATTACGAATATCCAGTGAAGGACCTTTTGAATGCCAAATGGGATAATAAGCATAGAGTCATCAAATGGTTTGGGTTGGAAGGGAGCTCAAAGATCATCTAGTTCCAACCACACCAGAATGTAATTGATCCAGATGCAGACAACAGCAAGAACTTCATGAGTGCTTGCTCTGGTGTATGTCTTTAGCAGCACCATGGTAGTTGTGTGTCTTTCAGACTGTTCTGGCTCTTTGCAGTCCCTATCACTAATGTCAATTTGTGGTCCACGGGTCATTCAATGAAATAAAGCAGCTGCTGCAGGAGGATGCAAGTCTCTTAGCGCTTCTCTGTCATGCCTCACAGTCTCCAGCTCATGTTCTAAATACTCCACATCTATTAATGTAAGAGTACGCACTGATATCTCAGCACCTGAAGTGCTACCCAAAGATTAAGAGAAAGGAACAGTACACTTAATAAGTTTAGCTATATCCTATTAACTTCTTATAGAGTTAAATTATTGTGAAGTAACAATAAAATTGTGTTTCTGGGGTACATTTTCCTCATAAAAGCCAAATACACTTTTTCTACTTCATGTCAAGAGATTGGTTGCACATGCCTCAAGTGAAATATAAGAAAAACATATATACTGAACCAGTGAATTAAAAAAAACTGGCCAGACATAACAAGAGAAAAATCTACAAGCAAGAAAACACATACATAATTAGTATACTTAATATCAATAAGTCTTTGAATGTTCATGTGCATTTGTGCCTGTGCACAAACAGGAAAAAAAATTGCAATTCAGATTAAAAGTAAATTGTGGGCAGAGAGAGAGGGGAAGAGGAAAAAGAAGAAAAAGAGGAAGGTGAAACATTTAATATTCCAGGAGTCGTATCAGTTTACAGCAATAATTGCCTTGAATTATTTTTTTATAAAAAGGAGCAGCAACTGTTGCTGTTACTCATGCTCATGACAGTAACGTGTTCTGTAGTCTGAATACAACGAAGTGCCTGAATATCAGCAAGTTTCAGTCTTGAAGTGTTCCCAGCTTACAAAGAACGAAGACGATGGTGCCGGAGGACTATTTTTTCCAAGGCAGTCTTGAATGCCTTGTTTCTAAAGCTGTAGATTACTGGGTTCAGAAGAGGTGTGACCACTGTGTAGAGCACAGATACAGCCTTATTGAGATCTGAGGACACCTGGTAGGTTGGACGAACATACATGGAAATCATTGTACTATAGTATATAGTCACTACCATGAGGTGTGAGCTGCAGGTGGAGAAGGTAATGCTTTTTCCAGAAGCGGAAGGTATCTTCAGGATACTCTGGATTATAAGTAGATATGAGACAAGAATCAGCAGAAAGCAGCTGGAAAGGACCAGAAGAGAGAGGGTGAAGATGACAGCTTCTGTGACAGTGGTGTCTGAGCATGAGAGCTTCAACAATGGAGAGATATCACAGAAGAAGTGATCAATGAGGTTGCAACTGCAGAAATTCAATCTGGAGACCATCAGACAGGGCAGAAAACCAGTGACAACACCAATGACCCAGGAGCCCACTGCCAGACGGGTATAAGACTCAGGAGTCATGGCCACAACATAGTGCAGGGGTTTACAGATGGCAAGGAATCGGTCATATGCCATCGCTGACAAGAGGTAGCACTCAGTGGCTCCAAGAGAAATGAAGTAGTAAAGCTGTGTCATGCATCCTGAGAAAGAGATGGTCTTCCTCTTTGCCAGCAGATTGGCCAGCATCTTGGGTACAATCGTGGTGGTGTAACAGATCTCTAGGAAAGAGAGGTTCTTGAGAAATTTGTACATAGGTGAATGAAGCCGTGGCTCCAGTGTCACCACTGAAATAATAATGATGTTTCCTAGGATGGTGAGGATATAAGTAACCAAAACCACTGTGAACAGGAGGATCTGCCTGTGTGGGTTGCTACTGAAGCCCAGTAGCCTGAATTCCAATACTGCTGTAACATTTGTCATCTCTTGGGAAGACCTAGGATTTGTCTGCCAAGGAAATAATCAGCATCAGAATATGTTAACTTTCAGTGGTGAAAGCACTAGGTATAAAGAATATGATTCTCAATTAAACCTTTGGGAACAGCCTCAAAGTTTCTTCCAGTCTCCCTCCCTCCCTTCCTCCCTCCCTCTTTCCCTATCTTGCTCTATCGCCCTCCTGAAAGGTAAGTTTTAACATGTATTTCATGAACTTTACATAGACAATTTCAGAATGAACTGCAAATAGACCAGTAGGAAGCCGCTCTCCATACTTACACACCAGGATATATATAAGAAAATACATATATACATATACAAAGATATCACTAATTCATAGTAAAAAGGCATACATAAACTTACACATATATAGCAAATTAACTCCGACACATTCCCCCCCCTCAAAAATCTGCTTTACATTGGAAGAATTATAAAAACCTACACAATTAACCAACAGCAATTATTGCATTGAAAATGCCACTCATTAATGCACAGATTAATTTTTAATAAAAATGTAAATACGCATTTGCTTGGTCCTGAGCAGGCGCATACAAGGGCACACAGAAGAGCTCTCTCAAAATTCTCTGCCATAGAGGAGTACAAACTTGCACACAGATTCACCAGCAATATTACAATCTCTTGTTAGATGCTGTGAGTAAAGATACAACTTCCACTTCAAGAATGGAAAACAGAGAATAATCTGTTACTGGAAACTAAGAGCAACGTAGTTCGTAAGAATTAACTCAATTTCCCATGGACATAATAAGGCTGATGCACGTGGCAGTGGTATCTAGCTACTTACGTATGAACCAATATGCCTAATAGTAAGTATGTGTCCCATTGTTACAGAGCTGCTTTCCAAGCTGTGAAGAGATGAGGTGGTCCTAGGTTTCAATCTGCATTCAGGTTCTTGCCTCAGACTGGATACATCAGTAACTTAAGTTTTTCAGGTTGAGATGTAATTAATGACAGCATCAGAAAAACAGTTACCTGGTGAGTTTAATCATCCTTTACTCTGCAGTTTGAGTCTCGGTACTAAACCATTATATTGACTACAACACCATATTGGGTAGAAACCCTTCTGGACTGAACTACTTTGTGGTCCATCTTGACTTTCATAAAGACAGATATAAAGACTGAACCGTATCAAGCATTGATTTCAGTTGTTGTTGAGGATCTCTGGGGAGTGATCCCATGGGTGGAGACAGTCCATGGGGCACCCCAGCAACAACAGAGTGATGACACATCTGCAAGGAAGAGCTTGTTAGTCAGAGAAGAAACCCTCTGGAAAAACTGCGTCCAAAATTCGCTAGACATTACAGATCTGTCAGCTAATCAAACTGATCTCTGGAAAAACTTGATACGAAACAGCTCAAATAATTTTAAAGTAAAATCCTATTAGGAAAAATAAAAAATTTTAAAGCACCCAAAAATATACTAAATATTTCAGCTTTGAATTTTTCCAAAGGTATTTCACTCAAGCTATGTCTTTCCACTACATCTTCTGACCGATGTTTTGGGTAGGTTGTCTAGGCAAAACAGGTTGCTGCTTGCTCACCAGTGATAGACTTTCAAGGGTACTTTTCATATTTTCTGATTAACTTCACAAATGTTACAGGAATAAAGTAGGAATTAAGAAAAAACTAAAAGATTGTGGAAAAAAAACCATTTTTGCTACTTATTTCATTTTTATGGTATTAAAAAAAAATCTGTTATCTAGAAAGAGGAAAACATAAGAGCGTATCTTCCTAATTCTTCAATTTCTTTTTACAAAGAGAGAGCTTCTTGACGAGGAAAACTTTAAAGCAATGTTTCTCCTTATTTTTCTACTTCCAAGTAGATTTAACAGTACAAAAGACAGCCATCTGTTTTCCAAGCTGATAAAGCCCAGCTCCTTCAACCTCTCAAGGGGAAAGTGATTTAAACTCTTGGCCATCCCACAGCCCCCTATTGATCATTGATATTTTGCACGTCTTTACCAGGAGGTCTAAAACTGGAGGCAGTATCTAGATGTGGTCTAGCCAGTTCTGAGCAAATAGAGGGGCATGATCTCTTCCCTTGATCTATTGGTTTTGCTCCTTTCAATGGAGTCTAGATCCTTTCGGTTTTCTTTGCTATCAGGACACACTTCTCGCTCATATTCAGCTTGGTGTCTGAGAAGACCCTTGCAAGTCTTTCTGAGCAGAGACGATCCCCAGTCACTCAGTCCACAGTCCATGTTGTTAAAGGGGGGATCTACCTTCCCAGAAGCAGGATGTTGCCTTTGTTCTTGCTGAGTTTAGTAAGATTTCTCTTGGCCCATTTCTCCAGTTTTTCTGTGTCTCTTTACATGACAATTCTGCATTTGAACACACCAACTAGTCACTCTGATATGGTGTCATCCACCACCCGGAAAAGAGCAACCTCTGTTGCCTCCTCTAAGTAATTCACAAACACGTTGAACAAGATGGATGGCAGATTATACTTGTGTAATACTTCCCTTATTTTTGGCTTTCAAGCACAGTACTAACCATCAGCCTCTGAGACCAAGCATTGAACTATTTTTTACTCAACTAATTGTCCACTTACCCAGCTGGTAATGTCCCAGATTGTATATAATGTATTGTGGCAAACACTATTGAAAGCCTTTCTGAAGTTGAGGTAAATGGTATCTACTGCTCTCCAACCAGCTCTTTTTTTTCTGGCACTGGCTCCATCTGCAGAGGCTATTGTAGGAAGTGAGAAACCTGGGTCCCTGGTATACCCTACATACAGCTCAGCAATCTGGTCTCGGATCAAGGCCTGCTGGAGATATTCCTGCAGACTTTGAATTGGCAGAGCTATGACTGAAGGGTCTTAATGTGTGAGAACCATGTTGCTTAGTTTTCCTAAGGTTTTAGTGTAAATTTCCTTCCTGTGCGGTGCCAAGCAATTCATTTCACGTTTCGCAGGGCTCTGGCTGTGCCCTGTGGGTCTCTTACCCTGACTGTATCTGCCATAGTTGCCCTTTTCCTCAGCCACATTGCCTCATACATAATGACTTCTTCCAAGCTTATTTTTAAGTGGAATTAATATCTTAATACTCAGAGGTGTTTCTGTTGTTTCTGAAACATCTAAGAGGTCCACGGCAGTAGTAGCTACTGATATCATAGGCTTTGATTTGGTGGCCAAAAGGAGTCAGTGTATTGCTTCGTGCCTTGAGAAAAAACCATTGTTACCCAATAGTAACACTAATTGTAGTGATTGGCCCTTGACACACTTTCAGAATCAACATCAAGCAAAATTTTTAATTAAAGGAGTTTATTTAGAGAAAGTCAATAGCCCCCTCTAGTGTAAGAGAAGTGATGAGGTATCCCTGAGGATGAAGTTGGATCCTGATATTGATGGTGCACGCCCTCAGGACGTGTGTATGTCTTTCTCATACATGCTGTTACCTAAACTAAGCTGGCGTTGAAGTCTCACATTGAAATGAGACCATAAGGGAGTAGATGAACATGAGGAACAATCTGTTGTGGCCTGTGTCTTGCTAAGACAAATTTCTTAGCCCCTCAAAAGATCAGTGAGGCCATGATGAAACTGAACCTCTGCTGTCCCTTCACATGCAACAAGATTTTTTTGTAGCTCTAACAGAATCCCCAACCCACCTACACTTTTGTTACTAGCACAAAAAAAATGGGAATGTTGCTGAGAAGAAATGATTTTTAACTGGTAGAAACCAATACAGACATTTTTCCTGTTCACCATATGTTCAGTGTACACTCGTCCTGTTTCATGCATCCTTCTCAAAAGCAGGGTAGGGAATTGTTGTGGTGGTTGAGCCATCATCATTTTATGCTGCCATCAGTTGCCTGATCCCACAGGCCAACGCTGAACTCAGCAACATCCCCCCACAAGTCTTCTTTCAGACAGTCCTGCCATATGTTCCTGTAGGCCCAGCTCCTCCACTGCCCACTGTGGTGCCAGCATCACCTGCTGGACACAACAGACAGAGATGGCTCCTCAGTGGCCCTTCACATGGAAGGACACCACCAAGAGAGCTCCGCAGCCCCAACAGAAGCCACACACAGACTGATTAGCTTCTTGTTAAAGTTGCCCTGGCCTCTCCCACCACCCCAACCACAACCACTTGGGTGAGTGCAGAGCCACAGCAACACAGGTTGGCCAGGTTCTCCCTCTGGAACATGAAGCCAGTGGGGGAAATAAAACATTCTGCTAAGTTGTGACTCACCCACAGGTCAACTCCAACTTGGGGTCCACAACTCAGGCCCCAGTACTTCAGAAATCCACCCAGTTTGTAGTGGATATCATGGAGAGAAGCTGAGCCACAAGGTAAATTCCCTCCATAGGCAGTAGGAAGTCACTGCAAGTGAGTTGGATGTGACCCTATTGACCGTCAACATGTCCACCGACCAGTTCTGGAAAAGAGGTCACAGTGTTAAGGGTTGTTGTNGCCACAGTGTTAAGGGTTGTTGTAAGGCTGACAACACCAGCAAACTCTGACACCTCGAGATTTGTCCTTCCTGGCCACTGGAAGCCAGTCTGGTGCACTCTGAGATCAGGAGGTCTCTCTGTCCCTAGCCAATGGATGCAGATGCTGCTTTCCCATTCATATGTTCATCCAGTAATGAACATGTATCCTAGAGAGGCACACACATGCATACACATGAAGGACACTAACATGTCAGCTATCCAAACTGCCACAGAGAAGGGCACCGACTTGAACAGCACCTACATATAACACTGCCCTTACTCATAAGAAATGTGAGTATAATCCCATTCCTCCTCTCTGGCTGGTTGGAATCAAAGTTCAGCACGAATAACACCCAAACACTCACTCTCTATATTCACCAGCATATCAGCATTAGTGGATCCCTTGGCTGATCCCTTGATGGACCCTCAGTTGGTCTTCTATACATGCCCACATCCTGGGCTGTCTTACCTGCTATGAAGGTCTTCTCTGAATAGCCCAGCTTTATGTTCACTAGCGAAGAGGTACATGCACTCACATGGTCATCTTCTCTATCACGGTCATCTTCTCTTTCCCCCATTGAGAGAGCCCTTGAATTTCAGTATGGGTTCTTGGTGTGCCCAGACCCTGGATATCCACTTGCTCAGAAACTGAGTCTGTGAAAGATTGAGGCAAGGTTTTCTCCAATGGCTTGTCCAGCTTGAAATCTGAATTACACATATACACCCACACACATCAGGTCAGGTGATAATATAAACACATCGATCTCTCCAGTTTATGGTGTCCCAGCCTTGTGGCTTATGACTCATGGTCCCTCTCATTGCTAGGGCCTAGTTCCTCACTAGTTTCCGTTGCTGGTCCCACCGACACATGGACCCCATGACCCATTCGTTATCTGACGCCAGTTGCTGGCACTTGATTTACTCACTTCAGTCTCTCCAGTTCCTGATACCTAGGGTTCGCAGTATCCACACATGGCATAGAGAGTGAAGTTAGCAGGATAGTTAAGAAATAATTTAATAAGAAGAACAAAGACCAGTTGTCTTTGACCAATCCTCATAACACTCTTTAATAGGTTTTGCATTGTCAGGCACATAGGACTGGGCCACAAAGCCAAGGCAGGAAAGTGGTTTTCTGCATAAACTAAGTCCTATGACAGAGACAAAGTCAATCTCCGACAGAGAATGTGTTCCTGAGAAATCTCCTGCTTGTGGACAGCCTATTATGTAGACCCCCTGTGAACATCCTTAGTATTTGCCCTGTTTGCTTCATCATGGAGGTGAGCAGAGGGTAAGGGAGATAGAACCAGAGGATTTGAGGATATAAACACACAAGTGGAGAATTTTTTGTTACGTACCTTCCATTCGTACTGCACCCCTGGGTGCAGGTAGAATAAACTGACACACTGACATTGAATCCACAGTTTGTGGAATACACACTAACTTTGCCAACTCCCCAGGACTAAGGCGTTCAGTCTGGTTTACTTGGAGAATGAGCAGAACATCACAATGAAACAGAAACTCTTTAGGAGCTTATTTCCCATTGTTGTTTTAGTTGGTTTGGTTTGGTTTTATGGGGTGGGAGGAAAAGAGGGAGGGAGATGTTTTCTGCTTCAGGCATCATCTGCCAAGTTCACACAGGTATAGCCCTGCTGTGCTGTTAATGTCTTCTGAGTCCATCTTCAGATGCCATGTCTCACTTCCAGAGCCTGTGTTGTACCTGACAGCCACCAAAAGCAAGTATGCAAGCACCTTCCCAGGAGAGCAGAGACATAAACCAGGCTCCTTCCAGCTGACGGCATGATGTGTGCCTGGAGAGAGATCACAGGAACATAGATTTTGCAAGTGGTCCAGGGAAGGCAGAAGCAAATTGCAAACTGGGATTGCCTCCTGCTACCTCTTATAGGTAATTCCCAGTGCAACAAACTCAGTGAATGTCAGCCCTTACTGATCTGAGCTTAGTCCTGTCTGTGGGAGAGACGGTTTTCCAAGTTCTCCTACCCTCAGTGCCTTTTGAACAAGGACCTGAACCCTGAATGTTCACATGGGCTCATACTGTACCAGCTAAGTGGCCCAGGCACTGTGATGCACATCTGAACTCCATGCAGAAGACGATGGTAAAGACTGCAGCATTGTAGGCCTTCAGGGGAAGATCTATAGCTGGAGGTTATATGCCATGATGAGGAATGATTCCTTTTGGCCTTCAGTACCTAAAAGAGATCAATGGGAGGCAGATATTCCATTTATTGCTGGGAAGGGCAATATACACACTCCTGAAGAGTGTTGATTGTGTGCCTATCATGAGCTGCTTCTGTCTGTGTGAACAGTAATGCAGACAGAGAGAAAAGCACAGTCTAGCGATGGCCATGAAAGAGGAGAAAGTGGATCCCACCTCCAGAGTCAGTGTGGAGACACAAGAGTGTTTTAATCATCTGCCTGGTGGGTTGAAAGGTCTGGCAGAGAGCTACCGTGGCACAGTCACTCATCTGCCTGGCTTGGGCATGATCTCCAAAAGAGAGGCCTGCTCTCTCTCACTCCTTCCAGTGCTCCTTCATTGAACAGAGCTGTCGGCAGAAGAGAGACCATCAGAAGCTGGCAAGAGACAACCTTGTTTTAAACTGCAGTCCTTGCTGAGCTCCTGAACTCTCACAACGAGGAAAGCAGGAGAGAGGAGAGGGAATGGGGTTCAGCAGAGGTAAGAGCTGTCAGGAGGGCCCAAAGCAGGTTGCTGGAGGTTGTATAAAATGCCATTCAGCTTACCTCACAATTACATGAAAAAAAAGAATGCGTAAAACAAGTGATGCACAATGCAGTTGGGCAACACTCAGAAGCCAATGTTCGGCACATTCCTGAGCAGAGATGCCTCCTCCCACCTGAAGCTCCTTGAGTTATGTACTGAGAATGACATCATATTGTATCGAATATCACTGTGACAATTTTCCTCTTATGATCACCATGGACACTTGGTGGGAGACCAAGACAAAGTCTATTATCAAACCAAGTGGCCAGCACATGACCAGGCATGAGGCCAGGTCAGCATGAAAGGGCTGAGAAGGAGTCTGTGCGTTCAACTGTAGAGAAAATCACCAGACCCACAGCACTCGCTGCCTTGGACAAAGTTGCCATTTCAGGAGA
>VZZY01002763.1:0-26099 GCA_013400335.1 Eurystomus gularis
GAAGGACCTTGGAGTCCTGGTGTTATCCAGGGGGATGTTATATTGGTGTTATCCATGGGACAGCAATGTGCCTTTGTGGCCAAGAAAGCCAATGGTATCCTGGGGTGCATTAAGAAGAGTGTGTCCAGCAGATGGAGGGAGGTCCTCCTCCCCCTCTACTNCCTCCCCCTCTACTCTGCCCTGGTGAGACCTCGCCTGGAGTACTGTGTTCAGTTCTGGGCTCTCCAGTTCAACAGGGACAGAGACCTACTTGAGAGAGTCCAGCGAAGGGCTACGAGGATGATTAAGGGACTGGAATAGCTGCCTTCTGAGGAAAGGTTGAGAGACCTGGGGCTTTTTAGTCTGGAAAAGAGAAGACTGAGCAGGAGAATTAGAAGACTAATTAATATGTATAAATATATGAGGGCTGGGTGTCAAGAAGAAAGGGCAACCTCTTCTCACTTGTGCCTTGCGATAGGTCAGGGGGCTATGGATGCAAGCTAGAGCACAGGAAGTTCCACCTCAACACGAGGAGGAACTTCTTTACTGTGAGGTTTACAGAGCACTGGAACGGGCTCCCCAGAGAGGTTGTTGAGTCTCCTTCTCTGGACACTTTCAAGACCTGTCTGGATGTGTTCTGTGTAACCTGCCCTAGATTCTATGGTCCTGCTTGTCAGGAGGCTTGGACCTGATGATCTCCAGAGGTCCCTTCCAACCCCTAACATTCTACGATTCTATGATCTATTGAAATTACTATATCTTTAAAGTGTTTTTATCATCAAAAACATATTGAGACTAAAATTTCTGTTACCCACATGTCAATAGAATGACAAACTGGGATTATAATCCTTTCAGTCAGAACTGTTTACTGTGGTTCATCACAGTAATATAGTACAAGTGAAAAGAAAATGAGGAAACATGTCAGGAGTTTTTCTATTCTGTGTCCTACAATCCTGCTTAGTATAATCCACCAAACAGACACCACTATAGTACCTGTGCTTACTCACTCTTGTCTGTATTCATAGACTGTTCAAGAGGCAGATGAAATTTCTTTCTTATGTTTGGCATGGATTATTCTGACTTAAAAACTTTATGCTTCTCTTATCTATTGGATGGGTTTTGAAAACATGTTCTGATTCCTCAGGACAAGGTTTTTATTTGCCACTGCAGAGACTATTCCTGTGTTTCTAAAGCTGGACTTTACAAGAATTGTGTATAAATTACTCTTAAATTATTTAAGCTTAACACAGTTTAGGAGCACTTCAGTTTTAAGTGCTTTAGAAACAGGTAAAACAGAATGTTATTTTCTTGTTTAAACCCTTGAATCATTTGTCATTCTACATCTGAATCAAAATGACTAAAAAAGGAAAGAAGATCTGGAAATATTAACAATTTACATAACTTCCAAGTCATCAAGGATACACTTACTTTTCAAAAACCAGTTATCTATCAGATTAATCAGGTAACCTGTGCCAGAGGTAGCCCTTCCTCTTGCCCCCAGAGCATTAGAAAAAGGTATGTCTAATGATTGGAAAAAACTTTGAATCTACTCTCCACACATCTAGATAAATCCTGTAAGAGAGTTTTGGGTGGGCTATCTGAGGTCTTAGATCCCTGTGGGTTGTGTGCTGCTACTCTTCCAGGAGGTCCCAGAATGACTTAACCCAACAGAGAAATACAGCAAGGGACAAGTCTCTAGAATTTTATAAGCAGTATTGATATTGAAGATTGTAAGTCTACAGACATTTCTGTCACTGACATTGCTAACTTTAGCAGTTCTTGCTTTTCTGGTTACTCATTTATGTCCTTGTGTCTTCATGTCACTGGTAATGACAAATCACATGTCAACCTATCAAAGCGATCTATCTTGTATACTGCTTTTTTTTTAAGACATCTTGTGCAAATTAGGCATAGAGGAATTTCATTCCTATTATGGCAGAAGGTAGGTTTTTGTCTGCGTGATATTCTGCAATAACAAATGAAGTCACTATTTCTTTTTTTTTTCTTTACTTAGATCAATAATGGGGTGGTAGTGACTTCCTGAAATGATTGTGCTTGGCTGAGACTTAGTAAGGTGGAAGTGAATGTCTTTTTAAAACTGCCTTGAGGCACTGGGATGGGATGTCTTGAATGTATGATCTGAATATATTAATGTGCCTTTATCAACTCTTTTGAAAATATTTGTTTCTCCTGAGATGTTTTTCACATGATACTTTCTGTAGATCATCACATGTTTCACTTGGCAGTGTGCAGACACTACATCAAGAAGGAACAAAGGGATTTTTCCCAGATCTCATTTCCAGAAACATTTATGTCCAGGCGATAGTTGTGCTGGCATCTGTGATATCTTACCTGCAAATCCATGCATATGGATTTCCTAGTGGCCAGCTTCTTGTGTAGTCACTCTTAAGTTTTCAGGTGTAATTTTTAATTCTTGATCTCTTTACAATATCAGACATTAATCTGAATACAAATCCTCCACTGTGTTTTGCTCCATTTCAGAATTACACTTTGGATATATTGTGACTCATTCAACATTATGTTTCTGAATTTGCTTTTTTGGCATGCGGACACATGATAATACTTCTGAGCCTGGAAGATTTGAGATGAAGAAACACTTTAAAAATTGCATTCCATTCATGCAATGCAGAACATCACACAAACATCTAGGAAAGCATTCAGCGTGCATGCACAAGTGGTTGAGATTGGCTGTGAAGACCTAGGAAATAGTTTTTAACTCATCAAGCCATCAAGACATAATAAAGTATCACCACATATGCATCTTGCATTGGTACAGTGGGTGAGGCAGGGATAATCCTCATTCTGCGGATTTACTTAGATGTACACAGTATTGTATTCCACAAGCTTAAAACGAGGATGGCAGCCATATCTAGAAGTAGTCTTACCACAGAGAAATTTCTAGGTGATTACAATGAAAGATCACAAGCTTATTTTAGGTTTAGGGGTTACCTTAGGCATAAAAGCATGCAAAACTGACGTCAAGACAGTAGATGGAAAACTAATATTATACCCTAAGTCCACTCTTTTGACCATGTGTTTTGTGCAGCAGAACATGCACTGAAGTCTTGACCAGTTTCTGATATTTTTGGCATTATATAAGATTCTACATTTTGTTCTATAAAATATTAATATAGGATACAAGTAGTTATAATTTTGTATTAAAGAAAACATACACTTCTTGATATTTGGTATCTTTCATGTAGTAAACCTTCCACAGAATATTGCTGTTTCAACATTCACATGGTTATTTAATCAATATCTTTCTGATCTTGATATCACAGTGAAGACCTGCTTAAGTGAGTGAGTTAAGAATTCCTTTATGCTACTTCTTCAGGTGGATGTAGTTTACAAAACAACTTAGTAACACAGATTTTTTTCCTTGATGAGAAAAAAAATGCATGGCTGAGAAAGCTAAGCTTGCTGAAACACCACTCAATTTGCAAAACTCTGCATAAGGAGTCTTAGGTTTTTCCAATAGTAGTAAGATTTTATCCTTCAACTCAGCTTTTGTAATATTTCCTTTTCATGTAAGTCTTTCTTCCAGTCTTTATAGATACAAGACTGAGACTCCATATTTATATGATAGACTTGTCTGTTTTCAATGGGAAGGAAGAATCACTACATAATGTTCCAGAGGCACATCTAAGATGATCCGAAGTGCTACATGACAATATAACTTTAAGTTCTTTGCACAGAAAAGCATTCCTCTGTGTGTGAAAGGATGCAGTGAGATAAGGATATCAGCTGAGGTGAGCAAGACTACTCAGAAGACTGAAGTGTCTTCAATGCCTCAATAAATTGAGTTCATAGTATTTTTTAATTTAAACCAACTACAACAAAGAAATTTCCCTTAGGTACAGTAATGGAGTGATCTCACTTAGGCAATCTGTAACATTGTGATATTCCTTGGTTGCCAAGCAGCCAAGAATGAGTGTAAAAATAAAAGCTTCAGACAAAAAAAAAGTAAAAAAAAAAAAACTAAAAAAAAAAAAAAAAAAAAAAAAAAAAAAAAAAACTAACTTTTTTTTTTTCAATTTCAAAGAAGCTAGAAGAACTAAAATAAGTACCGAAAGAGGCATCGTACCATACATCTCTAGTTAACGTCACCTTCCACTTAATTTAGTACAAAGCAAAGTGACACTTTAAATCTATTTAATTTTGTGAAATAATATTTAGGAGTTCAAGAAAGGCTTAATTTTTCACCCTTTCAATGTAATAAACGTGTTCTACAGGAAAATAAAAATTCTGTGCTTTTTTTCTTTGAATATGTTGGCAATCCAATATTAATCCTTCTCATGTTCTTCCTAGGTTTGTTAGAGGTTTTTTCAAAACCCAGTATTCTGCAATATACTTGGCTGTTCCCACTTTATTTCTGCTCTTTCATATTGTCTTCTATTTACTGTTATAGAAAAATATATTCTGGAACAAAAATAATTCCTGTCTTTATTTTGAAACTTAATAAAGTTACATAATTCTTTAGACCTTGTACTCAGTGTCTACTCAAGGAGTTAGTTAATTTATTCCTCCTGTTTAAAAATCCCAATTTGAATGAAAAATAGCAGACTTCAAGTATATCTGCACAGCTTACACTTACAGTAATAAATTGAGAGTATTAACTACTGTGTGTGCTCTTGTTGAATCTGCCTTATTTGGAGCAGAAAAAAAATAACATAGCTATTATAATGATATGATTTGGGAAACCAAAGTCAAGCCTGTGGAAAAAAGAAAAAAGGAATCGAGCTTCTGACAGGACAGGTGCAATGTAACTGCTATGATATAATAAAAAGAACTAATAATTTAATTTTGAGTTGTAAGATACCATATAGTGGTATTTTTGTTCATTTTGTATTCATCTTCTGTGAAGTTATTATCTCTATCACTGAAACGCAGAAGATCTCCAAAAAATGACAAGGTCTTACTAGGTTCACAGTCAAAGTTGATTCTCCTATCAACAGCTTGTACTCAAAACTGACAAATCAAAGCAAGTCAATGGGATACCTCAGGCAAACAGTTGAGGTGGGCGAGAGCTCACTTCCAACTAACCTTACCACACCAGAACTTGCTACCTTGTCAGTTGCCAGGGTACGTATGTATGTGAATATGGGGCATACTCACTCAGTTCCATGAGACTCAAGTTTAAACATGCTATCACTACAAGTTAAATCAAACCTTTTTAACAGATGAGAAATAGGAATTTCTACACTTGAAGGCTGAGAGCGGGAAGGTAACTCTCAGCCAGAAGGTGCTGAAGAGTAGCTGAGTCAAGAATTTCTTCAACTGGCTCAGCTGGACCTAGAAAAGACATGACTGCAGGTGTAACAAAAGAAGAAATCTGATGAACTGAGATTTCCTGACTCCTGGATTAGAGTATTAACAAAAAAGGCAAACTACTTCATTTTCTACACTATATTAAAACATGCTAATATATATCGAGGTTCTAATAACACTGACATCTTTCTGAAAATGAATAAATGTAAAGCAGTTTGTTCCCCTGAAATTTGTTGCCCCATTAGTGCCCCTTTAATGCTAAGTAAATTAGATGCTATGGTCAGGGTTCATTCTTCCTGCTGCTTTCTCTTCTGTTTCTTCTGATAGTGCTTCTAGTTAAAAAATACTTCGTCATTCAGTTTGAGATGAGAAGCTGGTCTTCCTTATTAACATAGAAACATTTGTGTTTAAATTTCTTTTCCAGCATCACAAGCTATTAAAGCTTCTACTGTATTTTATGCTAGAATAAAATAAAGTTGTAGAGTCAAGCATTTAAATAATATTTTTGTGCAATTAGAGATGTGCTGAGAATTTTTAGAAAAAGCAAGTCAGGCCCATCCATACCCTGTGCCAAGACAATTCGAAAACAATCTGCCTTTATAAAAGCAGGTTAGAAAACACCATTTCCAAGAATAAAAAGCAATTACTTTTAAGAAGCCAGTGAGAGCTGGGTTTTGATGTTTGCTGCTGAAATGCCTGGTAGTTAATGAGTCACATCGCTTTGCTTCAGTCACCTTGCCTTGACTGACACAACATAACATGACACATACCATTGAACAAAGTCAGCCAGAAAATTTGAACACATGTATTTTATGGAAAACTGAGCTTGAAGTGGAAAAGGTTTTTTAAATATCTGTACTGAAAACAAATAAATTGTGTTCAGGAATTTAGGGATCTCCTTGGCACTGTAAAGTAAAGAGTGGATATTTTTTACCTTGGTTTTGGAACTGTGGTTTTGGTATTGGTATTGTTTTTTTTTTTCTAAAAGTCATGTAGTTGGTATTCCACAGATCCAGATAAGTGTAGCATCAATAAAAAACTTCTCTACAGGCAGTGGGAATGTCAACTTCTAAGCTGTATAAATGCGTATTGCCAAAAGCTGAAAACATCTTTAAATGTCTGTTCTTTCTCTTTTAATTTCACCCAACAGAAGGAAGATTAAAAAGATATAGACATTGGCAATACATAGCATACTAACTGTAGATACTTTAAATTTAAAGCATAGCACAATCTCAGACCATTAAAGATCCTTGCAATGGGAAATCAGGATAAACTTGACCTTCCAGGAGCCAAAGCTGTTTAGCAAATAGAGGATGCTATAGACTGACAACAGTACTGTGGTGAGGAACACTTTGTTTTCCTGTCAAGGTAGCTCCCATGTTAAATCTGAGAGAACATTTCTTACAAATAATTCTGAGGAACTTGTTTAGAAAATTTGTGCATACGTAGTGTGTATAGGAGCTTCTAGACAGTTTTTCAACCAGTGTGGCAAATAGGTACTCAATTTTTTTTTCCCCCACAAACTAGCTCAAATAATTTTCTGATTTTTCTCATTTCAAGTACTGCATTCTCAAACTCCACAGTTAATTTTATTCTGCTTTTGATTTTGTTGATCACATTAGCTCCTCTTTTTATTTGTTTGTGACTCCATCATGTCATATAAAGCAGATACTTAAATATGTGCTCAGAATTTCAGTGTGAAATAGCTAGATCAGCATACCAGTCATGCAAACTGTCTTGTCTGGTCATATTCTTTGTGCTATAAGCACTAAAGGTTTCAAAAAGTTGCACATTTTTCTGAGCTACAAGAAAACAAACAAAAGAACAACAAATGCTATGTCATGCACCAAGAAATACTCTCTTATTATTTGTTTTTTTATCTTTCTGTTAATGAAAAGGCAACCTCAGTATAGCATTATTACACATTCTGCCCATCAATTAAAAATATTTTGTTCTATTACTTTGATGCTTCATTTAAAGAAAATAGTACCATGAACCATCCATAAAATATGACTCTTTTTTTTCATAAATAAAAAGAGAGAAGCAGGGTAACAATTACTTGCTATGTGATTCAACATATAATTATCTATAAAACAATAGGCTTATGGTAATTTGGTATATTAAAGGTCCCCTTGTTGCATCACAGTCCAAAACACCTTGAGATATTTTAATTAAGTAATTTTGTATAAAAATACCATGGCTTGGAAGTAAAAGATCTCAGAGAGGCAAAGCTATAATAATTAAGTAACATTTTGCATTACATTAATAGATCCTTATCACCTAATAAAAGATCTGTTCAAAAAATTCCTCCACACAAATATGATATTTTTTCTAAAAGGGAAAATACAGTTATTTTTCATAAAAGATATGGTTCTTTTTTATAAAAGAAGTTTTCTTATTCATCCAATCTTTTTGCAGTCAAGCACAATAATGTATTTATCCCACAAAGCCCTATTTTGCCATGTAACATACTCAACATTTTCACATAGGGGAAGATACAGCAATATGACCACGTGACTATCAGTACATTATAGCATGTGAATGTATGTCTCATAAATTGCAGGCTGCTCAAGGGCTTAGAAAACTTAAGATGACCAGAGATTTTTTATTCAATTTATATCCTAAAACAGGAAATTCCTTTTCTGGAATAATTCCATTACTAATAGTACTTGCAGGATATGATATTAAGCAATATCAGTATGTGTGATTATCAAAATCCAATTCAAATAAAGAGTAAAGAAATAAAGGCCATACCAAGAAATAACTAAAAGTACACTAAATGAACATTTTATTTTATACTGAACACTATTGAATTAAATAACAGCTTGGAGCTACAGGTGCTCCAAACTATGTTTTTCAGATACATACAAACATATATGAAAAGCAGAGATTATTTTTTTTTTAAAAAAAGGTTATTTACCACTGTGTAAGAGTGCTGATTTAAGGAAGTATCCGTGAAATAAGAGACAACATAAAGGACATAGGAAAATTTTAGCCACACTTAAGCTGAAGAACAAATGTAGTAAATTATGAATAGTATAAAACTGCTTTTGTACAAACTTGAATGAGTCTTGTTCCCTTGAAAATTATAAAATGGGCAAAAAAGAAACTAAAGATTTGTTGTACTGATGTTATCACCAGCTGCACAGTTTATTGTTTGTCATGGAAGCTAGGACTTTACCAGTGAAGTGGCTATGATTGTATCTTGCCATCCTGGAGTATCAAGATTTTTTTTATAGTAAAGGATCAGTCCTCAGCCCAATTTGTATGAACACCAGGAGAATATAAATAGCATATCTGAGGACAGCTCATCCTGAAATTGTGATTCAAAAGCTGACAGAGGGTATCTTGAGTTGATTCAAGGGACTGAGATCCACAATTATGTATTTATGTATATACAGGTCTCCAATCTCATCAAATGTTCTTCTGCAAGGATTAGCTTCCTGAAGTCTACTTAAACACTTTGCTACAGCTTCAGGGGCTACCTTAGTTTTTAGGCTGCAGAAATCTTTAGCCTTTTCTATTTGAACAGTATGTAGTAAGGGTGCTACAGTGAATGTCTTCATTTACTAGTTTTCCTTGAAGATAAAAACTATTTTATCTTAATGTTTGATTTCCTGCTTGAACTTGGTAACGAACAGAAAAAACCTCAGACAACCCATATCAGAGCTGAATGTTTGGTATGAAACATTGAGGGTTTGTTTCATTTTAATTTCTCTAAATTTTAGCTCTTTGATAAACATTTTAATTAATTTTACTTCAAAATAAAATGTCAAACTTACTGAAAATTGCAAAATAAATTGCATTTGCATTGTTGAAAGTGCAATTCACCATGAATGTGCAAATATTTTTGTCCCGTCTGGAACTGCATAATTAAACAAATACATTATAAATCCAAAAAAGGCATCTTTTCAATTTTTAGCAAGGATAGGCTTGGAATTTTTGATCCTTCAAATCTAGATTATTTGGAATCACAAAAACCCAAAAAGGTGCTGTGGTGTTCTCCATATTATCCTTCAAGTAGGGACAAATCCAACACTCCAGCTAGCAGTCTTATTTATGATTTGGTGGTTTGTTTCTCTTGGCCTCTGCAGTGCAATATTTCCCTCTGTCTCAGACATCTTAAACAGATAACTATTCTTAGTCTTTGATGATATGAGAAATATGCTATGCAACTTAGGTATTTGTAAGTACAGCCTGGATATTTGTAAAACCTGTTGTGTACTTCAGTAAGAAATGCTTTATTATTATGCAGGTACCTTACAATCTCACTGTAGCTGTATCAAGGAAATATACAGATAAAAGTATTTATGTTGGTATGAAGAAAATAACAGAACATATAAGTGAAATGAAGCACACAAACTATTTATTCTAAGGTAAGATCAGGAAGATATCTCTCCTCTTTGTCAGATTGAATTGCAGTCCACTCTGAGCACAAGGTGGATGTTGAGATTTCAGTTTTTGTCTGTGATGTCTATTAATGCACATTTATTCACATGCTTCTGTGAGACAAAGCAACCTATATGGATTTTTCTAAAAGCCCCTTTGGGAGAATACTTCTAAGTGAAGTTACATCCAATAAGCACAAGTTTCACAGTCAGGCATATTCAATTCTCATTTATTAAAAACTTTGATAACAATGATATCAATAAAAAATAGATTATTGTCTTTTGCAGAACAGCTGCAGGCGTGGGTCATCATTTTCACCATGGATGATCCTTTATTTCTCATTTGCTTGTACCTCATTCTCAAACCAAAGAACCTTTTAGGTCTGTACAAATAAATGTTCCTGTTATCTTTTGTACAAAGATCAGAAATCCATTATGATGGGGTTTGCAAAGCATCATGGTTCCAGACAAATAATATTGTCTGGAATGAATAATTTAATTTTACCCAAATCACTAATTTGTAAGGGACACTTCTGCTAAAAATAGTATATTTCATCTATTATTATTCCCTTTCTAGAATATTAACTTGATGCTGGCTGTTAAAAAACTATCTATAGGAAGGGGAAGAGTCAAATTCTACATCATTTATTATTAAGGTATTATATTCCAGACTGTACTGGTACAGACCCCCCATACCCTAGGCTGCTTTGTCACAGGGCTAACTTTAGCCACATTGCAAAAAAAATACCATGGTTACTTTGTTTTGAAATAAAAAGGCTGGAAAGCTTGGTAAACCTTGGTGGCTAGAACATTTCAACCTTGTGCATCCACCTAGAACCAAGACAGTTGCTTCACACCTGGGGATGGCATTAACAAGATTAATTAGATGGGCACTCTCCAACTACATTCATAACTTCTGAATACTGTGGATAGGGGCCAGTGAAAGACCTTAGCCCCACTGGGGAAGGACAGAGTTAGCCTAACAAGATAAATGACTGCAATGGAAAAGTACTGACTAGTACTGGCCAAAGTTAATCATCCTATGACCCTATACAGATCCTAAAGTGAGGCCCATTGGAGCTCTCCAGGATCCCAGTGGGCTTGGTCTCTCCCTGACCTGGGATGCCTCTCAGGCCACTCACTGGTAAAGCCAATGAAAGGACCAACTGATTATCTACTAAGACACACGAAGTGAGCAACCATTTGCTTGTAGTGAGCTAAGGGAGCTACTGGCTGTCTGCTAGGACACAGGGACAGAGTAACAGTTTGCTTGTAATAAGCCTTCAAAGGGAGATATGAGTATTGCTTCTTTCATCTGAATAAGGTGCATTCCACTCATTTTGTGGCAAACAAAACCCTGTAGCAAGTGATTTAAATAAAAACACTAACTGGTGACACAGACCCACTGTTTTTCCCTCACAGTATTTGCTAAAAGAATAGAGGGGCAAACGTGGTCTTTTTCTTTTAGATATCACTGTTTTTGAGGCTCTTATCTGCAAGTCTATAGAGGCATTAGCCACTATAAATTGTTCAGAAGGGAAAGCAGGGACAATCTCTACCATGAGAAATGGGACAAGCACATTACTCAAACAAATGTTTAGACATTAAAGAAAATAGAAATGTACTTCAGAAAACAAACAAACAAACAAAAAACAAACAAAAAAAAAACCCAACACAAACACAAGATAACTTACCTAGTAGCTTGAAGTCAGATAAAACAGTTATTGCCAGTGATAAAATACGGGTTCTGCTCAAACCAAGCATAACCTAGAATGCAAGTTATAGCTTGAGTAAAATAGAAAGAAAAAACATGTTTTTGAAAAGATTTTCAGTGAGTTTAAGAGCAAGGGGTTTGGTTAGGTGTTTTGGGGTTGGGACTTTTTGGTTTTTGGTTTGGTTGTTTGGGGTTTTTTTTCCTATAAAATAACCTGAATAGCATATCCTGAAAGATTTTTGGACTAGACATGATTTTGACAATTCTGTTGTGTTCCCACACCTTCTTGTGCTCTGAATAGAAATTTTGAAGATTCAGAATTGCTAGCATTAGATCAAAGATGTTTCATTTAGCTTGAAGGCTTCTCTTTGGCCTATATTATGGCAAATGAATGGAACATCCCCTCAGAATTTGGTTCAAGGCTGAAGGGAAGTCAATGCTGCTCAATTTAGCCAAATCCCTCTGCACCTTTCCTAGACCCAGAAGCCAGGCCAAGAATGGCCAGTCCCTTCAATATCCAATTCTGCAGACTTCTGATGCTGAGTTGTCCTCCAGCATCACAGCTAGGGAAAGATTTGCATTACTTCCAGGGGCACTGGACAGGTCTCTCTGCTCCATTTGGTTCTTTTCTGTAAATTCGTGCATACAGTGGCCCTAAAGATAAAGAAGAGAGATTTAAAAAAAAGAATACTTTTAATTAAATCAGATAATATTGATTTTTTTTTAAATTAGAAAAATAATAAAAATCGCTAATAATCATTTAAATAAATAAACACTGATGAAAAATTAAATAGCTCTATAATTTAAAAAATGTGCTCGACTGAAAAAAATGGCATTCAAATTTCATTAACATATTAATATTCTTATTCAAAATACAATTTTGATTAAAAAAAAAGCTTTTATTAAAGTGGTTTCATAAAATGTCATTATCCACTGTCTAAACTCAATTGCTATTATAACTCAAGCATTAGAATGTGATTTTTGACTGATTTCATTAGTATTTGTATTAAGAAAATGCCACATTTTCATAGATAGTTAATGTTTGTAAAAACATTAAGAAGCCTTTTAAAATTCTGTCTTGCAGCATGTATCTCTAGTCTGTAATCTGAGGAAGACTACTTTCTTGATAGCACTTCATTTTCTGTAAAGGGGAAGAATGGAAAAATGTTCAGTCATTGTTCTGAAAAATCTCTTATCACAGCTGAGAAGTAGCCAGGGTACCATTCTCTAAACAGCATGCTATTATTTTGGTATTTAAAAGGGTTTGTTTTTGTAAATACCACTGGTGATTTTATATTGAGGAAGAAAATACAACTTATGAATAATAATAATAATATACATATATTTCAGATGTGAATTTAGGATAAAATTCTTTATTACAGCTACAAAGACCATGATGTAAAGTTCAATTCTTTAATTCTGAATTCATTGGTAGATTATTCATTTTACACATTACAATTATTCTTAAAGTATGCTTGAGTTATTTACTTATTCTGATTCTTAAATTCAGTTCATGCGTAATAGTGTCTACATGCATAGCATTTTTACCTTGAAAATTATCTTAAGGTAATGATTCAATGTGACAAAAATACTTGTTATTTGAATTTACTGTGTTCTTGTGTTTTCTATATCCCTTGAATCTTAACATTACATTGCAGCATTATTTTAAATGCACAAGTTTGCACTTTGGTATTGAAGAAGGTATTCAAAACAGCAAAAGCATAACTGTAAATCAATCCTGTCTGATTACAACTCCTTTTTATAATATTCACGTTATTATCCACTAACATATTCACTTATATGTAAGATTCACTGCCAGCTTTATTCAGGTATTCAGATTCATCTAATTAAAAGACAGATCACAGATGATAAAAATACGATAAGCACAAAGCTAAGGGGAACATGTATTCCAGTGAGACAGACAGCTCTTGATTCTGAAAGAGCAGGAGTTGAACAATGTTCTGGCAGGGTCTTAGAGAGACGATATATTTTGAATAGTGACTAAGTGAAAGTTGAACACTTACTCAGGTTTCACTGCTCTTCAAATAGCCACTATTTTATGAGCTTGTTTTAATGACAGAACAGTTGTCTTTAGATTGTATTGCATCTTATGCAATCTTAAGAGATTTGTTTACAAATTTCTAATTAGATGCACCTGTGAAATCTTACCAAAGAAAAAACATCATTAAAAAGTCAGAGTAAATAATTTGAAGACAGCCTTATCATATGGATATAAATGAGACCAGAAGCTGTCCCGCTGAATCTTATTATCTTGGCAGCGATACGTCTAAGAAAAATCTTGGTTTGGTTTTCAGATTTTAAGGTTGAATTTGCAGGGTGAGCAGAAGGAAAACACACTCCCTCAATCAACCAACAGTAAATCTAAAACATTATATCAAATGTTGATCTAACCTTAATAAATAGATATAAACTTTTCCTTAGGAGGTGTAGTATATTTCAAGAAATCAGAGTGAAATTTGACTGCTTTTTAGATTCATTAACCAGGACGTAGTATGTACAGTTTTCAGCTCTTACATTACCAGTTTCAGAACATTAATTTAACCAGTTTCAAATGACTGGTCAATACTCGTTGCCTTTTCTAGATGAGATCTGTCTCTTTCCAATATGAGTTTTCCACTTAAGGTTACAAAAGATTTGTAGATAACATTGCTTGTGGAGTTGGCTTTCTAAGCAGTTATGAAGCCACCTAATAATAGTTTAATGTTGCTCTTTTTGTCTTCGTTATTAGAACATGTAATGAGACAAAAACCTTAAAGATCTAATGTTCCTTCCTGATCATATATATATGGAGAGTCATAGAAGGAAGTTAATTTTATATTATTTGTTCCTGACAAATCCACACATCCATTATTCATCTTCTCACCTCCTAGACGTTCACAGAAAGTTTGGTTGTTTCTGTTTTTGAAAGAGCTACATTAATGAAACAATAATTATCCGTTCTCCTCTCCCACTTTTTTTAAAGATATAGCCTAAGTATGCTTTTCTGTAATATTATGGAACCTCATAATCTTTCATATAATTTTAAAAGGTGGTGTCGATATCAACAGACAATGCCCTATATTATCAATACTAGGCAATGGAGTGTAATAGGAGTGAATCTGTAGAAGAAGCAATTGTATTTGATGAACTTATACTCACAACATACATGTCACAAGCCTTGGCAGTATTTGGACTGTCTTCTTGGTGTTCCCTCTGAATGTCCAAGAGGACATCAGGTGCACTGGGAATCCACTTCACCTGTCCCAGTGAAAGTGCAGTTAATGAATGACTGGGACATTCAGTTCAAAAGTTTATTCTACTAATGAAGATGTGACCACACCTCTGTATCTCAGGCCAGTTATAATTTGAATTTGATGTAAAAAACTCTTGATGTAAAAAATGTTTTCTACTTAAAGTTGTTGTTTTATAAATAAAACTTTTGTACATTCAGTAAGTTCTATAAACCTAATAAATGCCATTCCTTCCATGTAGTTACATGCAGCACAAAGTAGCAGCACAATATAAAGAAGCAGGTAAGTATTATGCATTTCAGATGTCTGTTTAGTTACTAGGAAACAAAAAGGACAAATAAATTGTTAACTGACATTTATGCCCTACTTAAATAGGCCAAATACATGTAACAACATTTTGATTGCTGATTGTATTTTTTGTGATCATATTCTTTTTTTTACTGAGAACATCCCAGAATTTAACCCTAGCACATGCACAGCTGCTGAGCTTCTTTGGCATCACTGATGTGCTGTGTATCTCTCAAAAATAAGTACTGTATAAAGTTCATATTGTTCCTTCTCTGCATTTTCATTTTCTGCCCTGTTAGTCACTGATCCCAAAACAGCTTCAGAAATCACTAGATTCACAGACATAGTGATGCAACTCAAAAACTACTTTCTTCAATAGAAAAGTTTGATTGTCATAATGACGCTTAATGATATCTATTTCTTTGCGTTTTAACAGAACCAGAACAAATGGTGCCAATCAAACTCTCTTTCTTAGAAAATACCCTCAACTAAACCAGTTATTGCTGAACAGAATATGTTCTACTTTTGCCATAAAGTATCTATTATGAGTCCATTCATAAGCAATAAGCATAGTTTAGGGATTAATCACTCTTTATTAACCAATGGCAATTTTAACATCCAAGACCAGCACAATAAGTGAATTTTGTTTGACAGCTTGTCCTTGCTGAACAAGGACAAGAAGGACAAGAAGAATGGAATTAGTATAAACAACAGATCCTTAGCAAACATCCCTACAGAACAGTTTATACTTGTATTATATTTGCAGTTTCCTTTCATTGCGAGTGCAATGTGATCTAGCATTAAAATGGATTTGGTGAAACAAAAACCCTAAACAAGATTCAAACCACAGCTTAACATGAGCTGTGAAAAATCTCTAGTATTTTTAAGTCAAGAGCTTTTTAATTAATGATCTATGCATCTTTCAGTCCTCTTTGTCCTAATTAGAAACAATTTCTAAACAGACTGAGTGTCTAGATATTTTAAGAAAAAAAAAAATCTGTATCATGAGACTACAGTCCTTGAAGAAATAGAGTAGAAGCTGAGTCAAGAATGCAGTAAATCCCAATAAAGCAGAAGACAAACATATTCCTTCTGTTATTATTATTTTTCTATCAAACTATTAAAAAATACTACATATGTGCTATGCATGGCTGTGTGATTGGCTGCATTCAGTCATTTCAAAAGTCACCTCTCAAAACAAAAGTATAACTGTTCTTTGACGACATCTCAAGTTTTGCAGTAATATTTGAACAACTAGTTAGAGCCACATTTTAACTTTGGGAACCATCTAAATCCAAGTAGTACACTTTTAAATTCTTGAAGGTAAGCACAGGAAGCAAAGAGGAAATGTTCAACAACTCCTAATTTCTGTACTAGGTGCTTCTTGAGAAGATGGGGAAGGTTCTTTAAGAGAATCAATGCTACCTGTAGACCAGTCATGAGCATACAACTCTTTGTTACGTTATATATTAGAAAAACATTCTGGAGATTAATGATATGTAAATTCTTCAAGGTGTGAGTCAGAGAGTTTCCTTAAGGAACAGGAGGTTACTTTCCTTGCAGATTCTCAGTGTTCAATATCTCTATATCTTGACTCTGGCAGTGAAGTGGATAATCTGTGTGATACATCAGGTGAAAATATTTTTTTCCCTTAGTGCTATTTTATCTTCTAAGAAATGCTATTTTTTTTTTTTTGTGGATAGAATTTTTCAGGATGTTAAAAAAAAAATCAAATATCTTCAATACTTATGTAAATTTGCAATTCTTATGTTAATTCCTTCTACTTAAGGAATTGGGTGAATGGTCACACTCAAAGAGTTGTGGTCAACAGCCCAATATCTGTCAAGGTTTAGGTTCAATCCACCAGACCTACAACAGACACTCTCTGTTAACCCCTCTCCGCCTCCCCCCGCCAAACAGAGGAAGAGAAAGAGGATAAGGGAGAGAGACTTATGGCTCCCTCCCCTCCCAAAGAGAGGCTTCCAGATTAGAAAGAAAACTAAAACAGCTTTAATGCAAATAGTAATGATAAAATGAAATATATACAAATATATACAAAACCAGTATCAAACCCAAGCTCCCCCTGATGGCAATTATGTCACTGTCACCACTGAGGCTTTGGAGCAGGCACTGGCAAAGTCCCAGAATAGGTTCAGCAGCAGATGGGAACTGGGTTCAGGAGCTGGATTCAGGAACACACAAATTGGGATAAAACACACGAGATGGTCCAAGAAAGGAAGGCCGAAATGAAGGGTCTAAGAAGGCAGAGGACCCCAAAGGGAAGCAAAGGCCAGTGAAGGACTGACGGGAAGGAAAAAGGGGTTGAGATCCTTGTGATCCCTCAGCTTTATATTGAATATGATGTATATGGAATGGAATACCTTGTTGGTCAGTTTAGGGTCACCTGTCCTGGTTGCTCCTCCCCACAAGTGCGGCCTTTCATTTTCTGCAGCCCCCAATGTGGTACAGAAGAGTTAGCAGTGACCTTGGTCTGCACACACCAGTCCTTGTTAGTGACTCTAAACATCAAGTGTTATCACTGCTAGAAGCAGACACTGTCTGCAAAAACATGCTGTTAGCTTCAGAACATGCAGTCAGTTGGCAGAGACTCAGCTGAAATGTAAAATCACTGAAAAGAATTGGTTTGGTTCTAACTCAAACCAGGACAATGTCCAAGTGGAGACCTGCGACAAGGGGTATTCCTCAGGGATCAGTACTGGGACTGGTACTGTTTAGCATCTTTGTTGGTGACATGGACGGTGGGATTAAATGCACCCTTAGCAAGTCTGGTGATGACACCAAGCTGTGTGGTGCAGTCAACACACTGGAGGGAAGGGATGCCATCCAGAGGGAC
The DNA here is from genome assembly GCA_013400335.1 of Eurystomus gularis. Taxonomy (NCBI): domain Eukaryota; kingdom Metazoa; phylum Chordata; class Aves; order Coraciiformes; family Coraciidae; genus Eurystomus; species Eurystomus gularis. The sequence continues at coordinate 17,764 of VZZY01002763.1, forward strand.
CTGGACAGGCTTGAGACGTGAGCCTGTGCCAGTTTCATCAAGTTCAACAAGGCCAAGAGCAAGGTCCTGCACCTGGGTTGGGGCAATACAAAGCTCAAATACAGGCTGGGCAGAGTATGGATTGAGAGTAGGCCTGAGGAGAAAGACCTGGGGATGCTGGTTGATGAAAATCTCAACATGAGCCAACAATGTGTAAGCGCAGCCCAGAAAGCCAACCACATCCTGGGCTGCATCAAAGGAACTATGGCCAGCAGGTCGAGAGAGGTGATTCTGCCCCTCTACTCCACTCTTGTGAGACCCTACCTGGAGTACTACATCCAGCTCTGGAGCCCCCAGTACAAGATGGACATGGAGCTGTTGGAGTGGGTCCAGAGGAGGGCCATGAAGATGATCAGAGGGCTGGAACACCTCTCCTATGAGGACAAGCTAGGAGAGTTGGGGTGGTTCAGCTTGGACAAGAGAAGGCTCCAGGGAGACCTTACTGTAGCCTTCCAGTATCTGAAGAAAGCTGGGAAGGTTCATTTTACAAGGGCTTGTAGTGATAGGGCGAGGGGTAATAGCTTTAAAGTGGAAGAAGGTAGATTTAGACTAGATATTAGAAAGTTTTTCACTCTGAGGGTGGTGAGACACTGGAACAGGTTGCCCAGGGAATTTGTGGATGCTCCATCACTGGGTATGTTCAAGTCCAGCTTGGATGGGACTTTGAGCAACCTGGTCTAGTGGGAGGTGTGTTGGAACTAGATGATCTTTTAGGTGCCTTCCAGCGCAAACCATCCTATGATTCTATGATTTTATTTCTTTCCACTAAAGCAGAGACAGTTAGGTATTTCCAAATATGGAAAAATCCCACTAAATCACTGTAGATGCTCATCAATATGCTAAGTTTTGGAGCATATTCATGTTCTACTACTTATTCAGTTAATGCAATTTTTACAGTAATTAAAGTGTCAGAATAAGTGCCAATATTTTCAAAAGCACTACGACAGCACGAAGAGTGTTAAACCCACATAAAAATGTAGGGTTAGATATAATTTAAAGGCTCCCCTGTAGTTAATGTTTTCATTTTCAGTGAGTTTTCTTCCTACTCCTTTTTTAATAGACATTTCAAAAACACGCATATGGATTACTGATGTTCACCAATTTAAATAAGGAATAATCTTTTAGGTTCTACAGTATTAGTAATGGATTTAATTTGAGAATAGAGGAAAACATAAAAACCATATCTACTACCACAAAATGTGGCTTGGGCTGCTATAGTCAAAGATGACATACTCTAGTAACAACCATGAAGAGTCTAACTGCTCTCCAGATACATGTCAGCTACTGGGTTGTAAAGAATTTAGCTCTGTGAGTACTGAACACTAGAAACAAGTTTGATTTAGAAATGAATGCCTATAAATTCACCAAAAAAAGACTAGTGTGAAATAAAATTTTAACTTGTGGAGCCCATTTTAAAATTTACAAAGATTCTACCTGGAATTTTTCTTCATTTTGATGGAAACTCAGTTCACAGATTGATAGACTTACTGAGATGGTAAGAGTAACACACAAAAAAATGAGCTAAGTCAAATCAGAGCAAAGACAGATCATTAACAACTTACCAGCTTCTTTCTCTAGAGGTTGCTTGCTGCATAAGAAGAAACACCTGATACTGGTGAGTGCCAGAAGATGACCAACTTCTGAATTATCCCATTGATAATTTGTCTCAATTATTAGAAACAAATGTCCCGGATTTACAGTAATTATGTGTCAAATTACAGAAAGGTAGGATGTCTGAGTGGCTACACACACAGAGCTGTGAATTGTAGGCTGAATTTACTTTGTGACTTTCAGTGTATGGCAGCGCGATGAAGGGAGAAATCCCTTTAAATCCACCTTCTCTACTTTGATGCTTGGATCTGGGTGCTCAGAGCTTACTGAACCTAATTGTTTGCTTACTTTCTTCCCATTGCAAGAGAGAAATAGTCAATATCTTCACTTTCCTTAATAATCATTTTGGCAGATTTATTGTGCTATCCCATCAACAATTTACTCTTTCCACGTGGAATGAACGAATTGTAGAAAGAACAGTGAAGGGAAGAGAGAGTGAGTGAAGAACACCACAAGAAGCAAATCCTGGAGCAATACAATTATGTATCACCTCCTACTCAGGGCAAAGACTGAAATTTTATTCTAGCAGCCTATGTTGTTATGTAATTTTTTAGCCATTTCATTGCTCTAAATTTACTAAAAAATGTATGTATTATTACCTGTATTTTAATTCTTGGGCAAAATACTGTTAGTAAGGTGGAGGGTATTGATTTGTGGAGGGCTTATTTTTGGAAAAAATAAAAAGTAACATTCTCACTCTGCAATATAACAAGACAAAGCAAATGATAGCTAAAGTTACACAGTAGTTGATTAAATATCGAATTCAAAGACCCCCATACATGAGGGAAAATAATTCTCAGAGATTTTTAGCATGCTAGGGAATTGAAACTCTTTGCAAAATATTTCAGATAGTATTAATCTGATCCCTTTCACTGAAATAAAAGCTTTCTTAATAGCTAGCAAGAATAAAGCATGATACAGGCTTGATTCAGAAGAAGGACTTACTGAGGTACCTCATACACTTTGTTAGATTATGCATAAAACTTTACCTAGGATGGATGATTTTTCACTGAATTTAACATATTGAGATCATAATTAACTTTGTAAATAATATTAACAGAAGACTGTGTTATCTGGTCTTACTGTACTTATTACTATGTCACAGAGAAAAATCTCAGTAAATTATTAAGAATATATGTAACAATATAATACTGGCATTCTAAGTCTTTATTTGCAAGGTTATGGAATGCACAGTATGACTATACATGACATATAATATCTGGTATTTTGAATAGAACATATGAGAATGGAGGTGACAAGAGAAATTGAATAAAGAATCCACTAATGAGAGAACTGCAAAAGTAAATGCAAAACTGTATTCAATCCACTTAAAAAAGGTATATGAATATGTAAATATCTGTATTCATCTGCAAGCCAGTTTATTTAACAATATTGCATGTATTTGATGAAAATAAGACCATTTAACAGTGTGTTCTTCATTGTCTGATCCCTCAGGATAGTTACAGGGACCCTGCCCTATGTAGAAATATGAACATCTAATGCCAGTCAATATCTGTATCCCCTTGCTTTCTTGAGCCACTGGAAGATGTTTCTATGCAACTTACTCTGTTTAAAGGTTACTGTATCTTCTACACTTACAAATTATTTTTACTACTATACTGTTCTTTCAGAACTGCTAAAGTGACAACATAGCAATCAAAGGACTATCCATTTAGAAGTACTGGTGACTACAGCTAAGATAATATCAATTGCAGCCAACCCTGAAATGCCATGATAGTGCCCATGAATTTAGACAAAATTCTAAACAAGTATTTCTTGGATATGTAATAATTTAGGCAAGGAGATAAACAGAAAATGGGATAAAATGGGATAGAACCATAGATCAATGTTTGATAAACCAGTTAACTAAAAACCAGGCTTAGAGAACGTAATTTATTTTATTGACAAGGGAAAAAGAAGCAGCTTGTTAATGAAAGACACTGTTGAAAGCACAAAGTTGGGAGCATCCACACAAAAACAGGATTAGAATGTCATGCTCGAAGAACCTGAAGACTTCAAGAATGGAATAAAACACATTCGGTTAAATTTAGTAGCACAAAGTACTATATTACAGAGTTTAATAAGATTTCTGAATCTATGCTAAAAAAGTCCTCAATGGGAATTATAGGAAGAGGAGCAAGGCTTGCGTACTGAACACAGTTTGACATTGCATTATCAGTATGGTGCAATAATGAACTATTCATAAATGAGTACTGGCTTTTTGATATCTAGTAAGACATTTCTAAGAATGGGAAGGGTGTTGAACAAGACCTGTACAAAATCATAGCATACATGTGTTTCTGATCATTCACATTCAGGACAAATTACCATGACTTGAAATTTTGCAGCTAACTGCAAAAATTGTATGATGGGATTCCTCCTTATGAGGGGATTCTAAATAGACAGTAAAAGAATTTGACTTCTTGAATACAGCTATACGGTGCCAGAGAAGGAATGCAAACACCACTTTGGAAGTGAGGAGGAGATCAACACTAGAGAAGGAAAAGCTTGTTAAACCAAAGGGCAAAAAAGAATGGCTACAAACTGTTTTGAATTAATCTGAAATTCAAAAGAAGCTTCTAACTACCAAGGAAGAAGGCTCTGGTAGAATCTTTAAAAGCAGCAATGGGGGAAACATTTACAAACTGCTCCCCTAAAAGAATAAATTTTGCAAAATATATGAAATACATTCTCTGACTTGATTGAGAATAAGGGATAGGATAAGGCCTTCTCTTGACTGCTGAAATACAGAATGTGAATTTTCTTCCTCTTTACAATTTCATATTTTTCAGTTGGTATGCTGTTATGTCAAGCGTCTATTTTAGAAAAAAGAAAAACACTAAAGTAAATGCTTAAAATTATGCATGTTAAAATTATTTATAGAAAAGTTTTTTTTTACATCAACTGTACATCAACTGAAGATGTGTTTAAGAATAGCAACAGAAATAGAGTTCTTGAGCATGCTGTTTCAAACATTTGTATTTATGAGATTCCTTTTGCCACATCAAATGATACAAGCTGAAACGACTCTTTCAGATCCAAGAATACTGTGAAGTACTGTGATGCTTTTTAGGTCAGTTACTAAGTGATAACAGTACAGTATTATTACAAATTTTGTTGCTTTTTAAGAACTTAGTCTTAGCAATCTTTGTTTGTCATATAATGAAATAGTGCAACTACTGTTCTTCTCATAAATAGATGCATACCACAGCTGTTCCTCAACAAAAAATCTGAATAATTATGTAACAGATAGATAATTAAAGAATTTCGATAGTCCTCTATCTACCTATGTAAAAGTTCTTATCAATTATCTGTTTAAAGAGAGTAAGAAAGGATCTTGTAAAAAGTATTATGATTTGACAGATTTACATTCTTCAATAGCAAACTGGTCTCCAATGATCATAGATTTAGCCTGTTTATACAAAATGTATTTTAGTGTGTATATTTCAGCCAACTTTCCTAAATGCAAAAAGAAATTTAGCATTTTGTACCTTCCATTGAATGTTTATCATTATGTTACAAGCTCTTCCAGACATTTTTTTTTTTCTGAAAAATCTGCAATTAAAAAAGGATGTTAGCATTTTCTTTTCTGGACTTTCAAACTGCTATTTCCCAGGAGTTTGACAATAATTTATAAATGGCAACACCTTTAAAGGTAGAAGGTAATTTCCCATAAGAACTAACTAATTTATAGCTTTCTACACACCAATGACCCTTGCAATTTGTCAGTTACTTCATTAATTTCTTTACACCTGTTCCATCTATCTTGAGAAAAAATAATAAATAAAATGTGCAATTCACTCACACTACATTCAGTCCTGAAGGTATTGGGGTGGGAAAAAAAAGCTGTCTTATTACTTTCAGCCATAAATTGTAACTAATTCTGTAAATGTGAGTAAAACAAAATTGAAAGTAGCATGCCAGATAGATTGATATTACCAGTGGGTCACTGACGTGGAGAGAAAAATATGACTTCTTCCCTGCTATAATGCTACTGAAATTGATTTACACCAGGGATGCTTTTGGCATGAAGACTTTGAAAGCACTTACTTGAAAAGGAAGTTCTATTTGCACTGTGGGGTTTCCATTCTCATTTCATATATTCCTCTAAGTCAGTTCAAGTAGCACAGAGAATCCATTTCAAAAAATAAAGATGTACAAAAGTACTTCTAGTTTCTACCTCACTGAGGCAAAGAGAAAACTACTTTTCACATAGAATGAAGTGACTTGAAAAAAGTTTAGATTTAGTGGAATAGAGACCTTCTAACTTTGATTTTCTTGATTAAACAAGGTGAAACAGAGACTAACAATTATTTTAAATAACATAAAGTTTGCTTTTTTGGATTTTGAAAATTATTCATAATATACATGTGAAATTTGTTTTGCAAGATATTGAGTCCATGTTGGATTAAAAGAGTAAAACCATACATAGATCATTAAAACATTTGCACTAAATACGTTTTCTTTAAAGTAAGAACATACATCATGTATTTAAAAAAAATAAATCAGCTGTAAGATGATTAGGCTTTTGGAAGAGACTGAGTTTACATTAGAGTGTTTCATGTGTCATATTTTTCTGCTCTCTATGTGATGAAATTCTTAAATCAAACTTGTTTGTGTCCTTTATCAACTCCAGATTTTTACTCTGTTCTTTAGGACATTACAATTTTTTCTGCAAGACACACTGTGGTAGTTTAGTAAAGTTTTGGTGATTCAGTCCCTGCAGCCAAGCCACGTGGCCGCTGCAGCTGCTGTCCCACCACAAACAAAAGAGTTTTAAAATGCCTTTTTGAGTTGACATAAGGAGAGTTTAATACAGAAATACATAAGAAACAATCACAGTAACAACAGCAATAACAACTGCAAGAAAGAAATCTACGAATAAACAGTACTGCATAGACAAAGAGATGCTCCCGAGCGGATCGATTGTAGACTGCGAGTCGCCCCCCTGGAACCGGAACTCGCCCCAGGGCAGGATGTCAGCATGGTATAGAATAGCCTGGCTGCACCAAATTAACCCTGGCTTGTCCAAACCAGGACACACACCTACTTACATTCTTTTTTTTTTTTCAGAAAAGTAACACAATATGTCAATTTGGCATTGCAGTTTCTTTGTTTTAAGGGACTTGTTTATTTTCCCTAAACAAAATTCTGCTTTTTGTGTATCTGCTTGGATAGGTTTTTTCCAAATTTTACATGTGAGCAAGTCTCAATCAGTAGGATATGTAGGAGAAAACATTACCTTATTATTTTCTGAATAGAAAAAGACGTTAGTGCAGTTGTACAAACCTGAAGAAGCTTTTAAAAAACTTGTTCAGCTGTTTCCTTATTTTCATATGTTTTGTTGTGGATACTATATCAAAACATATAACAATTGTCACTCAGAATTAGGTTATTTGTGATCTCTGGTAGAAAAATTGTGAAAGCCTAATAGAGTAGTATTACTAATAATAAACTTATTCAAACGAGTAAATAAATCTCATTAGTTTGATCCTGATGCTTCTATATAACACTGTCAAATATATTTTCCTGTCTCTGCCATAGCAAAGTACTTTTCAGAAGTTCCTGCCAGACTCTGGCAGGTTTTATTCAGAACCCAACCATAATGATGCAAGAGTTAACACAGTTAAGGCTGCTTGCTTATGTACATAAAAGCTCCTCTTCTAGAGTTTCCTTCTTTGATCCCAGCACCAACTCCCATACCAGAAGATACGCAGCCTTGAAAGAGGGCAGATGTTGTTTGCAGAGCTCCTTAGTAACTATAAAGTATAGATAATAACTTCTAGTCAAATTTGCCTGCAAGAAATATTTCTCTTTCTTGTGGTATGTCTCAACTAGTGCCACTTCCTCTTTAGCAGCCACAGCTGGCATCTGGCACGATAAGAAACACAAGCTCACTGACCATATGAACTCCCTCTGCCAGTAGGTCTATGATAAGAGAGTTTGGCACAGATCCTAGTATAAATCAAACCCATTATTTTGAACTACTGCTGTATAGCTCTAATTGTCTCTATTGAAATATAGTAAAATGAAGCCCTTATGTTCTCCCCCAGATTGCATGTTCATAAATTATGTCAAGTCTAACGATGCCGAGGTTGCTAGTTTTTCTGGCAGAAATCAGTCTTTTTCAACAAAATTTCTAACAATAGTGTTTCCTAAGTGTGCACATACTCTTTTTCTCTAAATATGGAAGAGAACAATTATCCTTGTGAAGCTACACTTCTAAGGTTTCTCAGTAACATTAAAGCAAAACTAAGTTTATAATACGGTCTTGTTCAGTCTTGTCCTGGTTTGGCCAGGACAGGGTTAATTTTGTGTGCAGCCATGTTATTCTATACCATGTTGACGTCATGTCCCAGGGCCAGTTTCATTGGGGGCCAGTTCGGTTGGGGTTCAGTTCGCGTCTGGGCTGCTTTCACGGAGGTTCAGTCTGTTGCTGTTATCCCGGTATTGTTTTCATTTTTTCGTATTGCTCTTTTCTCTCTGTTAATATTGTTCTGTTTAACTGCAAGTGCTTATTATACATTGTTTTCTTTTTTATATATATATATTAAACCTTCCTTATCTCAACTCAAAAAGGCACTTTTAAACCTTTTTTTTTTCTGTCTCTGTCCGTGACCCGCGGCAGAGGGGAGAGGGCGGAGAGCGGAGCAGCGGCTCCTTCCACGCCGCAGCCACAGCTCTTA
>VZZY01002764.1:7016-49672 GCA_013400335.1 Eurystomus gularis
CAGTCCCAGAGCTCACGCGTGTCAGTCCCAGAGCACACATGTCAGTCCCAGAGCACACACGTGGCAGTCCCAGAGCACACGCGTGTCAGTCCCAGAGCACACACGTGTCAGTCCCAGAGCTCACGTGTGGCAGTCCCAGAGCACACGCGTGTCAGTCCCAGAGCACACATGTCAGTCCCAGAGCACACACGTGTCAGTCCCAGAGCACACACGTGTCAGTCCCAGAGCACACGTGTCAGTCCCAGAGCTCACGTGTGTCAGTCCCAGAGCTCACGTGTGGCAGTCCCAGAGCTCATGTGTGGCAGTCCCAGAGCACACGCGTGGCAGTCCCAGAGCTCACGCGTGGCAGTCCCAGAGCACACGCGTGCACCACTCCACCAGGACCAGACGGCTGTGCAGCCTGGAGCCCTCTCCCCAGGCAGGTACAAGAACAGTGCTGTCCTGTGCTCCCCAGAACACATGATTTGGCAAAGTCAGAGCCAGGACAGCTTGTCTTGAAAGGCTGGAGGAGAAGGGTCGGGTATTTTTCTTTCTTCTTGGGCACTGATTGGTTCAAGTTTGTATCACAGTGAAGTCTGAGAAGTGGGGAAGAAACCCAAACCACCTTCCCTGAAAGAGAAAGCCTCGTTTGCCCGCCCAGCTCAGGCTGGAGAGGACAGCCTCTCCTAGCCAGGCACATCCGATCCACTGCTGACCACAGAGGCTTCCATCGCTTGGTAGCAGACGTTGGACCTTGGCCCTCCAGCCAGTGGTCACGCTAGAAGAAAGCAGGCGGCCAAACCAGCCCCGTCCCACCGCCCGCCCGGGCTCACGCCAGAGCCCATCCTCACACACAAGTAAACGTCAAGAGAAACTAAGAGGCACTAATAACGCAGATACGGGGAGGCTCAGGTTTGCGACCGTCAAACCTGGCTCCGGATGTCTTTGTCCAGCTGGAGAAAAGCCAAGTCCTCATTTCAGATCTCCTGCAGCGAGTGGCCAGGGTCACTGCGTTCCCGTTTCACCAGCGGCTCCCCCACGCTCCGGAAGTCCGTGTCCACCTCGCTGCCCAGGTCACTCATGTCATCTGCAAAGGACAGGTCTCAGCATGAGAGAGGAGACCAGAGGGAAGAGGTTTTATTCCCAACTGGGCAGGTTGGAAGAGCCAGCATGAGATTGCTCCTCCTGCAGCAATTCAACCCTGACCCAGCAGGACTTCCCTTGGGGGAGAGGAGGTACCTTTGTCCAGCAGTGTCGGGGACAGGGATGTGAGGTCACCAAACTGAAAGAAGAAGGAGTTACATGGTAAGTGAGGTTTATTTGAGACTTTCAAATTGGCATCTATGCCTACGCAATTCTAACAAGCAGTTTAAGCGCTCCGGAGAAACCACAGGAATCAGCAGTGCTGGTGGAGGAGAGCAGAAAGCAAAACCAGCCACGTGTCTTGGGGAAAGTTCTGCCACTGCCGTTTGAATCTCTAGGCAAACTCCACACGCAACAATCCAGGGTAGGATCGAGCTGTGGAATGAAGGGAGAAATTTCTTCATCTCCCAAGTCATGACCAATTGCTACCACAGACCAAAGGATGGTGCCTTTCCTCCAGTCATCTGTGTCTGTTAGGCAACTGCTGAGCCACGCCAGCTATTCACCTCTCCTGGCACTCCACCATCACTCCACCTGCCTGCAGCTCTCTGCAAAGCCTTTGCATTCAGAGAAGCATAGAATAATTTGGTTTGGAAGAGATGTTTAATATCATTGAGTCCAACCATTCCCCCAGCACTGCCAGGGCACCACTAACCCCTGGCCCTCAGCACCACATCTCCACGGCTTGGAAACCCCTCCAGGGATGGGGACTCCACCACTGCCCTGCCCAGCCTGGCACAGCCCTTCACAGCCCTTGTGGGGAATAAATTGTTCCTTCTGTCCAACCTAAACCTCCCCTGGCACAACTTGAAGCCATTTCCTCTTGTCCTGTCGCTTGTTCCCTGAGAGAAGAGCCCGACCCCACCTGGCTCCAGCCTCCTGTCAGAGAGTTGTGCAGAGCCAGAAGGTCTCCCCTGAGCCTCCTTTTCTCCAGGCTCAACACCCCCAGGTCCCTCAGCTGCTCCTCACCAGACTTGTGAGGCCACGCTCCAGCCCCTCAATGTCCTTCTTGGAGTGAGGGGCCCCGAACTGACCCCAGGATTCGAGATGCAGCCTCACACTCACGTCAGGAGAAGGCTTTGGCTTGCAAGGCCACAGTGACAAGTGTAACCTGAGAGCTGGGGATATCTTTGGTGCTGGAGATGTCTTGTCTCCTTCTATAATGAAGTCTGAAACACTAAATTGCTGCAACAATAGCGCTGGGAAGTCATGCAAAGCTGGGCAGCAGAAGGAACCCAGGAGAGCAGGAGTTGTAAGGTGAGCAATGGAAGTGGAAGGACTCGATTTATCCTCTTATGCTGGGAAGAATCAGCCTCCTCCTGGAGAACAGAAATATTGCAAGAGCTGAATGAAGGAAAAGCAAAACCCGAAGGATGAAAGCCTCCTGCAGCCAGGTTTTGCTGGAAGTCACTCTCTGCCTTTTGTGTTCCTTTAGTATCAGTGAAGACAGAGGTTTTGCAGGGAATAGTGGGAACCTGCACGGCTGACTTGGTGCAACAGCTCAGATCTAACGGGAGGGGAAGGGAAGGCAAAGGTGTTGTTGATTTGTCTGACTTGGACACGAGCTCCGTGGAAGGAAGAAAACACGAGCATCGAGGAACAAACGAGATCAGCATTGCTCTAACAGTAGTTTCTATATTGCTGTCACAGGCTGAGCAGGGGCTTTTAAATCTGTGCATTTCAGAGTGAAAAATTGCCTGTGGCTTCAGCGAGGCAGGACAGGACCTGCCCGCAAGCCAGGCACCGGCCTTACTGTCTCATTTGTTAAAAAAACCCACAAACCCACCCAAACAACCCATCATTTCTCTTCTTCAACTCAAAAATGGAGAGTGGCTGACTGTGCAGGTAGAGAATCACAGAATCATCGAATGGTTTGGGCTGGAAGGGACCCTAAAGATCAGCTAGTTCCAAGCCCCTGCCATGGGCAGAGACACCTTCCATGCTCCAGGTAACCCCGGAGCTTGAAGAGGCCTGAAGAAGTTCAGGGAATGGTACCGCTGACAGTTGCAGGGAAAGTAACTTCTGGACCTTTTTTTGCTTGGTTTAGTTTTTGTGTTTGATGGGACATTGCTCTGGTGGGAACCCCAAAGCCAGGGTTGGTACCTACAGGTTATGGAGAGAAGTGAGGAGATCCTTCTCCTCCCTCCGCCAAGCCTCCAAAGCCCAGCTGATGCTCAGCTGCTCCCAAACCCACCAGCTCAGCTATTAGCAAGCCGGGATGGAAGATGCTCAAGAATGTAGATCCTTGTGCAAGGCACTCAAAACAAGTCAGTAAATCCTTCAGCAAAGATGGTTAGAAAAACATGTTCAGGACACAGTGCGGTTTGTGAACCAACCGCGTCTCTCTAAGCGCTGCTTAGTTTGGGTTTGTTTCTAGGGAATAAAAAATTCTCACCTCTCCCATTACAGCAATCGGCGTCTCCCCTGTTGCCTGGGCAACACGATGCTCTACCAGATAAAACATGTATTCGTCATAGAGCAGGCGAATCAGATGGAAGGAACCAAAGCTGGCAGCACTGCGCAAGGTGAGGTCACGGATCACCATGGAGCTGGAAAATGGCCGGGAAACAAAATATTTGGGTAGTGTTTTACACTTGCGTCAGGGCCGATGCGAATTCTTGACCCTGAAGGTACTGTGGGACACCGTGCTCTGTTCCCACCTCTGACCCAAGGGTATCAAAGCATTCTAAGAACTTTGTTGATGGAGCATCCTGTCCCCATCCTGAAAGCGTACAGGAGCCATGACGCTCCCTTCTGCACCAGGGCAGAGCAGCAGTTAACTAGAGCTGTGTGGAGGAAAGAACTTGGCCCTGGCTTTTCCAGGAGCTGTTTACGTGCCCTAAGCCTGACGCAGAAATACCTCCAAAATGAGAAAGAAAATGTACCTGTAGAAAGACCATTTCAAGAGGAACTGCCTGGCTGCCTTGGGGAAACTGGGACTGCCCTCGTGATGCTTCAGGACTTGAGTGACAACATGATCCAGCCAAAGAGCCCACTGGTCCAGAGAGCTCTGCTGCTGCAGAGTGAGCTTGAAATCCTGCTCCAGCTTCTGCACCATGCCGTCCTCGCACTGGCACACCCACGAGGCTTGCTCCTGCTCGGGAGGAAGGGATGACAGTTACTCACGCCAAGCCTGCGTGGTTGTTGCATCCCAACCCAAGAACTGGACTTCATTTCTAGTAGACAAGGACTCCAGACCAGCTTTGTCTCCTCTGATCCATCCAGACTACAGGACAATGTTATTATTGGAACTGTATTATTGTTGGTAGCGCTGCTTCTTATGGAAGTTCCTTAGTACCTTCTCCACTATTCACAGCGAGCTGGCAAAATGACCTGGCAAAACCACACTAAACCCATTGAATTTAGTGTTGGAAATAAGACGCTTGCTACCAACAGACAACCTCATCGTAGAGTCCCAGTCCTAGACAACATGACCCAGGAAAAGATCCCAGAAGTTACCTGCACGTTGGCGAAGTCAACGCGATTGAGATCGCTGAGCATCTGGTTTATCTGGGAAGTGTTCTGCAGCACCGCGCGGGCGGCCTGAGCCAGGTGGTTCAGGGACGTGTATCTCCGCAGCGTCTGCGCAAAGGCACTCACGACCCCGACCTGCAACACAGCACCAGGGCACCGTGAGCAGGAGGCCACTGAGCTGGAAACGCTCCCCAACGCTGAGCTCAAGCACCCGGAGCACCTCAGCTGGGGTCACCAGCATGATCCCACCCGCGCTGCTCCGCAAAGCACACACGAGTGCTGCAGAGCAGCACTTTGGCAGCATCTATTGCATCTTGCAAATCAGCCTCTGTGTTTCTTTTCTTTAAACTACCAGGTTTTCACACTTTGCCTCCAACAGAGACCAGCAAGGTGAGAACAGGCTGCAAGAATCCCTGGCTTTAGGAGAGGGGGCGTAGGAGCCTTGGGTTCGGTCTCCGCAATGCCCGAGGTGTCCTGTGCTTTCTAGCACCTTGTTCCAGCGCAGAGATTTTCTTCCATACAATTTCAGGACATAGGAATGGCTCAATGGACAGAGCATCAGAAGCTTCTGGCACAAAGGAATTGCCCCACCTGTCCTCCTGTAGTCCCCAAACAAGGGTCCTTTCCCTGCTGTGCAAGGCCCGTTGACACCCAGAGTCAAGATTCCTGCTTTATTTTGGTTCTGCAGAAACAGGTGCTGGGAGATAAATTGCAACCCAGCGCCCATGAGCTCAAACAGAAACTATATACAATTGGTTACAGGATTTGACATCACATCAGCCTTTGTCTGCCTGCTCCATCCATCACCTAATTCGTTCTACTCAGGCAGTACTACATTTACATTTAAACTCTCCTCCTAGAGGTGTGGTTTTTCGCATTAAAATCACCACAGGTTGTCGGGGACACCTCCATGTTTTGATCGTTGTCCAAATCTGTCTCTGGTTTATGGGAAGCCAGAAGGAGGCATCGTCTGCAAAGGCTGACAGAATTTTACTGCCTTTAGACATTGCTTTTAACTACTGTGTCTTGTTTCTGGTTGTTTTAACCTTCGAGGTCATTCTGTCCTTTAGTCTTAGGGCCCTTCCAGTCTTGTTATCCTGGTTTCAGACCAATTCCAGCCTAAAAGTTTTTAACTCCATTCTTGTGACATCACTCCCACTCCTTACTGAGGGCTGGAACCCCTCTGCTTTGAGGCCAGGCTCAGAGAGTTAGGGTTGTTCAGCCTGGAGAAGAGAAGGCTCCGGGGAGACCTTCTGGTGGCCTTGCAGGACTTCAAGGGGCTGGCAAGAAAGCTGGAGGGGCTTGTAGTGACAGGATGAGGGGTGATGGGTTCAAACTGGAAGACAGGAGATTTAGATTNTGAAAGCGTACAGGAGCCATGACGCTCCCTTCTGCACCAGGGCAGAGCAGCAGTTAACTAGAGCTGTGTGGAGGAAAGAACTTGGCCCTGGCTTTTCCAGGAGCTGTTTACGTGCCCTAAGCCTGACGCAGAAATACCTCCAAAATGAGAAAGAAAATGTACCTGTAGAAAGACCATTTCAAGAGGAACTGCCTGGCTGCCTTGGGGAAACTGGGACTGCCCTCGTGATGCTTCAGGACTTGAGTGACAACATGATCCAGCCAAAGAGCCCACTGGTCCAGAGAGCTCTGCTGCTGCAGAGTGAGCTTGAAATCCTGCTCCAGCTTCTGCACCATGCCGTCCTCGCACTGGCACACCCACGAGGCTTGCTCCTGCGCGGGAGGAAGGGATGACAGTTACTCACGCCAAGCCTGCGTGGTCGTTGCATCCCAACCCAAGAACTGGACTTCATTTCTAGTAGACAAGGACTCCAGACCAGCTTTGTCTCCTCTGATCCATCCAGACTACAGGACAATGTTATTATTGGAACTGTATTATTGTTGGTAGCGCTGCTTCTTATGGAAGTTCCTTAGTACCTTCTCCACTATTCACAGCGAGCTGGCAAAATGACCTGGCAAAACCACACTAAACCCATTGAATTTAGTGTTGGAAATAAGACGCTTGCTACCAACAGACAACCTCATCGTAGAGTCCCAGTCCTAGACAACATGATCCAGGAAAAGATCCCAGAAGTTACCTGCACGTTGGCGAAGTCGACGCGATTGAGATCGCTGAGCATCTGGTTTATCTGGGAAGTGTTCTGCAGCACCGCGCGGGCGGCCTGAGCCAGGTGGTTCAGGGACGTGTATCTCCGCAGCGTCTGCGCAAAGGCACTCACGACCCCGACCTGCAACACAGCACCAGGGCACCGTGAGCAGGAGGCCACTGAGCTGGAAACGCTCCCCAACGCTGAGCTCAAGCACCCGGAGCACCTCAGCTGGGGTCACCAGCATGATCCCACCCGCGCTGCTCCGCAAAGCACACACGAGTGCTGCAGAGCAGCACTTTGGCAGCATCTATTGCATCTTGCAAATCAGCCTCTGTGTTTCTTTTCTTTAAACTACCAGGTTTTCACACTTTGCCTCCAACAGAGACCAGCAAGGTGAGAACAGGCTGCAAGAATCCCTGGCTTTAGGAGAGGGGGCGTAGGAGCCTTGGGTTCGGTCTCCGCAATGCCCGAGGTGTCCTGTGCTTTCTAGCACCTTGTTCCAGCGCAGAGATTTTCTTCCATACAATTTCAGGACATAGGAATGGCTCAATGGACAGAGCATCAGAAGCTTCTGGCACAAAGGAATTGCCCCACCTGTCCTCCTGTAGTCCCCAAACAAGGGTCCTTTCCCTGCTGTGCAAGGCCCGTTGACACCCAGAGTCAAGATTCCTGCTTTATTTTGGTTCTGCAGAAACAGGTGCTGGGAGATAAATTGCAACCCAGCGCCCATGAGCTCAAACAGAAACTATATACAATTGGTTACAGGATTTGACATCACATCAGCCTTTGTCTGCCTGCTCCATCCATCACCTAATTCGTTCTACTCAGGCAGTACTACATTTACATTTAAACTCTCCTCCTAGAGGTGTGGTTTTTCGCATTAAAATCACCACAGGTTGTCGGGGACACCTCCATGTTTTGATCGTTGTCCAAATCTGTCTCTGGTTTATGGGAAGCCAGAAGGAGGCATCGTCTGCAAAGGCTGACAGAATTTTACTGCCTTTAGACATTGCTTTTAACTACTGTGTCTTGTTTCTGGTTGTTTTAACCTTCGAGGTCATTCTGTCCTTTAGTCTTAGGGCCCTTCCAGTCTTGTTATCCTGGTTTCAGACCAATTCCAGCCTAAAAGTTTTTAACTCCATTCTTGTGACATCACTCCCACTCCTTACTGAGGGCTGGAACCCCTCTGCTTTGAGGCCAGGCTCAGAGAGTTAGGGTTGTTCAGCCTGGAGAAGAGAAGGCTCCGGGGAGACCTTCTGGTGGCCTTGCAGGACTTCAAGGGGCTGGCAAGAAAGCTGGAGGGGCTTGTAGTGACAGGATGAGGGGTGATGGGTTCAAACTGGAAGACAGGAGATTTAGATTAGAAATTAAGAAATTCTTCACTAGGGAGGGGAGACACTGGCACAGGGTGCCCAGGGAAGCTGTGGATGCTCCATCCCTGGAGGTGTTCAAGGCCAGGTTGGACGGGGCTTGGAGCAACCTGGTCTAGTGGGAGGTGTCCCTGCCATGGCAGGGGGGTTGGAACTGGATGATCTTTGAGGTCCCTTCCAACCCAAACCATTCTGTGATTCTCTGATTTTGGTTCCTTATTATTCATTACACCGTGCTGGTGTGGCATACACATGGCCAAACCCCAGCAGCGATTTCCAGTCCCTGTGGAAAACTGCACCACGCACCCACTCAGTTCAGATCCCTGACCCGCAACGCTCTCCCTCCGCTTACCTTGGTCTGCACGATCTGCGCGGGGAATTCGCTCATTGCGTTCATCAGCCAGCCTTCCAAACTCTTGGCAAAATTCCGAATCGCCTGGGTAAGCGTGCCTGCAAAGAAGGCTGCAGTTAGAAGGGTGTTCTGTATCCTCTTTGGACACCACTTTGTAGCTTATCATCACCAATCTCCCAAATGGAATTTGACCCCATTCCAGGGGGTGCAGCAGAGGACAGGATGGTTCTGTGTAGTTTAAGATACTATGTCCAGGGAAACGCTTCTCAAGGATTAGCCACGCTTGAGCCTCTGCCTTTCCGCTCGGCTCCTCGCTGAGTCAGGAGATGTGATACGCAACACACCAAATTTTAAAAGGCAAGGGAATTTCCAGGGGCCACAAAGTACCGTTGACGCAGAGCAATGCTGCAGCAGGAATATTGCTGTTGCCATAATAGCTCCACTTGTATTCAAAACAAAAACCTCAAAATCAGCTTTTACGATGGAAATCTTTGGGGCAAGTGGTAGCCAGACCGAGTGAGTCACGGATCCGTTTGTCAGATCCCGTGACTCAGCCCAGCGAGGAGCGGGAGCTGAGCAGGAGTCGGGCCCACGCTGCAGCATACTCACTGGGCACCGGCCTCAGCACGTCTGGGATGAGAATCTCCACCAGCGCCTGGTATAAGATGTGATCGCAGCTTCTCATCCATTTGAGGATGGGTTCGTATTTGCACAGAGTGATCAGCTTATCCTTCGGGAGGGTCCCCTCATGTTCCTCTTCGCTGTGGGAGGAGGAGGAGGGCAGTGTCAGCAGCAGGTTTGTGTTCAGTGCATTCACCCTTCCTCTCGATTTCTAACCCCAGTTTTCAGTTGAAAAACGTTTCTTTCATTCACGTTTGAAAGAAACATTCTCGGTCCTCTCAAAAGGAAACATCTGATGGCTTGTACAAGTCCTGTCTGGCTCTGCAGATGCCTCTCCGTCTGTGGGGTCACAGCGCTGACCAGTGCTTGGCCTCCCTGCCTTCGCTTCTCCATCTTTACCCTCGGTTACTTTTCACACGCTCACGTGTACGTGGGAATCGTCCTTCAGTACAGCCATTTCAGCAAGCCAAGGCTTTGCTGCCTCCTCCCTATGACCCAGCTACTGCCAAAGCCTTCACAGCTCTCTCCTCTCCCCGCTGCTGTAAAACTCCTCAGCAGGAGCAGCGGGGACAAAAGCTTTGCAGGGAAGGCACTGACAGATACCACAAAGGGTTTCAAGGTGTTTAACACCTTCAAGTGCTGAATGCTTTCAGAAGTGTTTCATGAGAACAGGACTCTAGCTGAGTGAGGTCAATCAAGCTTGTGTTGTTTTCACTTTACAGATGTATGGAACCTTTTTTCACACCATTAAGGCAGAAGATATTTGATTAAAGAGCAAGCAGAGGAAACCAAAGCCTTAATGCGCTGCCAGAGCATCAAAGCGGAGCTGCTCAGATACTTCAGTGGGAATTTGGAAGGGTTTTTCCCCATGTGTTACATCAAAATGATGCAAGCCAAGCCTTGGACACACTAAAGAGGCACTTACAGGCTCTGCCTGAGCAGTTTAGTCACTGAGCTCCCTACTCCTGGAGCACTCACATGGGGAAACTGGCCGTCAAGTACCTCAGTGTTCTGTTGAGTGGAACCAGATTCTGCATTTTTCATGTTTTCAAGCAGTTCGCTACTTTGGAAATGTTTTGTTTTTACATCTGTAGATACATAAAGCAGGAGGAGAGGGGCTTTATTTACCTATCTAATTACACAGCCTTAGCAAGACAGGCTTGTTGAGACTGAGCCCTGCAGAAACGCTGCCTCAGATACTCAAGTTATACAATCAGGAGAAGTGGACAATACGGACTTATAATACAGATTCTAAGAAGCAACCTTCACCTTTTCAATTTTCTCTATTTTCACTTCTTTCCATCCCCCTGTCTCTTGGCAGCAGACCACCAAAGCATAAAGGATGAAGAAAAGGCAATAAAGATAAACCAGGCAGGAGTCCAAAGATCAGAGTAGCTTCGTTTGCCCTTATCTGCCTCAAAATGTGAGGCACTTAAATATCTGGACAGCCAGCCAAAGAAGTGAGTCCCTAAAACCTCAGAGCCTGAGATATCAATTGAGATCAATACCTAATGGCACAGAATTGTTACTGTCTGCTCCTGATGTGCATTTATGAAAGCAGTATCCCACAGAATCCAGCATGGTGGGGTTGGAAGGGACCTCTGGAGATCATCTCCTCCAACCCCCTGCTCCAGCAGCTCACCCAGAGCAGGGGGCCCAGGATNCCCTTGTCCTGTCGCTGGGCACCACTGACAAGAGTCTGGCCCCATCCTCTTGCCCCCCATGGGCCCTTGAGCTCTTGCTCAGCATTGCTCAGATCCCCTCTGAGGCTTCTCTTCTGCAGCTCAGCAGCCCCAGGGCTCTCAGCCTTTCCTGGGCACAGAGATGCTCCAGGCCCCTCAGCATCTCTGGAGCCTCTTCTGGACTTTATCCAGTAGTTCCTTGTCTCTCTTGACCTGGGGAGCCCAGCACTGGACAAAATACTCCAGCTGTGGCCTCACTGGGGCAGAGTAGAGGGGGAGAAGAACCTCCCTCGACCTGCTGGCCACACTCTCAATGTTCCCATCCCACTCTCGTTCACCTCTGCGTTTTGGGTTAGCACTTGTTACAGGAGGTACAAGGCATGTAGATGTAGAGTCAGAGAAGATGCTTTTCTTGCAGGTCTGAGCTGTGTGTGGTCCCTATGATATTAAACACTTCTGACGCTCTTTGTAATGATTCTGCAGGGAAGTAAATACTTTCAAGTCCTACAAAGCCCCCAGAATGGCTAATGAAGCTGAAAGTGCTTCGTGCATTTTTAAAAGAAGAAGTACCCCCGGAAGAAGAAGCGTTGGGAACTACTCAGAGCACATCAGCGTACCTGGATGGCAGGGCAGCAGAGCCATCACTGGATGGGTTTTTAGGATTCCAGAAGGATTGCCACAGTTTCTCAATATAATGGAACTGAAGATTCATGACAACATCCAAAGTCGCCTAACAACAAAGAACACAAGTCATTAGCTGCTCTACAGGCATCTCGTCACACGGTGTGAGCATGAATTTCATGTGTGGCCATTTAGATTAAATAATTTACGAAAATAACAGGATGGGCATTGTTTTAATCATCAACATAAAACAGGTCACACGATGAAAAATACCATCAAGCGCAATATTTGAGGTGTAATTCCCAGCAAATGAAGCATTCCCTCTATTTCCTAAGAGCAGGATATCAGATGAGCACACGAATTACATCCCACAGCAATTAATAAATGAATTCAAAATGTCCCAAAGGATCACCTCGCAGTGCCGCCTGTACAGAAGCTGCAGAGTCTTCACATCGTTCATGGTGACCCCTTCTTGTAAGAGGATGTTACTGAGGTCAGGGGCTGGGAACTCGGGAAAGACATGGGTGACATCTAGGGAAGAAAAAATTGGGAAAGGTGGTGAGAGGCAGGAGCACTTGGTTGGGTAATACTAGAGATGAGGGCAAGGTGCTGCTGTCACTGCTGGCTTTCATGTTCCAGCTGGGGTGAAACAGGAGAAATAAGACCCATAATCTAGTACTTTCCCAATTTATGCCGTTATACCAGGCAAAAAAGTGAACAACTGCTGCCTGCTTTATTCAGGGTGGAAAGGGAACGGTTTTCTTTCTGTAATAAAAGAAACAAGAGTACATTGTCCTCAGCTACTGTGCCCAGATTTTCTCTGAAGCCTGAAAAATGTCTCTCTGATATTTTGAGAGTATAATGGAAAATCTAATTGGACAGCAGATGTATCAGGAGCGATAGTGTCCCCGAGCTGGCTGGGATTTGCTATCTCTGCCCGGGGTGATGGACACATGTAGATCCAGGACCAGGAGCCTGTTGCACAAGGAGAAGGTCCGTATGGATGGTCTGCAGTTGGGTAGGTATTAGGAGCCTTTGCAATGACGAGAATCACGCTTCTCCCTCCTGCTGCCTGTCTCAGCGAGGCTCTTCAGGACCCCGGCTCCTTCTGACCAATTGGGGTAAAACCAGGTGGGTTAAAAACATTCTAAGAGGGAACCAACAGACCTGACGGCACAAGGAAAAAGGCTTCCTGTGGGTACCGGAGTTTCCAAATAGACTGAGCAAGTGTGGTGTTACCAGAGCTTATTAGAATATATATAAAATATACATAAAATATATATGAATCATATAGAATACTGTAGATTTATTCGAGAACCATCAAATGCTGAACAGCTGCGGCTTGCTGGACAAGACCTTCCTTCCTCTAGAAGCTTTGAGATGTGAGACATCTAATAAAGCAACCTCCTCACCTATGAATTGCTGGTGATGTTGGCTTTGAGCAGCAACCGATTGCTCGGGCGTGGTGTGCAGGTTACTGTTGGACCCGCTCTCTGCCATGCCATCCGTCTTCTGCGCCGGTCTGTACCTGAATGCAGAGGCAGTCACGTTACATTCAAGGCCAGCATTTTGAGGGCTGAGCGTTTGTATCACTGACTCCAGTGGCGGGGGCAAATGAGAACCTCCTGTTGAAAAGCACTACCCCGAGACTGAGAAGGGGTTAAGCAGTTTACCCGAGGTGACTCCAAAGGAAAAGAAAATGAGAAGCAGAGCTGGAGCGGGCGCCAGACTCTGTCTCAGGAGTTGGCTTTTGCATTTACTTTCTGTTTGGGAGCTGAAGAAACAAATTCTTCTGCTCCTTCTTCACTCCAGCAAGAAGGAGAAGTGTCCGTGCTTCCAGGAGACAATTCCAAATTCCTTTGCACGTTGTGATTTATCTTCACCATTACTCAAACCCAAGACTAAGCACAGCACTATTTCACTTGCACTGTTGCATTAAAAAAACCAGAACAACAAAACCCCAAATCCACCAGAACACAACACAAGCCCCCAAGTCCTTTACACTGATTTGGCACAAATAACTCCATGGCTGAGGTCCTGAAATGGTTTGGTCACAGGGGTGCCATGAAAAGCAGCACATTTGGTGGCATTCTCCATAGCATGGACTGAATCGAGCTGCTGGCAAACAGAACAGGCAGATAAACACCACTTCATAGAATCATAGAATGCTTTGGATTGGAAGGGACCTTTAAAGCTCATCCAGTCCAACCCCCCTGCAGGGAGCAGGGACATCTGCAACTCGAGCAGGTTGCTCAGAGCCCCGGCCAACCTCACCTGCAATGGTGCCAGGTACGGGGCATCTACCAGAATTGGTTTTGGACCCTTCCAGTACTCTCAGCAGCCAGGGACTTGCAGCCCCATCTTCCTCAGCAAAGCTCTGGCACTTGAGCAACACTTGGGTTTGAACTGTCCCAACACGCTCCCAAGCCAAGCTAAGTCCCAAGCTGGGCTCTGCTGCATTCTTTAGGGAAGGACCTTTGCCTGTGGCAGCGTCAGGGCCACCGAGATGCTGGGAGCACCTACCTTTGCTTCTGGTGGATGGGCTGCTGCCTCATTGCCATGTACTGGGTGTCCTCCTGCAAGCGGTTCAGCGGAGACTCTGGCTTTAGACGGATCCCGTAATAGTGATATTTGGAGTTTCCCCTGGAAGCACCAGCGTTGAAATAGCTCAGTGTAAGCTTGTCAACGGAAGGGACATCGTAGCCCTGCACTTTACTCTGAGCCTTGTTTTGACAATACACCCTGCTCCTTAGAGCACACGCCGGTCTGCTGCCAAGCACTATGCAAATGGCTGAATTAGCAGACCAACGAATGCCATCATCCCCTATAAAATTTAAAACCCCGTGTCGCAAAGTTCAGTGACATCCACATTTAAAACCCAGCCAGGCTTGTTCCAAGTAACCCATGGTAACTGGAGAAGAAGAGATGAGCGTTACGATACCAAGTGTTATTAAGCAGAATGACAGAAAGACCTCAGGGGACATTGTGCTATTTGATGGGGGTTTGAGGATTTGGTTTTTTCCATAAAAACAAACTTCTATCTCTATCTAGACTTGGATAAAACACGCCTGACTGGGTAGTCAATTATGGTAAGAAAAATGTCTTTCTGTTGCCAGCACTTACGTAGCAACAGCAACGGGCTTTGATGTGGTTTTGTTCTTGGGAGTTGCTCATTTTTGTAGTTTCTGTAAGAACTGAAAGCTTTCTGCAAGCAAAAGACGCTGTAATTCTGTTTCCTTTGCTTTCCTTTTCTGTGATGCAGAATCTCTTTCCATCACATTTGACAGATGTGTCAGTTAAAGCTTTTCCACCAAACTGGAATTTTTTAATCCCCAAGCGTTGGCTTTTGGGAGCGAGAAGGACAATTACGCAGCCATGGATACGCGATGACACTGTGTCCAACTTGGCTTCAGCCACCTTGTCGCTAACAACACTTGGGCCGAGTCCTCAGCGAGAGAGACCTCAGGGGAGCAGCAGCAGGGTCTCCAGAACCCTTACTGGGGATGTTTAAAATTCACTTGCTGTGGCACCTTCAATCTGATGATGCTTCCCATCGGAAAGTGACAGAGGGAAATTTCAGAGAGGAACATTTGTCCAAAAATTAACCCTTTCTTCCTTGTTGGGGGAATTTCCTCTTTTCAAGGGGACGGTTGAATCATCCAGTCTCTGTCACTCTACCAAAGAGTTTTACACACACCCAGTGCTCGGGTGTGAAACGCGCTTCAGCCACAGAACCAGAGAGTCATAGACTGGTTTGGGTTGGGAGGGACCTTAAAGGTCACCTAGTCCAACCCCTCTGCCGTGTCTGAAGTGATTTGAAGTGCCTACAACTTAAATAACGGCTGTATTTATAATCGAAATAAATGAGTAAGCAAATAATGCTGGACAGCTATTCCCATACTTAGTGAGGTTTATTGTACCCTTCCCACCCTGCACATTTGCCATTTAGAGTGGGGTTTTTTTGGCTTGGGTGTTTTTCCTTTAGTCCTTGATGGGATTAAAACTTTCTCTCCTCTAAAGAAATTATTTCAGAGCTTTTGCACTTGAACAAGTCCACAGAAATCCAAGCTCTCGCCTGCTCTTCACATGACTGTTGCCTCCGCATTCCAGCTGTGGAAAGCCCTGGACACATCTGGTTTTGGTCTTGTTTAGAAGCCCAAATATCTCAGATTGAATTTTTTAAGAAAATCTTACACAATCAGAGCAATCACCCTTTCTCTAGGGTACAGCTACCTTTTTAAAAAATTAGAAGCTGGCATAAAATGCAAACTCAGCTGTGCAGATACTTTGGATACGCCCTTGAGGGACACACACGTAATTAGAGTGAGTATAATTTATTATGTTACGCTTCTGTTGCAACATCACATGGACCTTTGATGCTTTAAAAGAAAAAATCCTGCCCAGGATTTCACCTGCTGCTTTGGGAATTTCAGGAATAAGCCATTTACATCTGTACAGCTTGTGTGCACCAAAGATGTGGGCACAGGTTCTGTGCTGGAGGATCTTTACTGCACCCAAAGGGAGAAACTTAATAATAATAATAGTAATAGTGATGATGAGCTATTTCATCTTTTTGAGACAGCAATGGAATGAAGAGAAGCCAAAGTTCCAAGAAAATACTCTTAGACTCCTTAGGAAATGGATTTA
This sequence comes from Eurystomus gularis, assembly GCA_013400335.1. Lineage (NCBI taxonomy): Eukaryota > Metazoa > Chordata > Aves > Coraciiformes > Coraciidae > Eurystomus > Eurystomus gularis. The sequence continues at coordinate 23,014 of VZZY01002764.1, forward strand.
GACCCAATTCCAGTGTGTGGCTGGCCGAGGCACTGTCACCAGAGACCTGGAGCCTGTCTGAAATGACCTGGATTGTCAAGCCTCCCACACCTCAGATTCACGGTGGAAAAGCAGCTTTGCCTCCTGACACACTGAAATCACTTCTGTACCTCAGAAAAGCAAAGGTTTTTCCCCACAACGACACAGTTGGTTGTTTCTGTAGATCTCTGCGCCTGCTCAACAACGCTTGGTAGGTTCTCAGTACACGTTGAGAGAAGTTGTAGGAGGTTTTGATACCAACCTGGTTCCCAGGCGGCGAGTCCTCAGCCCCATGAACACCGAACGGATCAGTTTTCCAAAGGAAGCGGCGTTCACGGGATCCAGTTTGTGCTCCTGGCAGTGCCGCAGGTAATGGTTGTAGAGAGAGCTCCTGGGAAGGCTGACGCCTTCCGCCGTCTCGTAGTTGTCCAACAACCACTGGAGCTTTATGGATGGAAAACACAAATAAAGAAAGAACACATGAAAGTCTAAGGAGGGCTGGAACGGGCCGGGTCAAACTGTCAGCGCTTAAATGTCAAGTGAGCCCATCTGAGATTAGAAGTTCGAGAGAACTTAATGCTGGGTCGTTCATTTATATAAGTGAATTTACATAACTTACGCTGGTTGCATTTTTATAAGAGTAAAAGGACCCTCAGCCCACAGATAATACCCCAAACAAAAACACTGCCAGATTTTGCAAGAGCATTAGAACATAATCCGCCTGCCAGTGTCCACCTTGGATTCGGATGAACTCCTGCAGAGCCTCAGTAAAGCTGTAAGGACTCGTGTCTTCCAAGAAGAAAGATGTTCATATACTGCTTAAAAGGAATAAATTTTAGGGGAACCAAATCCGCTGCAAAATCTTTATTAATTTGAAGATTGGCATGTCTGCAACTGTTCCCTTAAAAATACAATTAACGGTTACCAAAGCAACCTGCAAAATCTGAGGGGGTCCATCTATCTTTCAAAATTTACTGTCTGAGCTTCTTCTGACATTTCTGTTGATTAAAGTTTGCGATCAATATGAATTATTTATACCCAGTCGCTCCGACAGGGCAGGCCCGGGCACACAACGTCAGCACGAGAATTAAAATGCAGAAAGACAAAAACCCCCAATCTCCTTTAATTGAGTTCAGCATCAATAAAATGAGTGTTGCATTAAGTGGATTTTTGAAGGAACGAGACGTACGAGTGGGCTAGAATCAATAGCTTTGGTAAAAGCCTTTTCATCTTCAGTAGGGACATTTGGGATTCACGCTTTCCCTCGCGGGCCAGCCCTCCAGCCCTGTGTGTGCAGGAGGCACGGCTCCACCAGAAGCAGCTTCGTTCACACCAGATCAGAGGCAAAACCGACTCCGGTTATGGAGTCACATCATCTTAAGACACAGAGCCCAAGCACACGTTCTAATGAAGCACAGACTTGGGTCTAGAAATCGGTGGGATTTAGCCATGCACATGGATGTATGAGTTGGCCTGTGCTCAGGTTGTCTCCACACGTAGGCCAGTGTCTGGCTCTTTTCTACCGTCTTCTCTTGGGGTCCCAGTTCACCACATATTACTCATGTTTTCTATCAATAATTCCGTGAAAACACAACCTGAGATGTGCAATGTCATCTCTGACACTGCACTGAGCTACTTCCAGTTCATGGATTTCGTAGCCAGCTTTGCTAGGGAAGCTCATGGACAGGAGCGTTCATCGCCTCGCACCAAGGCCTTTCAGCACCTACAAATACATGTTCTGTGGTTATCAACCACGTACCCAAAGTTAAAATTCTGCTACACGAAACAAGCTGAAGCCAAAGCCGTGCAGTTAAAACGATCTCATTCATCAGCTGGGGTTGATCCAAAGCAACCAACAACTTCACACGACTGGATCTGTCCGACGTGGTGGCCTTCGGAGCAGACCAGGGGCTGCCACAGCTGGAAGGAGAAAAACCTCTTGGCCATTTTCTCCTCTCTCCTGCCTTTCACAGAGCTGCTGGTCACCTTCCCCCGTGACACATCACCCAAGACACTCTCTGACGTGGCCTTCCACAGACAAAGATCTTTCTGCCCTCCAAACTCTACAGTGCTAAGAGGTGGTGTTTGCTAATGACCCTTCGTGCTCTCCTCTGCAGAAGAGACATCCCTGGGAAGCCCCCAGAGCTGCTCTGTAGCCCTGAGCCTCCCCAACCCATCTCTACCACAAGTGGAGCGCGGTGGTTTTGGCGTGAAAGACCAGCAGGGGCTCCGTTTTTACGTAGTCCACATCTGTGCTAGTTTTGGCCCATCCCCTGGATTTAAAAGATTAACAAGTAAGAAGGTGTTTGGGTTTTTTAACCATATATTTTATTCATCCTACAGAAGATACTGAAGGTGGATCAGCTATTTATTTTCTAAACCTGCTCTAATTCCAAATAAAATATCTAAAAGTTGCATGTTGCTATGGAAAAGTCAGCTATAGGTAAAAATCCCTCATTTAAATTCGATCCTGGGCATTTTTAGCCTAATCCCCTGTATTTCTAGAATATTCCCTTCACCTCGCAGCTTTCTTTTCCCGCAAGTGTCTGTTTACATTCCCTTAAAAATTACAGACTTTAACAAGATGAAATCCCACTTTTCAATCACAAATCTATTACGGAATGCACAGAGGAGTTTAAAAGAGAAATCCGACAGAATATAAAGAATTTTTAAAACATGATTTTTGCTCTTCCTGCACCAGCGATAACAAACGGGGCACTTAAATTGAGAACATTAAATATGTTTTTCCATTTGTATCCCGTATTCTGTTTCCTTTTTGAGTGTTGCTCGGCTCTGACAATGACAAGATATTCTACAATTTCATTCCTGTTCCTGCTCTGACGAGGTCCCCATAAAATCACTCTGCAGCCATACGCTGCTTTCTTCGTTACAGACATTATGGAGGAACTTTTCAATTTAATTTCTACTTTAACTTTACTTCTATGGACTCTTTGTTTTGATTTTTAAAGAAAATGATCACTAGCAAAACCCTTGTCGTTGTTGGAGTCAAGGATCGCTCCTTATGGGGAGAACAAGTGACATGTGGGGCTGTCTGAGGAAAGAAAACCCCTTTTTTTTCTGAAGGTCCACATATGGAGAGGTTTTCTTATGGGCATTTCTATGAAAAAGAACCCAATGAAGACTCATCTTTGTGGTTCATACTTAAGGTGGTTTTATCTGAGACTAAGAGGAGCAGGTTCCCAAGTCCCCACTTAGTCCAGCTCAGAGTTAGGACGGAGCCTGGAGCACCCGCGTTCCTGCTGAGCCTCCTGAGCTCAACGCTTCCCTCACACCCATCCCCACTCAACCCAACTCAATCCCAGTTCCCCGCTCAACCCCACTCATCTTTTGCAATGCAAGTTTCATCAAATCCCATCTATTTTCTCGAAAACTCTCTTTTCTACAAGACCCTGTCGGCTCTGGTCCCTTGCACAGGTGAGCCCTGAACCATCCGTGAGCACAAGCTCCAGCATCACCCACCTTTCTCCACTGAGCAGGCGATTCGACCTTCACTAGGTCGTTCCATTCCTCCCCCGGCCAAGAGAGAATTATTCCTTTAACAGTTTTCCTACTTTTCTCTTGAGTCTCATTTTGGGTGTTTCCATTCAAACACCATTTGTGGGTAAGATCTTTTCCTCAAGAGAAAACTCCATCAGCACCTACTTAAGAGCCGTTCACCCACAGGAAAGAAGTCCAGTGGCTTTGGGGGGCGGTTATTTATTATATATTTTTTATTCTTATTTATTAATTATTATTATTTATTGGTTGGTTTGTTTTTTTTTTACAGGCAGTGAGGAAAAAATACATTTTCCCCCTGCTCCTCCTAGTGCTACGGATATCCAGGAGCCACAGAGCTTAAACGGAGAGCATCCAACTGCTTCCTCACGTGCCCGCCCTTAGGCACCCACGGGCAGTAATTTGTCTCAAATATCTTTGCATTATCTACAGGCTCATAAAAGGCAGAGGTGTAAGAGCCTGACCCAGCAGCTGGGGAGAACACTTGTGAGCAGAGCTTTTTCAGTAATAGATTGACATAATTTCATTAGAAGCATCGTGTGTCGTGGAGGTTTTGCCATTAGGTTTGGCTTCCAAATTTGATATTTCAAGTGCACTTCAGTAACCTCTCAGAGAGCTTGTGAAGCTCAATTATCAAGCGTGGCTCTGTTTCACATGGAATTTGTTTAAACAGCATTATGTAAAAATTTCCCTGGCGACTGAGATACCTTTAGTTTCCCTGAGATACCTTCAGTTTTAACGAAAAAACCCCCAGAGATTCCTGGCGTGAGACATCTCCTGACAGCAACAAAATCAACCATTACCTTCCGAATGTACAGATTTACAAAATGTGAAATTTAAAAGGAGGTACAGGACACTTACTGAGGAACTCAGCACCCTTAAGACTAAAAGCAATTAAGTTACACCTAATAGTGCAATTAGCAACATCTCACAACTTCCTCGGCTACCAGCTTTTGTCAAGCTCATGTTTTTCTTCCAGCCTTGACGACACCACGAGTCAGTCACACAAGGGTTTGGGACAGGAAATCCTCCGTTTGGTGTCTTGGCTTGGTTTTCTTCACATAAAGAGGTGGGAACTGAAACATCCTAGAGAGCAGAAACTGCTGAAACTCAGCACGTGCCAGCGGAGCTGTGCAGAGCTTCAACGCCGCACACTCACCGGGCTGTCCCATACCTCGAGGTCGGGAGCGACCTCTGGCAGTCTCCAGTCTCCAGGTGGTTGCTGCCCCATCCCTGGAACCATTGCAGGTGAGGTTGGCCGGGGCTCTGAGCAACCTGCTCTAGTTGCAGATGTCCCTGCTCCCTGCAGGGGGGTTGGATGAGATGACCTTGGAAGGTCCCTTCCCACCCAAACCATTTAATGATGATTCTATGATTCCAGTTCAGCCTCGTGCTCAAGTCAGGGCTCACTGCCAAGGGAGGTCAGTCAGGTCCCTCAGTCCAGTCAAGTGGCTCATTCAGCTGAGTCCTGAGGACCTCCCCAGGCAGAGGCTGTGCAGCCTCCCCAAGCAACGGCACCAACCTTCCTCCAGCTCTGGAAAGAGATTGTCTCATCTGGTTCTGCCCCATGCTGCGTTTCCTACAGGCACTGCTTGTACCATCGCCTCCTTGTTATTCCCACGTGTCCATAGACATTGCTCCGTGCTCCGGGAAGGCAGAGCAAGGACATTGGAGCTTCACGGGGCAGCAAGGGCCCTCGTCTCAGGTTCTGTGCCTTGGCAGAGGGAATGGCCCACCCCAGCCCTGGAGCCGCCCAGGGTACACGTTGCTTGTGCCTGGACCAACACCTTCAGCAGGGATGAGCGGAGAGCTGAAGTGCACACACACGCTCAGGAAGTAGCTTATTTGCTTTAGAATTTGTAGAACTAAAGCCTTATGCCAAACTATGGACCATTAGCTCATAAGAGAGACAGAAGCACAGAATCACAGAATCATTATGGTTGGGAAGGACCTCCAGGGTCATCAAGTCCAACCTTCTCCTAGCATCACTCTAACCACTACACCATATCCTCTCTAACCACTACACCATATCCTCTCTAACCACTACACCATATCCTCAAGCACTGCATCTATTCGTTCTTTAAACCCCTCCAGGGATGGGGACTCCACCACCGCCCTGGGCAGCCTGCTCCAATGCCTGACCACTCTTTCAGTAAAGAAATTTTGCCTAATATCTGACCTACTAGGCTTCAGCCTAATCCAAACCACAGCGAAGTCAAGGCAAGTCCAATGACTTTGACAGGACTTGCCTTAGACCCTTCCAATCTCACACAAGCATGTGCACACCGTGAAGCGGGACTGCGCGGGAGCCATCAACCACAATGCAGAAGGCTCGGTAGAATAGTGGGAACTCCACAGAAAGCAGGGAAATTGCTGGCAGAGAGAAGAGCAGGGTCTAGCAAATGGATTTAGCGCAGCACCGTAACAGTAATGGTCTTCCTGAGGCACAGAATGAGGCAATAAAGGTGTTTGCAGGAGCAGGCTGTTGGTATGTGCTGTCTAAGGGCTGTCGGTCATGATTCACACCAAGTTATCGCTGTAGAATTGCAACTTATTCTCCAGCCACCTTTCAATTCCAGTGGAAGGACTTCCTTAAACGTTTTTATCTAATCGCCAGCAATTTCCATGGCGAGGCAGATGAAAGAAATACACACTGGGTCGAGGCAGTTACCAGAATCCAGAGCATCTCGTACGGAAACATGAACATCGTGGTGCTTTTGGCAGCTTCTCGTTTCGTGGGAAGGGGCTGTTTTGGGCAGCAGAGCTGGAGCACAGGCTCGTGCTGCTGAATACACCAAAGGGCTACAAATCCTGGTCCTACTAAAGCAGGGAAAAGGTTGTAAATTCCGATTGTAACTTACATGGCTGTTGAGCAAACTGCTTTTGTGTGATGTAATCCCTTCATTTTTTTGTAGGTTTTCAATCGCCATTTCAAGCTAAAGAAAGTGTGCGCAGGGAGGAAGAAAAAAAAAAAAAAAAGGGAAAAAAAAAGAAAAAGAAAGGAAATCAGATAGTTAGCAACAGCCAGGATTATTATTTCCTTATTAATATTTGAATGATTAATGCTTTATATCAACAGGCTTGTGAAAAAGAAGCAAACAGATGAGGCACAGCCCGTATGGGATGAAGCTGCAGAGGCGTTATCGTACGGCATGCACACAACGACACAGCGAGGACAAAGAGCGAGACCAGGGGCGTTTTGATCTTCCCCGATACGCACGGCCCAGTTATAAAAGAGAAGCCATTTTCCTTCTCCCTTCCCCTTCACGCCTGGACTGAAACACCCCCAGATACACAGCAGCAGGTCAAAGGAGACTGGCGACAGAGAAGGCGCATTTCACCCAGATCTTCCAAGGAAAAGTGGAGGTAATGACTTTGGGTTTTCTTATTTCTTAAACTTTTTGACAAAAAAATGAATGGCAATGACATAAGACTGGAGCACAAGGAGGGTTGACGCACAGAATGCACACGCTGGAATGGCTCAGAGCGCTTTGCTGCTGAAGAGAGCTGCAAAGGGACCCTGAAGGAAGAAGACAGGTTTGGATTAAGTGACCTTCTTCCCATGAAGACAGGCTGGCAAATCTTGATGCTACTTGTGCTCACTTCCATTATCTCCGAGCTTCTGCGTGGTGAGACATTCTGCCCCTGAAGAACCCCCTTGCTTCCCTCTGTCTAGGTTCTGTTCCACACTCAGCCCAGCTATGGCTGCTGCCTTGCACCCAGACCTTCTCCCAGAGCCTTCTTGTCGTCACCTTTCTGCTACTGGGGCTCCCTTGGCAATCTCTAGCAAACGACTTAGCAGATGGCTGCTGCCCCCAGAGCTCTGGCGCTCCTCAGCACAAGCTCTTCACAAGTGGGGAAGGGAAAAAAAAAACCCAAACAAAAAACCTCCCATGTTAAGGGACTGGCAGGAGGAGAACCTGCCATCTCTCTGCAGTAGATGTTCTCAAACCCTGCTATCTGTGACCTGTTAGCGCAGGCAGGACGAGGCAGGACATATCAGGCAGTGAAACTTGCAGTCAGCAGCTCTCTCGAGCATCTGTCCTCATTTAACATGCAGGGTTGTCCACTCATCTGTAGGCACGTGCACAATGATCTAGCAACAGCCTCCTTCACACTCCAGCTAAGCTCCCTGTGCTCCAGTTTGCACTGCACCCAAAGGCTGGTGAAGATAAAACCAGCCGTTTACAAAACCAAGCTCTATCAGAACGCGAACAGAACAAATCAGCTCGAACTTCCAAAGTAACATTCAGCAACCAAAGACAATCTGTGCCACATCCATGTCTGAACATGATGTTCTGTCCAAGCACCTCCAGTACACGCCCCTTAGTTTCCACCCAAAAGTGCCATCACTGTGGAACTTCTCAAGAAGTTATCACTGAATTCAAAAAAGGGTCAGTCTAAGACTACGTCAGTGGCTTTTTTGAGCCAACCGGCTGGCACACCATGATATACCATGAGGAACCACAGGCTGATTGCTGATGCAGCCTTCAGGAAATGAGTCGGTCTTGGAGGGAGACACCATTTCCTTCCTCTGTTCAAGCAGCAGCAGGGTGCCTGTTGAGCAACACATCTTAGGCAAGCACAGAAACCCTGCCTGTCCTTCCGGCACTTTGGTCAGCGCTCCCTGCAAACGGACACCTTGAATCAGAAGAAAATAATACTAGAGGGGAAAGGGTAAAAGCTCTTAAACAGTCCTGCATGAGGTTGAGGAGCTCTGAGGAGCCACTTGTGGGAGGTGTGAAGAAGGTTTAGCCTAATTAAATCAAGATTAAGCGTGCTCTGTTGGCACAGACATCGCATGGGATGGCTTCATGGGCTGTTTCAGCTCTTTTGATGCAGAGGATCATTATTCCAGCAGATATGGAAGACAGGTTTCTTTAAATATTTGAAGATTTTATTTATTGTACATTTCAGTCATTACCAAACACCCCTCAACCTCCTGAGGCAGCTCTTACACCACTGCTCATCCTGAAGTGCTACCTTGTTCCCAGTCTTCTCTGAAGATACCTTACTTGCTCTTCAAGGTCTTGGTGCTGGCTCTGCCTCAAGAATCCAACACCCTCCAAGCCGTCCCACCTCTCCATGCCCTGCAGCTGCCTCTCAGGTTGCCAGGCCCTCACACTGCTGGCCGCTTCGACACCCATCCCCCTTCCATGACACCCCCAAGGCCACGTGCAAACACCTTGTTTTCCTTGGCTCCATCTGCACGAGCCTGTACTTTTCTTTTTCTCTGCAAAACTCTGAATCCTACCCCAAATATGTTTTGCCAGGACTGCAACCTCTCCGGCCTCTTTAACACCAGCCTTTGCTATTCTCTGGTTAAGTGAGACATTGCAACAACAAGTAATGTTCCTACCCACTGATGTACAGAATTGCTCTGGATGGAAGAGACCTTTAAGATCATCAAGTCCAACCATTCCCCCAGCACTGCCAGGGCACCACTAACCCCGGCCCTCAGCACCACATCTCCACAGCTTGGAAACCCCTCCAGGGATGGGGACTCCACCATTGCCCTGCCCAGCCTGGCACAGCCCTTCACAGCCCTTGCCAGGAAGAAATTGTTCCTCGTGTCCAACCTAAACCTCCCCTGGTGCAACTTGAGGCCATTTCCTCTTGTCCTGTCGCTTGTTCCTTGGGAGAAGAGCCCGACCCCACCTGGCTCCAACCTCCTTTCAGGGAGCTGTGGAGAGCAACTTTACCCTGACTTAGTCATTGCTCTCTGTACGTTTTCTACCTGTCTACCCATTATTATGTGAACTCCAGCGCAGTTATCACACCTCTGCTCTATCCCCGCCGCAGACTCTGGTCTGTGCTACCAGAAGCAGAAGTCACACACCGACACACCCGATGCTGTCTCCCATGCGCTATTTCACCCTCTTGAGCCCCTCCACAAGAGCCACAGACATTTAGTGTTAAAATACCTCCAGAATGTTCATTCCTTCATGCAACAGAGTGAATTTATTGCCGATGCATTTTCAGAAAGGTCACCGCCCAAACTTTTTTTGCTGAACAGCTTTATCCCACGTAGACAGGTACAAACTCAGTCTGTTCATGGGACATTTCTACTGACACATATTCCACTCGGGCTTTTTACATTGTGCCCATCATCATGGAAATTAAAAAAAAAAAAAAAAAATCAACAAAATATAAAACTCCAAACCCAAAAGTATTGTTGTGCAGCTCTGCAAGATGCAGCCCATGGAGGTGTCAAGATCAGCAGCTGCTTCCTTCAAAATAACAAGCTTGAGGAAAAATCAGAAGATGGTCCAGTGCTAGTTGTTAACTATGCACAGTTAAAATAAACACACACACAATTGTCACACAAGAAACGAACCCTGGCTAATCCAAGCGCACCCATCATTTTCTCTTCCACCCAAAGCAAGGGCTTTTCTCCTACTTCTACCTACACTGACTCCAGCACCAAAGGCAACCTTTCATGGCACAAAGATTCAAAAAACAGGAACTCTCTATTCTAAAACTCTGCGGGAAAAACACAGTACAACTTCACCAGCCAGATTTTTGAGACACTCGGTAGCAAAAGGCTCCTGGTTTTCTCCCTGGATGGTGCTGTTCACATTTAAAAGCTAGCTGTGTGCACAGAATTACACCTACATCTCTAATTATCTTTACACACAAACGTATAAACACGCGTAAGTCTGGAAAGGAAGGTGAACGGTGTCCCAGAAAGCGAGCTCCAGCCCACTCCTGGCAGCAGCTGCTCCAAAGGGCTGGTAGATTCCCAGATAAAAGGGCTGGTAGATTCCCAGATAAGAGGGCTGGAAGATTCCCAGGTAAAAGCCCTGGTACCTTCTAGCTGCAGAAAGGCTGGTTTGGGTTAATAGCTGTACCCCCCAAGACCCCCCCAGCTGTCCACTGTGCTTCTAGAAACCTGGCACCTTGACTGACAGCTGGAGGGACGTGATTAAAGCAAAATTAGAGCTTGAAAACATTTCTGTTTGATCAGTATTATCCCTAAAATACATTTTCTGTAACATACGGCACGGACAGAATACACAATGGTGTGGGAGAAACATACAGAGGCTTTTCAGTCACTGTGCATTTGGTAGGATCAGCTCGGCATTCCGTATGTGCTAATTAGCCACTGTGGTAGTAATGGATTTTTCAGGTCTCTTCATAATTAAAAACATATTTCTATCTTTTTTGATTTTGGGTAAGCCAAGCCCCATGTTCAGATGTTATACACATTAGAAAATATAAATATGGAGAATCGTTTCAAATTGGAAAGCCAAAACATTTTGCTCAGGGAAACAAAGCAACCAAAACTCCCGAGAATGTTCTTTTCTCTCCATGCTGTGTAATTTCAGTGATCCGCTCAGAAAGCCTGAGAAGCCTCTGCCCACCAGCAAGAGAGACATTCCAAACTCCCATTGCAAAACCTCTGTAGAACCCCCCAGTGTCTATTCTGTCCCGTGCACTTGCGTGGCATGTTATACAGGCATCTACACAGCGATAACGATAGGAAGCTTTATTTTTGGAAGGATTTTCAGTTCCCTCGGAATAATTCCTGGCCCCCGAGCTGTAACATCTGCAGGGCTACATACCGTTGCTGGAGAGGAGCGTGAAGTATGTGACAGAGAATGTCTAGTGTTTTCCATCCCCCCATGAATGAGATAGGCTCCCGAGCCGGAGAGGATCGGACTTCCCCCAATGTCCATGGTGATGCCCACCATGTTGTGAGAGGGAATGGCTGTAGGAGAGGATGCCGCTGTAGTCACCTGAGCTCCACCTCCCTGCGCTTCGAAATAGGACGCGGCGCTGCTGGGGGCGTAAATCTGAGCTTCGGTGTTGTAGGAGTAGGTGGTTCGTCTGTCAAAGGAACGGCAGGGTCAGGAGGACAATAGGGACAATCGTTTCTAAAATCTGGGCCACCTTTCCCAAAAACCCCCTCTGTTGTCAGTGGGATTTGCTCCACTGAAATTGAGCCTGGTGCTGGAAAAGTCCGTCCTGACCATGTTAATTGGTTTTGTGACAGCAAAGGCCCACAGCGAGAGCTCGGAGCCCAGGAGCTGCTCTGCAGCTGGTGTGCAGAAGACTGAGAGCATCCCAAGGGCATCGGGCCCAAAGCAGGGGCACGGCAGGAGGAGGAAACCTTACAAAGCCCCTGGCTTCGGTTAGTCAGCTGGTCTAGCACCCAGTGACCCCCCCAGTGAGAGGGGGAATCAGGAGAAGAACAAGAGACCCGTGGGTTGAATGGAAGAGGATTTAAGTAGAATAATAACAAGCCCTCCTCACACTAATGCTAATACCAATCCAAAGTACACAAAGTTATACTCAGCCCATGTCGTGGTCGGGGGCTGCGTGCCCCTAGCAGTGAACGCAAGATGCCAAACATTGCGAGCACCACAGCTCCAGCAAAAGCAGAAGAGGAGGCCTCGGGGGCAGGATGATGAGCGAGACCCTCCAGGGGTGGTGGCCATCGAGGAAAAGAGACAGTCCCCAGCAAACTCTTCAATTTATAGCGAGCGTGACGTTTATGGTACGGAATACTACTGTTGGCCAGCGCGGGTCAGCTGCCCTGGCTTTTGCTCCTCCTCACTTTAGCACCTGGCTAACTCAAAACTTGACCTTGATCACTATGGAGACCTGCATACCACGGCTGGCCAGGAATGAAAACAAAGTGTGTCTTTATCAACTTTGTTCTCACTGAATCGGGTGTTGTGGTCTTCTCAAAAATGTGGCTTTCCTGAATAGAAAACATTCTATGATTCTATGCCAGGGAAACCAGGACAACCCCCTTCTTCCTCTAGCAGTTCTGCTCTGGTTCCTAAAGCTGCCCCACCTCACCACACAATGGGCTGGGCTGATCCCCTGGAGAATGGTCCCTCCGTGAGGACAACGCCTCCTCCAAGGCTGGAGTCTGACTGAAACTACCCCCATGCCACGCAATGTAGCATGTGAAACGGTTGTTCCTCCTCTTCCTCCTCTTCCTGGCGGGCAGCGGCAGCGCTGGAGGTGTTTAAAAAATGAGTAGATGTAGCACTTGAGGCTATGGTCTGGTGGCTAGAGAGATGTTAGGGTGAGGGTTGGACTTGATGATCCTGGTGGTCCTTGCCAACCATAATGATTCTATGAAGGAGCTCAGTAGGACCGAAGGGCTCAGCCCAGCTGGGAGGGGAACAGGGCTCTGCTACAGCCAGCAAGAGACTCTTACATGGTTCCATTGGTATAAACGGCTTCTCCTCCTTCCACATACTGGACCTGGGATGGATATACGTGCTGCACGGATTGCACCTGAAAGAAGCATCAGAAACTCGAGTTACGGATGTGTTTTGGCCAAGGAAGAACAGGAGAAATTACATACTACATCCTTCAACCTTACTTTGACATTTAGGCTTCTTTGTAATAGAAAAAGAAAAAGAAAACAAGCAAACCCCCACATGTTTAGGAATCCCAAAGGGCGTAGTTATTTTAAAAGGTCAAATTAAAATAAATAAATAAGTAGTTGCTCCGTGAGCAGTGGAAACAATGGAGCTGGGTTTCCTCTGCACACATGTCTCAGGGCTGGTTCTCCGCTGACTAATAAGGGTGAGATCATGCTGCAGCCTTTCCTTCAGAGGAGGTTGGCAGTGTCCATCTGCACCCCAGCCCTTCCACTGCTCTGGGAGGGACGCAGTTGCCCTCTGTCAAGGGTTTTTTTTTCCCCTGAAACTGAGCAACCAAATTAAAAAAATGCTAGAGGAAAAAGTCAAGAGAGTTGGACTCGGTGCCCACCTGAAGCGGCACCACATGTGTCTGGTTTCTTAGGAAACAAGGATTGCAAAGAGCAAAGTTCAGGTAAATAAAAGCACCCACGTGGCTCTCTGTCACCTCACCTTGCTGTGAAGCCACATGCAGTCTGTACATTTATTTCTGTAATTAAAAAAAAAACCCCAAACACTTTGCTGCTAAAAATCTCTTCCCAGAGGAAGATTGCTTTTAAACGGCAACTAAAAGCATCCATCAAATCTTCAAATGTAGGAAAAGCAACTGCTGCAGCAAAGGTTCTTTCTAAACTTGTGACATCTTGAGAGTTTCTTTTGCCACCAGTCTAAGACAGGAAGAGAGAGAGAAGAAAGCTGCTCTCACAGGGATCTCCAGTTCTCATTACCTGTTGTGGAACCTGCTGGACTCTGGGAACAGAGATTTGCTGCATCTGCGCTCCTTTGGGAGCGGAGCCTGCTGCCTGGACCAAAACCCTCTGAAAAAGGAAAAGAGGGAGAAAGACACACTTACTTTCAGCCTGTAACACAGGAGAGTCGAGTATTCTCCTTCTAACTCTCATGGAGAGCTCGCCTCCTACTCCAATGGCAGCACTACTCCTTACTTAGTGACCCCACAGTCCCCATCCTTGAATGTCACCTGCAGCAGACACCAGCCTGAGCTTGGTATCTGGAACCTGCGAAAAGCTGGATCCACATTTTCCGACATGGATCATCTTTAAGTCTCCATGCAAGGAAATAACAGCTAGCAGCTGATTGAAAGGAGGAGCTCAACATGAGGTTCAGTTGCAGCTAAAGAAGATCCATTCACTAAATCACAGAATGGTGGGGTTGGAAGGGACCTCTGGAGATCATCTTGTCCATCCCCCTGCTCCAGCAGCTCACCCAGAGCAGGGGGCCCAGGGTCGTGTCCAGGCGCCTTTGGAATCTCTCCAGAGAAGGAGACTCCACAACCTCTCTGGGCAGCCTGGGCCGGGCTCAGACACCCTCACACAAAACAACTTTCTCCTCCTGGGTTCCAGTTGGTGCCTGTTGCCCCTTGTCCTGTCCCTGGGCACCACTGACAAGAGTCTGGCCCCATCCTCTTGCCCCCCATGGGCCCTTGAGCTCTTGCTCAGCATTGATCAGATCCCCTCTGAGGCTTCTCTTGTGCAGCTCAGCAGCCCCAGGGCTCTCAGCCTTTCCTGGGCACAGAGATGCTCCAGTCCTCACACGTTCCCGTTTTCCTGCTACGGCTGCAACGCATCTTCTCTTACAGCTGCTGCCAAACCACACTCTGCCTCCTGCAACAAGAAATTGTTCTCTCCAAGGAGCTACAGCCCTTACGATTTCTTCCAGCACGAAAGCTCAGATGGTTCTGCATCTCCTTTCAGTGCTGTCAACGGCACAGAACCACTTCGTGTTGCCTCGTGGTGGTCACTCTCTGCCCGCTACCTCTCCATTGTCACTCCCATCACCCTCCAGCTCTCTCTGTTACACTTGGCATTCAGTTTGAGGTTGGACACACTTCTCACATAGTGCTCAGCACCTTGCAGATCCAGCAAAACAAGTGTTGGGAAGTGGTGGATGGAAAGAAATGATTCAGTGAGGCCTGAAGGTACAAAGCCAAATATCAGTATGGCCTTTTAACCGATGAGGACTTTCTCCAAGGAGATCAGTCACCCTCTGTGGCCTGAGGCTTTAAAACTACTCAGCAGATTGGGTCAACAGAACAAAAAGCTGCAAAACAATCCCCCATGAAACCTCGAGGAGACCTTGACAATTACTGGCTACCTTATACATATATATTCACGATTTTCAGCCCTCTGACAGCCTCCCAGCATGCCCTTTGTAACCAGCCAGAAATTCTATTCCAGCAGAATTACAGGAATACTGTAATTGCCCTGATTTCTAGGCAGCCTCTACCTCTCCAGTGCCCAGGCTGACCTTCAGCACGTCTGGAGACGTTGGAGATCCTGCAGATGAGCTACTGGTAAGGACACGTATACATCTGTGAGCCATCGACTTGTCCATTTTCTCTCCCAAAGAGGTTGTAACCAGTCCTCGATGGGAACGTTATAAGCCCTTTTTCAAGTCAGACCTTGGCAATGCCACCTACACCAAAGTCTCAGCAAGATCCTTTCCTTTCTCCTGAGTTTTACCCATTCCCTGTCATCGCTTTTACCCAAGGACACATCTCTTCCTTTGGCACAGCTATTTGTGTAACCTGTCACCACCCGTCCAGTTGCTCCTATTACCTTCCAACCCAAAGAATGAATCATCCCCAACCTGCAAGATGAGGCCATCACGTTCATACAGCCTTCGCTCACACTGAAAGGTAGACCAGTGATCAACAACACCAAAGGCTGCAGCCTCACAGTTCATTCCTGGTATTTTCTTTGTCCTGCTGGTGAGAAGGGAAGGCTCTGGATGCTCCTCCTCTTCAGCAACCTTCCACGATCCTCTGGATCTTCCTTAATCCATGGAGTTCCACTCGATACTCCGTGTCATGAGGACAGCACCGGCAAAGGCTGGGTGGGTAATTTCGTAATCCAGTGCCAATGGGTTTTCTAAACTTCTGCTGTCACACCAATGACTGACAGTCCTTAAGACACTTGAGACTGGTGACCAGCGGTATCCACATCATTGCAACACGAGCAAGAGAAATCAAAGATGGGAGGGCTGAGAGATGACAGCGAGCTGGCCAGCCACGCACTGAATCACACGATGGGAGCATCCACGTCCCCTGGTGAATCGAATGCTCTTAACAATTCATTATTTCTAATTGTTCCTTTCCAGCAGCATCCAATGGCATCTACTTCTGCTCCCTCAGGAGTTGGAGAAGGGTGTAGCTGAGTTATACCCACCCATCCTCTTATCCCTCCAGCTTCCTGCAACAGAAACTTCTTTTGATAGTTCCTCAAAAGGCATAAAAAGGAACCAGTTTTACTTAACCCTTCCCGTTTTGCACTAGTTTTCATTCTTTAACAGAAACTATCTTTCCTCTCCTAAGTGCATCATATTCATGAACATGAACCATGAATCCCCCCT
Source organism: Eurystomus gularis (assembly GCA_013400335.1). NCBI lineage: Eukaryota > Metazoa > Chordata > Aves > Coraciiformes > Coraciidae > Eurystomus > Eurystomus gularis. Next base: position 39,300 of record VZZY01002764.1, read on the forward strand.
CCCCAGTTTAAAATGTCAGAATCCACCTACCAAAGGAAGACACCAGTCCATGGCTTCTCCACCCTCTCCCTGCATTAGCACTCACAGAATCCCAGAATGAATGATAGGGGTTGGAAGGGACCTCTGGAGATCATCTCGTCCAACCCCCTGCTCCAGCAGCTCACCCAGAGCAGGTGGCCCAGGATCGTGGCCAGGCACCTTTGGAATCTCTCCAGAGAAGGAGACTCCACAACCTCTCTGGGCAGCCTGGGCCAGGCTCCGACACCCTCACACCAAACAAGTTCCTCCCCATGTTTAGATGGAACCTCCTGGGTTCCAGTTTGTGCCTATTGCCCCCTGTCAGTGGGCACCACTGAAAAAAGTCTGGCCCCACCCTCCTGACACCCACCATTTAGGTATTTATGGCATTGCTAGGATCGCCCCTCACTCTTCTCTTCTCTAGGCTAAACAGCCCCAAGTCCCTCAGCCTTTCTTCATAAGAGAGATGTTCTTCCCCCACTGAGAAGAGAAGACTCTGTTGAGCTCGGTACCTTATTTGCAGAGAGACTTTTTGGGATTGTTTCATTTCCTCTTGCTTTTATTGACAAAGCAAATAACGACAACTGATGATTACCCCAAAGCAAACACCAAACTGGCATGAAGTGACTTCCTTGGGTAGCTACGTTCAAATCCAAAGCTCGTATATTCACGTGCATGAAACATCCATGGCCTTTATCAACACCAAATCTAGCGCCAGGTTCTCCCCTCTACCTCCACGAGCTGATTAACAATCCTCATAGAAAAACCTTGGATTAAAATACATCTGCCAGTAAAACCGGTCCCTTCTCCATGGCAACGGCATTCCCAGCGGCGCGTACGTTACCTGCTGCGAGGCTGGCACCGGCTGCACCACCGGAGCTTGGGCCGATGCAGAAGTGTGAAGGGCCACAGAAGCTGCTGAGTCTGATCCACCCTCTGAACTCTGCATGCTCACTGCTGGGGAGAGAAGAGGAGAGGTCAGCAGGGAAAGCAGAGCCACACACCACAGCGATCCCCGAGGAACCCGCCTCTGACAGGAACAAAATCCCAGGGGAAGATCCAAGGGAAGTGCTCGGAAGGAAGGTAGCTACCTTCCTACACAGAGGACTCGTTTTAGTCTTGGAGCTAATTTTAATACAGTATTATATTAAGAAAAAAGAAAGTTGCACAATTGTTCCACAGAAAGGAGAGGGAAGGAACAGAAAATGCACTGCTAAATATAACCGAAAAGTAGCGTTGGAAAATTCTTGTGTCATAGCGAGGATAACTTCAGATCGGGAAGAGTAAGAGCATATTTTAAAAATAATTTTCTTCTCCCCCTCTGCCTTATCATGCTTAACTAGTGCAAAAAAAAAACATTAATAATTTTAATCCAATCTAAGCACATGCCTGGAGCTTAGCTGCTGCGTGCACTTGGAGAGCGGGGTGGTCAGTTTGGGTTTATAATCACAACCGATAATCAAACATGAACGGCAGAGGAACAGTGATTCACCAGCATTTTAGAAACCTTCCACAAAGAAACACTTCCACCCTTGTCCCAAAATCCCACCAGCCTCGCTGTGGTCCCCAAACACTGCCACGCCATCACCTGCTCTGTGATGCAACCCTACGGAGCTGATGTCCTCAGTATCTTCGAGGATCTCCCTATCCCAGCACTCACCCAGCGTTGCTCAGCCACCTTGGGAAGCATCCCAAGGGCCACGTGGGAACATCCCGACCATAGAGAGATGGCACGAGAGCGGGACTCTCCATCTCCTGGCTCTCCTTGCTCCCTTACAGCAGTGTCCCACCACCCTGTGTCCATCCTCGCAGGACACGGGGCATGTTAAAGCCCAGCCACCCCCGGACACCGATGGTCCTTGCTGAGATGGTACTTCCCGAGCAGACAATGCCATCTGGGGGTATTTGATGTAACATGGAGGGGTGGGGGAGTCTTTTTTCCTCCGTTTCTTTTAAGTTCCTGTTTAAAAAAACTATTTTAGGAGGGTTTCTGCTGTCACGTCAAAAGCCAAAGATTCAGAAACGCCCGGATTTGGAGCAGCGTCATGTCTCCTTTCTCAGCCTCGCTGCTGAGTGTACCATAGCCTCCAAACAACAGCACGAAATCTTTTTTGGTTTATTTCCCTTCTCCATCCAACACACCAACTTTTTCCTCAACTTTGTGCAACTTAAAAGGCAAAAAGAAAAATGAGAAGCTGAGGGATGCTGGAGCCTGCTCATTTAATAGCTCTTTGTGGTAAAAAGAAATGCAAGGGGGAGGTGAAGGTACAAAAGTTACCTGTTTATTCTCTTTCAGCCACTGGAAAAAAAACCCCAATATTTAGATACTTCACAGAAAAGGTTTTAAAGATTTTTTTCCAGCTAGTGCTGACCCTATATCCCCGTGGTACCCATTAGCAAATTCCAAGCAGTACTCTCCCAACTTCCCAAAGCCTTGCAAGTCATTTCTCCATCACACCACCTTTCTTGCAACCGGGAGAAAGCGTAGATACAGACCCCAAACCCACGGAGTCACTGCTCTGAATCCACCTACAGATTAATTTCACAAGCCAGAAACAAGGCAAAGAAATTTACTTGCTATTTATCACCATTCGTGGCCCTTTGTAGCCCTCAAGGCCGCCCGGAGCAGCCCCATTCCCTGCAGCTCCACTATATAAAGGCAGCACCTGCTTCTCCCCGTCACTGCCTCTGCACGGTTTTGAGCCAAAACCTCTTCAGGAGAAGATATCGGTTGCAAGAGGGCTGCGGAATCATCAAAATAATAATAATAATTCTCACAGGAAATTAATGAAATCACCTCTTGCCTGTTCCAGCCCCAAATGGTTGGTAACTAATCACTCGGCCAGCTCTGCTGGAGAAGGAGGGAGGTTGTCAAGGTGAAGATGCTCAGGAAGAAGAGGGGTCACTTCCAGCACAGGTTTTCTCCTAACTTTTGCCAGAGTGTTTTATTGTGCGCAGGGGTCTGATTCGCAGCTTTCTAGAGTTTTACGAGTGGAAAAATAGAGGCTGGTGAGGTTACAGAAGAAAGGTGGGTAAGTTGCCAAATGTATTTTAATGATCTATTTGAGAACGGTGCCGGCAGGGTCAGATCTCAGAGTTTCAGGCCTGCAGAAAGGTCTCTTTTCAAGCGTCGTTATAATCAGGAAAGGACACTCAGAAGAGACCCTATCTCCGAATTACCACCTACTCATCTCTGCTGATAAATTCTGTCCTCCCTCAGTGACCAAAAGAGACCAGAGAGAGGCAGGCAGGGCGGAAGATGAATTGTTTGCTGCCAAAATAAATCATCACCAGTATTTTCAGATTCGTTACAAAAGGCAGGCTCTGTTAATGATGACAACCAAGCCAGACACAAAGACTCCGATGAAATCTGGTTCTTCCAGACAAGGTTGGCAGACACAGAAGTACTGGGCCACCCAGGCACACGTACAAGACCTCTTATTATTTTGTTTATCAGTGAAACATCCTGGATAAAGAAGAATTCATTTCCCATTAAAGCCATCCTGTGCTTCCTGAGGACTGGAGAGACAGATACGTGTGTGCCATCTGCGAACATTAATCTGCGCTGATGAAAAGCTGACAACGTAAACAGAATTCCTACACTCCAAGAAACCATTGCAAGGTGCTACAGAGCTCTGCCCATGTTCTGGGAGCGCGGCTACCAAGAGAGCCAGCGCCCGAGGAGGGATAAAGCATCAGCTTTCCAGGAGCAGAGGAAATGTGGCGTCTGAAGTCTTGCTCTTCCCTCTTCCGGGGAGTTGTGTGTGCAAAGTAAGGAACACCCTCGTAGCTCCTTAACGGACATCGGCCACTGGAGCTCGGCCGCCTGCTTGTGCAGCTCCTTGGCAGTTCTACCACAGCCCTACAGCAAATGCCCATGAAAGGACTCGCTGCTCTCCTTAGATCTCATTTTTCACTTCCCACAGGGTAGGAAGTTTTCCAGTGTTCCTGATCACCCTCTCCTAATAGAGACTCGGGGGCTCAACAGCAAGCCCTCCTCTTTCCCAAAGATTTGCAGTCTTCCTCTTGGATCTGGGCTAAGCAGGAGAGGTTCATCCCAGCCGTGCTCCCTTCCCACTCCCGCCTGGGGGACCACGCTGCAGCTCTCTCACAGCAGAAGTGACCGACAGAAGCTATTAAAAGGTGTCTTGTGGCTTCTGACAGCCGGTGAAAGCCTGACAGCTTGGCAGCCCTCCTGGTCCTGGGGAGTTTGCACAAACTGAGAAGATAATTAGTAGACAACAAAGCTGCTGGTGGGTCACAGAGAGGATCAGCGTCCACAGTTCGAGGGCTCCTTACTGGGTTAAGAAGAGCAAAACACAAATCCGTTATCGTGCCGGGGAAATGCGCAGACGGGACCCGACCATGAGGAATCAAATCACAGTGAGAAGGACCTTGCTCAAGACCTTGGTGTTTCAGGTAGAGACAAGTTTAAAACTCTGGTTGCTCAACGTGGCCGGTGATGTCAGACGCGGCAGCGCGTCTGTGGAAGGCATTGCAGACATCTGGATTCCAGGTTGCATCATCGCTGAATGAATCAGGCAGATAACGAGGCTGCTGCCTCTGGAAACCTTCTGTTTACACACAGCTATCTCGGTAACCAAGCAAACAGTGGTGACAGGAAAGGAAATTCAGAAAAAACTAATAACTTCTGGGTGCTATTTCTGGTTCTGCCACCAGCTCGCTCCGTGACCTTGCACAGGATGCTTCCCCTTCCCCGCGCTTCGATTTTCCCCCTCCTAAAAAAGCCACAATACTCCCCGAGGCAAGGTATTTTTCGCCTGGTCTCAGAGGGCTGTCAAAGTCTGAATGCACGCGAGAAAGACAAGTAGTAATATTACAAGCCTTGGGGGTTGATAACAACTCCAGTTGTCACCGGTTCATTCATAAGCCACGTTGCCTCCACGTCAATAGCCTTGCCTTTGTTAATCTCTCCTGCCTAAACCCGCTCCAAAACGCTGGGGAAGCAGAGATAAGAGGAGCGCTTCAAAATATTGTCCGTATTCAAATCCGCAGCGAGAAGGGGGAGAAAAGGAGGGGGCAGGAGAAGAATAAATATCACACGGCGAGTCGCCCTCGAGAAGATAAAGCAGCAGCATCCTCTGCAGTGGTCCCCGAGCTCCCCAAAAGAGCTTGGGAAAGGAGGGGGGGCCGATGTGAGAGCCCCTGGTAGCGAGAAGGGTGCCCCTGGGTGCTTGGTCTGTACTGAGCCCATCCGGGAGATGAGATGATGGAACCACAAGTATTTTTCCACAGAATGTTTTAATATAAACTCTCAGCTCCTGAACACTCAAAAAAAAAAACAACCCCACGTTCCGGAGCTCAACAGCGAGCCCTCAAACGTCTAATAACCGCTGCTGAGCAGAGCCAGAGCAGCCAGCCAGCCCCAGGGAAAGATTTGGGTTCTTTTTCTTTTGGTGCTCTGGTCCTCACCCTGCAGGACACGGTGAGCACACGGCTGAGCACCCGCGGCCATCCCAGGAGGCTCCAAGGCTTCAAATAAAAGAGGATTTCAAAGTGCCTGCCTTCCTCAGGCCCAGGGTTGCTGGAATTGTGGGTCGACCTACTCGGTGCTTTTATACTAGAAGGAAATGTCACCATTTTAAGGGAATATAACCCCCCGGTTTTATGTTTTAAGAGCAGTCTTATATAAATCAGGGGTGGGATTGACACAGTCTTGGCTCTTGTGGGGTGTTTAGGTCTTGTATTTACATATCATTAATTTTTGAAGGTGAGAATGTGAAATGTATTAGCTAGCCCACACCAGCAACCAGTGAACGCTTTGTGAAATCCGGAATAATCACACAACGATACCAGCGTTGCTTTCAAAATGCTAAAAATTGAGATGTCCCCCTGCAGTGCTGGGGCAGCTCTGGAGTCCTCAGCACAGCAGAGACATGGACCTGGTGGAGCGGGGCCAGAGGAGGCCCCAGCAATGATGGGAGGGCTGGAAGCCCTCTGCTGGGAGGCCAGGCTGGGAGAGGTGGGCTTGTTCAGCCTGCAGAAGAGAAGGCTCCAGGAGACCTTCTTGCTGCCTGCCAGTATCTGAAGTGGGCCTACAAGAAAGCTGGGGAGGGACTTTTTACAAAGGCCTTTACTGATAGGACAAAGGGTGATGTGTTCAAACTGGAAGAGAGAAGATTTAGATTAGAATTCAGGAGGAAATTCTTCACTCGGAGGGTGGTGAGACACTGGCACGGGTTGCCCAGGGAAGCTGTGGATGCTCCATCCCTGGAGGTGTTCAAGACCAGGTTGGACAGGACCTTGAGCAACCTGGTCTAGTGGGAGGTGTCCCTACTGTGGCAGGGGGTTGGAACGAGATGACCTTTGAGGTCCCTTCCAACCCAAACCATTCTATAACTCTAAAATTGTTACTGTGTCGGTGAATTGCTTGCTCATTTGAAGCAAATCATGAACTATTTTATTTAATTTGCTTTTCAAAGCTTACTTGGTCATCCTTTGATCTTATCTAAACTCTTTAAATTCCCTTATTAGATCCTCTTTTGCTGGCAGAACTTTTGAAATCAAATATAATCTGGGACATGAATGAGGGAAAGGAAAATATCTTTGATGAGTTTTCTGTTGTTTTTAAGAACAGTCAATTATTTTACCTTTACCAAGGTTCTCACAGGTCCTTGTATTTAAGTTCCCAGTACACCTCGGTGGGTGTTATTACCTCTACCGGGTAATTCCCTCCATTTGCCATCTGTAAACGGGCTCAACAACTTCTTCTCAAAGAAGAAGACGTGGGGAAGAAAAATTCCCCTACTTGTGGAGGGAGGTTGGACTAGATGACCTCTAAAGGTCCCTTCCAGCCTAAACCATTCTATGATTCTAAAACATTGCCTTGAAGTACAGGAATCAATGGTAAATCGGATTTTTGGTGACTGAAGGATGGACATTGGCTTTCATTTCAAATTAAGATTAAAAGGCAGGAAAAGGGTTATTTTTCCAGGTGAACCTGCTGTAATCCTGCTTGCCTTTTTCTTAACGGGATTCAGGAGGTTCAGCTGTGCACAGCTTGTGCTCCCAGTTTCCCTTCTGTCCAAACCATCTCAGGCTGACCAGGGGGGAAAAAATAACCAGGGAGTCACAGAGGGTCACATTTCATGATACAGCTACGGATTTTTATAGAAATCTCCCGATATCTGGTATTTTACTGAAAACAATGTGAAGGTTGTCATTTAATTTTCTAAATGAATTTTTTTTTTTTTTACATTCGTAACATTGGCTTGCGAGGATCCAAATTCAAACCTCAGTTTTGGGGGTTTTTCTGTTTGCCTTTGTGCATTTTTTGCATACTTGGAAAGGAAGGTTTACATATGAAAAGAGTTAGTTGGTTTCTGGAACTTTTAGTCAGGTTTCGTTGGCTTGGAGCTTGGATAAATAGGAAAACCAGAACAGCAAGAACTGAATTCAGAAGAAATAAAAATGCTATTTAACCATCACATTCTATATGGGCTCTAAGTGGTATTTTCTCCCCTGACTACAGCGAAAGGAGCTCTGGTTTTTACATTTAATAGCTTTACTACTGAGAATCCTCAATGCTCTCAAAAGTGACTGAATATAATAAGAGGAGTGCAGGGAATAGTGGATTTTGACTTTCTTTTCTTGCAGATGCACACGATCCACCAACTTTATTCACCATGCTCCATACAACATTTCTTTTACTAAAGAAAACCTTCTTCAATATTTTCCATTTCATTCGACATTTTTGCCGTCGAATCTATTTAATAATTTGCCCTGAAAAGACACTAGTGGTGATTTAACCAGAGCATAGAAAGGAAGCGTTCATTCCTTGGAAGAAGAAACTTTTTAAATTTCATCTAAATGAAAATACGATCGAGTGAATTATACCACCCCAGGGCAGAACTAAAGCAAATATTCGTATCAAAACCAGCTTCCCTCCTGCCTTATCCCCGCTGCGTTTCTCTCCAAAGCATGATTATCTCCAAGAAATAACAGGCGATCCCCTGAAATTCCAATCAGGAAAATACTTTTTTTTTTTTTTTCCCATTGTCCATAAAACTCAGAAGCCGGAGGAGCACATGAGCAGGCACCTGCAGATGGCCAGCATGAGGCTCTGAACCCACATCAAGTGCCAAGTGTGTCCCCATCTTTGCACCTTCTTTGGAAAAAAGATGATTCCAGCTCATCCATCCGTGAAACCAAAAGAAACTCTTTCATAGAATCGTTTTGGTTGGAAGAGACCTTTAAGATCATCGAGTCCAACCATTCCTCCAGCACGGCCAGGGCACCACTAACCCCTGGCCCTCAGCACCACATCTCCACGGCTTGGAAACCCCTCCAGGGATGGGGACTCCACCACTGCCCTGCCCAGCCTGGCACAGCCCTTCACAGCCCTTGTGGGAAGAAATTGTTCCTCACGTCCAACCTAAACCTCCCCTGTTGCAACTTGAGACCGTTTCCTCTTGTCCTATACCTTTGCTTTTCGATGGCTGAGCCAAACAGGACCTGCTCTACCAGCACCCCCATGTAGGAGTTATATTCTCCTTCATACAAGGGATGCTTGGAGAACAAAGCTCCCAACACAGCTGTTAGCAAGGGGTGCAGCTCCAAACATCTGTCTGCTTAGCACCCGAGTTTCATTCTTGTCCAAAATGTTGTTCAACTGGCAACGATGATGCTGGCTTGACTCAGGAGAGCTACGGTATTTCCTGGTTCTTTAACTGCTCTAAAAGCCTTGGAAGAAGATCGTGCTATTCTGGCTTTCAGAGGGAGCCAGGTTAGGAATAGAGGGAGTCTTGGCTCATGAAACCCTTGGCCTCCACACCAAACCCCTTCATCCCGTGGCGGGGACAGCCTGTACCACCTGCAGCCACGTGACACCGAGCAGCCCCCAGAGCCACGGATGCCTCAGGACACATCCACACGAGCAGCACTCGTGGTACCGTCCGCATCCCAAGGGCTGGAGCAGCATCTGCTGTTCACAGCCAGCCTGTCCTAAACCAGCATCTCCTCCCGGGGAGGATGGAGGAGAGCTTTGGGTCATCTCTGGACTCTGAGCAGCGTGAATGTGCCTTCCAGGGGCTGGCACTTGAGCTGGCTCCTCTAAGAGTGTCCTGAACCACGTCACAACCTTTAGCCTTTTAATAAGTGGTGGTAAGTGGAGGGGACGGCAGGGAGAAGCAAACATGACAAGGAACTTGATAATAAGCCGATTCTGGAGAGGTTTCTTATTTCATTGCTTCAAAATGTTATAAACAGAGAAGGCACCAGAGCCTTCCACTGATTAGGTTAAATTAATTTAAACCAGAAGCAAACGCTGCTTGTCTAAGAGCTCTAGTTACCTGGAAACACAGATAAACCCAAAACACGCGGTTCAAGGACAGCAGGCACTATAGCTGGGCTGGGGTTTTTTTTTTGGTTCAGAAACCTGGTCCTCATGGAAAAATACAAATTTGGAAATGGCTTTTATTAGCAAGTTAATAATATACCAAAATACAAATATACACTCAGTCTTTAATTAGATTTCACGGAATCAAGGCAACTAATATATATATATACACACACAAGTAATTTTTGTGTAACAGCAGTTTGCTCGTCTTTGCTGTTTCTTTAAAAGTAACTTCCAGAGAGGCAGGAGAGAGCGAGGAATGTTTAATTTGGAGTTTCCTTAAGAGCCAGCTGAGACTGAGCAGCAGAAGCCTGGATGGTTGAATGTTGCTGGCACCAGCCTGTGGACAAATCCCACATGCGTGGATCTCAGAGCTGAACATGGGCAAAGTAACGCTGCAAACCTCCATCCCACACGAAAACCTGTCCTGGCTTCTTTTGGGGTTAATAATACAAACGCTCTCCAAGTGTTAAAAGCCAGGACTGGATTCCTTTGGGTCTGAACACATCCCTTCTGGTGCTCAGGAAGGCAGGGGCCAGCAGAGCCCATTGCCTGCTCACCCTCAGCCTCCCACAGACTCACCTGCACAGATCCCAGCTCCTGGTTTGTAAGAAAAAACCCCCAAATTTTTAGCCTAGTACAACCCTGTCAACAAGTGCTTGAAACTCCTTGTTTCTTTCCTATTAAGGAGCTAAATCTTGGCCTTCAGAAAAGTTTTGCTACAATGGTGGCAAATAACGGCACCCAAGAAACAATGTCTTGTTATCTCCTGAGCAGGAAGGAACCTTTCGCTAGGGATAGCACAAGGGGTGATGACTTCAAACCGGAAGAGGGGAGATTTAGATTGGAAATTAGGAAGAAGTTACTTCACTCTGAGGGTGGTGAGACACTGGCACAGGTTGCCGAGGGAGGTTGGAGATGCCCCAACACTAGATGTGTTCAAGACCAGGCTGGATGGAGCTTTGAGCAACCTGGTCTAGTGGGAGGTGTCCCTGCC
>VZZY01002764.1:49977-73106 GCA_013400335.1 Eurystomus gularis
CCCAGTTCCCTCAGCCGCTCCTCACAGGACATGCTCTCCAGCCCTTTCACCAGCTTCGTTGCCCTTCTCTGCACCCGCTCCAGCGCCTCAATGTCCTTCTTGTCCTGTGGTGCCCAGAACTGGACACAGTGCTCAAGGTGCGGTCTCACGAGTGCCGAGTCCAGGGGCACAATCACCTCCCTCCTCCTGCTGCTCACACCATTTCTGATCCAGGCCAGGATGCCGTTGGCCTTCTTGGCCACCTGGGCACACTGCTGGCTCATGTTCAGCCGGCTGTCCACCAGCACCCCCAGGTCCTTTTCCACCAGGCAGCTCTCCAGCCACTCCTCCCCAAGCCTGGAGCGTTGCTGGGGGTTGTTGTGACCAAAGTGCAGGACCCAGCACTTGGCTTTGTTAAACCTCATCCAACTGACCTCAGCCCATCGCTCCAGCCTGGCCAGACCCCGCTGCAGAGCCTTCCTACCCTCAAGCAGATCGACACTTGGGCTTAATTTTGTGTCATCTGCAAATTTACTGAGGGTGCCTTCGATTCCCTCATCCAGGTCATTGATGAAGATATTAAACAAGACAGGTCCCAAAACTGAGCCCTGAGGGACCCCGCTTGTGACCGGTGACAAGCCCATGTCTGGGCCTTTCAGATACCGGCTGCAACACTCGCCTTGGTGCTACCTGCTGAAAACAAGCACGAGTTCTGGGCTCAGATTAATCATTTCTCCGTGTTTTTAATATGTGCACTGCAAGGGTTTCTCAGGGCTCTGATTCAGGAGGGGAAATACAGCGTGTCAAGCACAAATCCAGCACAAAAGCATTTCAAAGGTTCCTTTCTAGGACAGAAGTGTCAACTGTCGACTAAGCCAGAACATCTGGTTACTTCATCCCTGTGGTCTGTAGCTCTGATTCCACATGCTCCTGGGATGATCCCAGGAACCTGGATACAGCTCATCCTCCCCGACCTGAATTTTGGAACACGGAACAATAAATCACGGTACTCTGCATGGTTGCAAGAGTCACTTTTACAGCTTGTCCTATGGTAGAAAGCGATGGAATATGTCATTTATTTAAAATTAATTCCAAGAGATCAGTTTGGAATGAATTTAAGTGGGAAGCAGGAGATTTGCTGCAGTATTTCATGGAGATGTGGGGCGGCAGCAGCTGTTTCCATCATGCCTATGGGGTGAAGAGCAAACACAGAAGCAAGCGCTGCCAACACAGCGCAGTCCATTGTTATTTGTTTTTACAGCACCACTCACAAGCATTGTGGTGCTTAACAAAGTTAAGCAGAACAAGCCACAAACATCAACTGTCGCCGTTCAGAGAAGAGATGGCTCTGTCTCAGATTTTACAGCAGCAGCTGAGCCAGTGCTCCGGAGGTCTCCAGGAGAGGTTCCACCACAGGGTGGATAGAAACACGTCAGGAAGGGATAAACAAGTGGTCACAAGTGTGAGTGTTGGTGTAGGTTTGTACTGGGGAATTTGAGAAGCCAGAAAGGAGAGATGGAGCAAGGAGAGAAACAAGAAGTGGTCGCTTTTCTCCTCTGAAAGGCAGGTGGAATCATAGAATTGCTTAGGTCGGAAGAGACCTTTCAGATCATCAACTGCAACCGTTAACCCAGCACTGCCAGGGCACCACTAACCCCTGGCCCTCAGCACCACATCTCCACGGCTTGGAAACCCCTCCAGGGATGGGGACTCCACCACTGCCCTGCCCAGCCTGGCACAGCCCTTCACAGCCCTTGCCACAAAGAAATTGTTCCTCATCTCCAACCTCAACTTCCCCTGGTGCAACTTGAGGCTGTTTCCTCTTGTCCTGTTGCTTGTTCCTTGGGAGAAGAGCCCGACCCCACCTGGCTCCAACCTCCTGTCAGGGAGTTGTGGAGAGCCAGAAGGTCTCCCCTGAGCCTCCTTTTCTCCAGGCTCAACACCCCCAGGTCCCTCAGCTGCTCCTCACCACACTTGTGCTCTAGACCCTTCCCCAGCTTCGTTGCCCTTCTCTGGCCACGCTCCAGCCCCTCAAGGTCCTTCTTGGAGTGAGGGGGCCAAAACCGACCCCAGGATTTGAGATGCATAGAACCTTGAGTAGTAGTTAAGACCTGGGTGGGCATGAAGAGGAGGAAGAGGAAGGCTTGTTTGCTTTCTCCTGACGCTAAGCGCAAATATAACAGTCCCAAATACCTGCATGAGCTTTGACCTCATCATCATTCTGCCTGCACACAAGGTGTTCTTCCAGGCTGTACTAACTCGGCATGCTCCTGGGGACCATTGCCCTTACCGGAAACCGCTGTTACTGGGGGGGAACCACCATGGAGGTCTGGACTCTGCTCCTGCACTCCACAGAAAATTGAGTTTCACCCTTTACGTGATGGTGCCATTAAAAAAAATCCTCATGAGGATGTGCAAACTTTACTCAGAAGAGTTTGGGATTTGCTTGTTGATGATTCTATTTCTCCAGGTGCAGCAGAAGTGCCCGAAGTTCAAAGTCCACACTGTCCAAGTGCACCTCCAAGAGTGCCCAGAGCTGCAGGTTGGCACAGGGCGGCCAAAACTGAACACGCAGCTCTCTTCTTCAACTTTCCTGTGGAAATTTCAGGTTCTTACATCTCTTGGTGACTAGTCCTGCAGACTCCAGGACTAAACAAGACCCCAAATCGAAGACACAAACTATCCAGAGACACGGAATTCTTCCTGGAAAGGCAAAGAAATGAGCAGGCTGCTTTAGATGCCCTAGAAACGCACTTTGGGAATAAGTGTTTGAATGTTGTGCCCTTGGAGAAAGGCACCGCCGTGTTTTTGGTGAGGGCAGTGAGAGGACAGAGCGTATTCGAGATGAATGGGAGAAGATCAAAGCTTGCAACAACTGTACACTGCTCTAACAGCTCACTCCCTCCCAAAAGAAAAGAATTGTCTGTTACCGAACTAGAATTAACTGAGTTGTATCTTTTATCCAGGCAATAAATTCCTGTGGGCAGTATTTTGGCTTCCCAACAGCCATCGCAGCCCGCGAAACTTTCTGTCTGCAGTCTGGCCGGAGAGGGGTTCAGATAACCCCCAGAAACAGCTCGATTTTATCCATCCACTGCGTGGGGAAGGCAAAGCCGCCGTTTTAGAAGCTCAGGACTGCACTTAGAGTCTATCAAGCCGAGTGGGAAGATTTAAATCCTTTTGAATCATAAACTAAAGCCGGGGGTGGGTGAGGGGGGGGCGGAACTTGTCTTCAGTCCTAATTCTGAGCCTGCTTTGAGGGGTGCCAGGTTCAGGGGGGACCCCCAAGCCTACCCGAAGCATGGGGGAGGCGGAGGAAGAGGCCGATGCTGGGGAGGATGCTGGGGAGGATGCGGGGCCGGGCTGTTTGGGGAGCAACAGCGGTTGCCGGGGTGACGCGGTCCCCTCCTGTGTCAGGGCGCGTTGCTGGGCGACGCGGGGAGCGCTTCCCAAACCAAACATCCCCATCCCCGCCGCAGCGCACACTAAATATGTCAGCGGGTATTTTCAGAAGCCCGGGAGGACTGACAAATAATTTCTTTGCTATAGTAACTGAGAGGGAGGGGGGGGGAGAAGGACTGCGGGGTTTCGGGCTTTGTTTTGGTTTTGTTTTCCTTTTTTTTTTTTTTTTTTAAATTGTTATTGCAGAATAAACGGATTAACAGTGCTCTTCAAAGCAGATGCCCAGGAAAGGAACCTTCTTCTTTTTATTTATTTGGCTTTTCAGATATATTATTAAGGAGTTAACCTCTTTTGAAGACGGCAGAAACTAGTCATTGTGCAGAGCCCCGTGTCCCCAGCTCGCTGCCCGGGGAAGCACCGCAGAGGCACCGGCACCGCACAGCCAGAGCTACCCACACACACGTCCCTCAGCAAGTACAGTACTCCTTCAACTTCTTCTTCTTCTTCTTTTTTTTTTTCCCCACCTATTTCTAGATTCCTAGAGGTTTCCCAGCAGAATTTAGATCCCTTTTGTTTGCTTTTCTTGGTGGTATCTACGAGCCCAGGGAAAGGTAGTGGCTGGGAAAGAAGCTTTAGGGAGAGGGCGGGTGCGGCTTTTGCGTGTCCTCAGATGTGATGAAGAGGAGAAACTCGCCAGAAAGATGTTTTCTTCTAATTCCATGGATATGGGAAACTAATTTACATTCTCTGCTTTGCATTTTTTTAACATGAAAATCTGAGGCAACTAATCATAAGCGAAGATTTATAAACACTCCGAGGATTTTAAGGGAGAGCTTTGGAAATAAAGAACAGAGAGAGGCTTTTGTTGGGCTGGTGGTCACAGATCATTGTCCTGGGTGCAGCGGTATGACCGCAAACATAAAGGTTCTGCTGCGCTTGCTAATCATCATTAACACCACATGCTGCTGTCACAGGTCCCCCAATTCAACAGGAGCAGAATTTGGGCAGAATTTGCCCTTCAACTTTCAAACCTAAGCTCAGGCATTGGCCTCGCACCCCTTCACCTGCACAGGGATTAACGCCAGAGCTGAACCCCGAAGTTGCTGATTTTGCCGTGTGGGGTGCGGTTAGTGCTGCCTTCAGCGTTTCTCCGGGGTTTATCTGCTAACGGCAGAGACTCCAGGGCACGGCAGCTGAACTGCAGCACGGCAGCCGTGGCAGGGGAAGCAAAAGTCACCCACCCACTGACAGAAACTCAAAAGTCATAGGCTGGGTTGGACGAGGCTTTGAGCAACCTGATCTCATGGAAGATGCCTCTGCTCATAGCAGGAGGGTGGGAACAAAACGATCTTTAAGGTTCCTTCCGACCCAAACCATTCTATGATTCCATTCTAGGATAGTACCGAGCACTTTTAAAAGCAGGTCTTTCAAAAACCTCAACTAGTCCTTGGTCTTCTGGCCTTTGATTGCATTTATCTCCTTCTCGGAGGGACTCACGTCCCTCTTGCACCAGAACAGAAGGCCCAGGAACATTCTGAAGGAGGCAGCCGATCTTTTTCCTGTGATGCTCAGAGTGGCATTCAAGAGAGAGCAGACACTCAAGCAAGACAGCCCGGTTTGCCACAGCTTGGCAACTTAAAAATGACAACTGAAAATTAAGAAACATTGTAAAATACGGACCAATTGCAGCTATTTGAGGTGATTCAGTATCACTTGTAACTGTTACACGAAAAAGGAAACTCAAACCAAGCTCCTTTACTTAAGGAGCCCATCCCAGCTATTGCCCTAGGGTAGACTTCAGCATTGAAGTGAAATATGTGAAATATGGTTAAAAGATGCTTTAACATTGCAACATTTGCCCAAGCAAAGGACTTCAAGAGATAATTCTGGCCAAGAGGATCATCTCTGCCATGGCAGCAGGAGAAGCACAGATGAACACGACCAACCTCTTGATAACTCTGGTCTCGCCCAAACGACAGCCTGCAGAGCAAGCCAAAACTCAGCGTCTAGACTCCATCACTCCCAGGTCTTTCCACCAAAATTACGAGAGTGATGTCTTTGCTGGCATTGACCCAAGACCTACCAACTCATCTCAGAGTTTAGCTGCCCTGAAAGAGCCACTCTTCTTATTCCTTATTCAGCTGAGAAAATTAAGTCCAAGATTCTTCTCATTCCATTCCTCTCTGCTAAGTACCCTCATTTCTGCTTTAATATGCTAAAAAGTTACTGCTGGGATGAAGAAAACACATGAAAATTGTGAGCTGACACCTCTGTCTCAAGTGTGGATGCTAGTGGGGGGTTTTAGGATTTCAGTTGCTGGAGTCCTGCTCCTCCCACGGAGCTGTGGGACAAGACAAAGGGTTTCCAGCTTTCCAACTTGTACTGAAAAAGTAAAAAGAAGAGCCCAATTTCAGAAAGTCCCTATTTAAACAGTCAGCCTTCTTTATTTTTATCTCCTAGTGCGTTTTAATCCAGCCTTGAACTTCAGGGAATTTCTTGCTTCATCGGGGAGAGAGCAGTTCCCCCTCTTTTTTTTTTTCTTTTTTTCAAAGTCTCTTTCTACTTTTGCTTTCCAGCAAATCAAATGTACATCTACTTCTTGGAGGAATGAGAGCAACCTTACAAGTGCTGGGTGTGACTGCAGGAGCTATTTCCAGTCCATGCAGCACTTAGTGCATGTGCTGAGCAGTATTTGAAGAGATCATGAAATGCTAATGAGCTCCAGGCTGCTGGAGATCCAGTCCTACAGAGAAGGAAAAAGTCTCCTTGAGAAATTTTTTTGCCCATTCCATCTCCAGAAACCATGAAAAACTTTAACACCTCCCTTTGGCTAAAGCTTTCCAAGTTACACTCGAAAAACTGAAAAGGAAAAACAGATGGGGGTGGGGGAGTGGATGGAGATGATCTGACAGAGCTAAAATATCCATTAGTGGTAAATTCCACCATCTCCCTCCCCCTCCCAAAAAAAACGGACAGCATGGGTCAGATTCCACCCGCAAACCAAGAAACCAGCTCCAACCACATTCACTCAGCCCTTTTTATTCTCTTGTCTAACTGGCTGCTAGGCAACCCGAGCAGCATTGCTGCTCATATGCATTAAGTATTAACTATTAGTTCATTCCCTCCCCGCTTCCTGCAAAAAGGCACCAACCTCAATCCATGGCAGACGGGTCTGTTCCCAAAAGTGAACGAAGCTGGAAGTTAAAGCCCTGCAAGGGTTGATTATACCCAGTTTAGGGGTATATCCATCTAGGATGCTCTCGATGCAGGCGCTACGGGATGAACAGGATTTCCAGCAGCCAGCATTAGCCACCTACCCCAAGTGCCTTCATTAGGGGCTAAAAATCTCATTTTTGGCACATCAGGAGGTGCAGCCTCTCTGAGCCAGCCTCTGGAGGTGGCTGCCTCTGCGGTGCCTATGCAGGGAGTCTGAAATCCGGGTTTAAGTTTAGTGCCCAGAGCGAAGCGATGCAAACGGCCCCACTGCTCCTGCTGCATCTGGCCCTCGACCGGTGAGAGGTGTCCCTTCGGAGCAAGGAACTCTCCTGGGAGAATAAAGCCCTGATTTTGCCAGGACAAGTCACAAAGGGGATGGGAAGCAGAAAGGATGCTAAGGGCAAGCGAGGGTAGAATCTGAGAGACTGCACAGTGTGTGCACGGCTTCCTGCTCCCCTCCCTCCTGCGAACCAGCTCTGCCAAGGAGCATCCCCATCTTTGCCAAAGGCAACTCTTCCAGCAGTTTCAGTAGACATTTTGCCTGAAGAAATTAAAAAAAAAAATCAAAATTGGGACAGAACAAAAGGAAGCAGCAGCTGCCAGCGTTTAGAAATGGCAGGGATGCCATTTAGAAACGGCAACTTCAGCTCAGCAGAGAAATCCAGCGACATATTGAGCTCCCCTTGAGAGCCTGGTCCCAAACGGCAGTGACACTCCTGTATCCCAAGTAATTCCCAGAACAACTCTGTGCAGCAGAGGAGGAAGGTGCTGCTAAGGACAGTAAGGCCTCAGGACAACACATTCTTCATCTGCAGGAAGACTCCAAAGGCAGGAGAAGGAAGTGGCTGCTCCTCGATGCCCCGGGAGGGAAGGCTGCTGCCAGGCAGAGCCCAGCACTCCTCCAGCTCTGTGACATTTCTGAGTAATTACAAAACCTTAAGATCCATTATAATGTTAATTTGCTGGCTAGTTGTTGTGGAGAAGTGTAATTAGATGTTGTGTAGCTACGCTGCAGACTGGAAGGAATGCTAAGAATGCTTCACTTGCAAGCCGAGCAACAGCAGGAAGAGCAGGGGCTGGAGCGGAGAGGAGCATCCACACACCTCCAGAGCCTGGGAAGGAGTCCAGGTACAGAGCAGGTCCTGGGATCAGAAGGTTCTGGCATCAGATCCCCTCTTCAGATGCAGAAGGCTCCACTGCAGTCCAAACACAAGCTGCCAAGCCATGGCGATGGTTGGCCAAGCCACGGCGATGGTTGGCCAAGCCACCAGCTAGTGAGCAACGAGAAGGTCACTTGGCTTTCCATCTTGGCACACTCCTCCCCTACGCATGCATCGGATCAGGGACTGGAAGGTACCCACCGTATCACACCTTCCATGGCCATGCTCCAGACAAAGAAATGAGTATTTGCCTCAACCAAGAGGATCCTGTTGATTTGTGTCATCACCTTAATTTGGGTTTTCAGGCTAAATGTTTTCTCTAATAGAGGCCAGCAAAGTGAGCATGTTTGGTTTTCAAATTACTGGGTTGGGGCTGCACTCATAAGCAACTAGTGGGCTACAGCCGAGGACAACAAAACCTTTAAAAATTAATCTCGTTATACACAATGACTCTGCTCATTTCATAATTAAGAGAAGCAATAATTGCTTTTTTGTTTCGTTTTGGTTGGTGCTGTTAACACTGTCACAGTGCATTCAGGACCAGAATCAGACATTTCATTTCAGAAGCATACCTATTAAAAGGACGGCCAGATTTGGTATAAATTTTCCTCCACAGAATAAATTCATTAAATGAAAACTAAATTGGAGTCCCTAAAGCTTTGTAGCAGTAAACTGCGCGCCGCGGTTTTGTAATTTGCAGGTGGCAATAGAGAGGAGTGTTCATTTGCAGCCTAACACAAGTACCTAGTTACTCTGAAAAATAATATTTTGAAGCTATCAATAGTATCTAAATTATTCAGGGGTGGAAAAAACAAATCCATCTCCACTAGAAAGGAAAGCTATCCACTGCTGGAAACAAAGGAGCCATCCTCCTAAGGCCAAATCATCAGCAAAGCAAATGGTAGTAGAAAAATGAGGCACCGTTAGCAAAGAGAAGAGTTTTCTAGGAACACTCCTGCAGTCAAAAAGGGTTTTGTAAGAGCACATTTCACACGATACAGCATTTCACAAAGGAGCAGAAGGGGCAGAGTGAGAAGCAGCATCCGAAGCATCACCATTTTCTCCTGGGTGATCGCATGAGACTGTGAGTTGACCTGACAAAGTGCCCGGGCCAGCTGCTTATTCTTTTTTTCTGCTATTTCAGACGGCAGCACTTGTTTGGTCAGTTGGCAGACCCCCAGACAGGGCGGAGGGTCTCTCTGGTGCCACTCCATCATCAAAACAGCACACACAGCACCCCGGTATTCATCTCCCCGGGACAACCTGCTCGCTCCCGGTCCCTTGACCACGGGAGTTGCGCAGGGTTTAATTCTTAAACCGTATGAATGAGATGGTGGTGATGGAGGAGAACTCAGAGCTCTAATGCCAGGTTCCTGAAGGAAGGCGGAACTCCCTTGGCTGCCCAGATGTTTGCGAATTCACACAAAGAGCCTAATTAACAGTGCAAGGATTAACTAAGCTATGTCAGCAACGTCAGCCTCCCGCACAGTGACACCACCGCTGACTTCAGAGACTTTTGTATCAAAGCTGCAAAAACTGGGAGCAGATATTTTCTGAGGAGGTGTGAGGATGTTGTTGGGCCTGGAGTGCCTGGACACCTGCACCTGCAGGAGCAGCAGCTGAACACGGGGGTTTGAATCACCTGAAGCATCGACTCACTCTGGCTTTTGCAAAAAGCACAGTGCGAGAAGCACTGAATTGCTCTGAACCATCAGCAGCAACCTTCGCCCTTATTGTGCTCCAAAGAACAATGAAGATTTCTCATTATATGAAGCAGAGGGAGAACAGCCTGAGCCATTACGAGCCAAGACCTTGCTCCTCTGGGTGGGCTGTGAAGCTTTCAATGGAGTTTTTTTCTGTAAGAGAGATTGATTGAGAGCGGCTTGATGAAATCACCTCAAACTGATTCTCCTGCCTGAGCTGGGCAGCTCCAAAAGCCTCCGTGGAATCAGCCGCGTCCACACCTTCCACTGGTCCTGGGGATTCACTTGCTTTTCCCTTTTAAAATTAGGAATTGTTTAGCTATCAACACATTACTGCTCTTAATTTCCCTCCCATTGACTGAATTGCACAAAGCTGTCTTTAAAAAGCCAGCAGATACAAGCTAACACTAATCTCACCATTCCACAGGGTAAATCCCCTGTTTGCAGCGTCCCCAAATAGACAAAGAAGGGGGAAAAAAAGGCATTTATGAAGGGGAGAGAGCACAGGTTGAGGAGCATTAATTATGGATGAGCTTTGGCACCATCAGTTTATTCTGTTAGTTGAAGTATCGGGACTGGAGTTTCTACAACATCCATACTCGACCCTTTCCCACTCCCTGACTCACAGGTCTCTCCTGGGCTATGATCTGTAGCTATTTACGAACTAAATGTGCTTCAAACAAACTTGAAGCGTTTTAGGAAAAGCTCTGGAGAGCCTTGGTTCAGCAGGTAGCCAGTAAAGACCATTGCACTGCCAAGCCTAAAAGCAGAATGATTTGTCTCTTAAAAACCCAGTTAAGCTTTGCAGCAGCTCCTTCATGTACCAAGAAGAGATTCGGGTGGGGAATTGAGGGAAGAGTTTCTCCGGTGCAGCCAGATGGAATTGCAAATCGGGACAGTTTAGTCGGGGAGCTAAGGGGAAGATGTCAAAACATGCTTTCCATTAATGCAATCGCAGAAAACACAAGTGCTTTAAAACACTACATACAAACAATCAGCGCTCAGCTACCACAACCTTTGCCAATACGGGTGATTTGATTACCACAGTTAGTTCAAACCAACAGCAACAGAGTTGTACGTCAGCAATATGGTATTTTATTCTTAAATGTTTGCTTGGGATGCTATTTGACATCAGATTTTAGTCCAAATGAACTTTAGCAAGACTAGTCCTGAGGAGAAAGTCTTGGGGGGTGCTGGGGGGGTGAAAAGCTCAACATGAGCCAGCAACATGCGCTCGCAGCCCAGCAGCCAACGTCCTCCTGGGCTGCATCCCCAGCAGCGTGGGCAGCAGGGCAGGGAGGGGATCCTGCCCCTCTGCTGCGCTCTGGGAGACCCCCCTGCAGTGCTGGGGCAGCTCTGGAGTCCTCAGCACAGCAGAGACATGGACCTGCTGGAGCGGGGCCACAGGAGGCCCCAGCAATGATGGGAGGGCTGGAAGCCCTCTGCTGGGAGGCCAGGCTGGGAGAGTTGGGCTTGTTCAGCCTGGAGAAGAGAAGGCTCCGGGGAGACCTTCTGGTGGCCTTGCAGGACTTCAAGGGGCCTGTCAGAAAGATGGGGATGGACTTCTCATAAGGGCTTGTAGTGACAGGACAAGGGGTGATGGGTTCAAACTGAAGAGGGGAGATTTAGATTAGAAATCAGGAGGAAGTTCTTCACTCGGAGGGTGGTGAGACACTGGCACAGGTTGCCCAGGGAACCTGTGGATGCTCCATCCCTGGAGGTGTTCAAGGCCAGGTTGGACAGGGCTTTGAGCAACCTGGTCTGGTGGGAGGTGTCCCTGCCATGGCAGGGGGTTGGAACTAGATGATCTTT
The DNA here is from genome assembly GCA_013400335.1 of Eurystomus gularis. Classification (NCBI taxonomy): domain Eukaryota; kingdom Metazoa; phylum Chordata; class Aves; order Coraciiformes; family Coraciidae; genus Eurystomus; species Eurystomus gularis. The sequence continues at coordinate 61,250 of VZZY01002764.1, forward strand.
GAGGTCCCTTCCAATCCAAACCATTTGATGATTCTAGGATGTGTTAAATGATCCCATCTGCCTGTTTCAAAGGCAAAAAAGTTGATTTTTGTTAATTCTGAACTTCCAATTCAATCTTGATGAACAGAAGGATCAGCTTCTGTTCTTATTTAGCATATTGTAAATCAAAGGTGAATGGGTTTAGTGCCCTGGTCAGAGGAATACATACAATCATGGCATTACCAACAGTGGTTAACAATCAAGTACCACATTAATTTTCTTAGTGGAGAAGTTCTACTTTCTACGGATGGATGGAAAAAAAAAAACCCACCATCATCTTCTCTGCATCTGCACTTACAGTGCTCAGGCAAAAAGCACTCCAGCAGAAATAACGCCCATTGTTCAGCTGAGCATTCACATCAGATTTCTTTTTCCTCCCACAATCACTATATGCCAAAAAAGTCCCCCAGCTCACCCTCCGCCACCGACACAAAGCTACAGAGGAGGTCTTTCAAAGACACAGGTCAAGAAATGGACTCCAAGGAGTCCTAAAAGCCGTTGAAATGTCTCACAAGAGATGCTGTTGTCTCTAAGAAAGAGGCAGTTACAGCAATGATGCCAGAAACCATTTGCAAAGAGAGAGAGGACAAAAAAGAAAAAAGAAAAAAAGACATTTTAAAACCTATTGTGTTTGCAGCCTTATCTCCAGCTCCGCCAGCGTGTGCACATGGGTGTCCGAGGAAGAACATTGTTTGTGCTTCTGTGGTGGGAAAACACCCACTGGTGGAAACCCAGGGCCATCCATACAGCCAGGAGCTTACCTTCCAAAAGAGGGTTTCGACACGCTCAAAGGAATAAGTAGTCAAGTCGCTGTACTCAGCTGAGTAAGACTTTGGGGGGCAAGGAGAGGGGGGGACTTTTCAAATGAAAATCCTCTGTTATTACGTTATTGGACTGTATCGTTGCTTACCTTTAATTGACCAGCATATGCTACCGCCCGTTTGGAGGAATCACGCTTCTGGGGAATGGGTAGTAGCTCAACCCTTATCTACCTTTCTGATGCGAGAAAATGTTAATATTTTTATAAACCTGACAGAGAAAAAGATATTTAAAATATTGTGGAGAGGGCACAGGCTGTCAGTTCTGCCCAGCTTGCAATTCTTTGCCTAGGATGGCTAAAAACCAGAGGTATAGCAGAAATTCACCCATAATTGACTTTTCTCCAGCAGAAATATTGCCGTGTTTTGGCTAATCACGGAATTCAATCTGCACACATGAAGAAAGCCGTTAGAAAACAGGAGGTACGTTCAGAATGTTCGCTATGGAACGTTTTGTTGTCCAACATCATAACAGAAATTCAACCGTGTAGCTGCCAAAATGAAAGCTATCACAAAAATTCCTTCATGATAGGCTAATAAGAGCCTCATCACCCAAGTATTAAGTAATTCTTTGGGGAACATGAATAAGAATCGCTATATATGATGTATTAATCTAGCTATTTGATGGCATTTAAGAAAAAAGCTCGAGGTTTAAGGACATGAGGTCAGAATACAGCTGGAAAAATTCAAGCCGTTACATAAATTGTCTCTTGTAATGCGCTAAGAGAGGGAGTGTCGCTGAAACTATCCCGTGGTTAACAAATGAGATATGAAGAAAGAGCTTGCATGGGACCTGTGGAGCGACAGACAAAGCACATTCCCCTCTGGAGCAGTGGTAGGGGACTGAAAAATTGGTAGCATTACAATAAGGAAGATCAGGTTTTTATGAGTGATTGCACCCGTGAAAAAGATGCAGAAAAGTATCAGGTCCACAGTTTGTATTTAGGAGAGCCTGACCCTGCAATCCAGCGCCCGGCTCAGCCGTAATCCACTGTGACAATAGATCCAGCAGAATCAACAGAAAGGCCCTGCCCAGCCCGGACGCGCGTACGCTCCGTCCTCACGCCGTGTAAGAATCAGAATATTGGCTTCAAAAACCAACTCCAAAAAGCAGGCGTTTGTAGTTAGTTGGTGAAGCACCAACATGAGAGCTTGCCCGTCACGCGTGACCGCTGGCAGGGCACGGGAGGGTGTTTGCTCTCAGCGAAGTTGATCTCTACGAGGGTTACGGATCTTAAATTGCCTGAAGATCCTTTAGTGGAAGGCTCAGGGGCTCTTCCCTAGTAACAGAGGCCGCGGTGACAGCCCTTCCCAACAGTCCGGGGTGACGCAGCACCAGCTGATGAGACACCACACTGGAATGTCTTGGACGGAGACCGCAGAGGAGGTTTCTGTGACGGGTAAAACACGCTGCCAGCACGAAGTAATTAACCCTCGTCTTCGTCAGAAGGCAGTCTTTGCTCTGCCTCTCCCATGAAACCACTGGGAGCGCGTTGGGGCAGAGCCCGGCCTCCACCACACCCGGGGTAACGGATTATCGGGGTGCGTTGGGGCTTCCCAGCCCTGCAACAGCCCGACCATTCACGGTGTTTAATTGATAGAAGATAATGAGGCTGAAAGAAGCTACTTGTACTTAGTGCCTCTACCTCAGGAAAGACTAACTAATGAACTGACTCAAAATTCCAGTAGCCAGGTAAACCAGAAACACACCATTTATTAAACATTGCAGACTGCACTTTTTATCTAAAAACAAAGGTAGGGGTTTTGTGGGGTTTTTGTTTGGTTTGGGGTTGGTTTGTTTGTGGTTTTTGTTGGTTTTTGCATGGTTGGATTTTGTGTTTTGTTGTGTTTGTTAAATATTTACGTTCTGAGCAGCATCTAGATTGGGAGGAATGAAAACGTGGAGAACAGCAGCCGGTAAGAATCAAAAAGCACTTTTGCTGCTCCAGTGTAATTTGAAACATAAATTCTCTGCCTTACACACCTTATACTATCATCTCTAATACTTGCAGCATACAAGACAATACTCCGAAATTTAAATAAATCCATTTATTAGCACAGCAAGCAGCAGTTCTAAGCATCCAAGTGCTGCCTGCCTGCCAGCAGCTCCTATCTGCTGAATATTATCTGGTGTTGGAAGCAATCTTACGGAAACTACCACAGTAAGTGCTATTCCTAAAGGAAAATGTTGACCCCGACAGATGTCCCGGCTAAGCCATGAGTAGGAACAAGCGTTGCTTTTGGAAAGCCTGGCTCAGGTCAGAGTGTTGCAGGTTTCAGCCTCAGCAGGTGAATGTACTAGAGCTGGGGCCTAAAATACGAAGGGTGAATTTTTTATTTATGATCTGGGGGAGGGTAATTAATGCAGGAAAATCTGCATTCTGAGGTCAAACAACGGAGGATGGGCAGCCTGCAGGCGAGCCCGGGTTTCTTCATGGGTTTTAGGACCTGGGTGGAGGATATTTCCCTTCCCTGGCAGGTGCAAGTCTTCTGAAAAAGATGCACCTCTATCATACTAAGAAGAATAAATATTTGCTAGGAAGAAGGGAACTCTGAAGATTAGCTTGGTGACCAGAAGCCATTATTTCTCTTATTATCTGTACCTATTAAAGAAAAATTTCCTCCCATGATTGGTCATTTAAGGTCATGAATATTTGAAAAGAGCTGCGTTTCACCTCCTTTGGGGAGGGGGAAGGAGTGGGCGTTTAAACAGCACCTAAAGAATTTTGTTTAAATGCAAGGACTGAAGATAAATTATACAGAACTAGTCCATGTGCACTTCCTCACATCTACCCCCATGTTTCACAGCCCAGAGGTGCATTTCAAGTTGTTTTTTTGACTGTACCATCCAAGACAGCTCGGGGGAGGAGAATGAAGAAGAAAGATATCCTGGCACAGCCAGCGAGGTGACAACAGTGATGAACAGTGTACCTACAACACACTGAGAGGCTGGGCTTATCTCAGAACCTGCTTCCTCCCAGCTTTCTGCAGGCCTCAACTTATCAGAGGCTACGCACAAATTCTCATTACTGCCCCAGCACGAACACGCTCTGGGTAAGAGAAAGCACAACGTGTCCACGTGCTTGCCAGAAAGGCCCCACTTGGAAAGGCCAGGCCACCTTCCCCAGCCTTCTCAGCAAGGCCCTGCTTTGTCCAGGGGCAGACTCAGCCCCCAGACTTCACCCTGGACACTGGTGAAACCCTGTGGCACCATGGCCACCAGGAATGCCATCTGCGTTTGGAGTTACTGTCCCCGTGCCCTGTGAACCAGACCCTCAGCCTTGTTCATATGCCGAGCAGAGGATGCTTAAAACTAACACCAGCCAGTAAACCCATCTTCAGGACAAGATGCGCTGATCCAGCACACACATCACCCAGCACTGGTTCAGCTCACGAGATCATGGAAAGCAAAGGAGGGAAAAGAACAAGGCCTTTTCACGTGAGCTGATCAGAGTCCACTATGTCAGTGTCCTGTCCTGCGAGCAACAAAACTTGGGAAATCATAGAATTATGGAATTGTTTGGGTTGGAAGAAACCTTTAAGTGTATTGAGTCCAACCGTTCCCCCAGCACGGCCAGGGCACCACTAACCCCTGGCCCTCAGCACCACATCTCCACGGCTTGGAAACCCCTCCAGGGATGGGGACTCCACCACTGCCCTGCCCAGCCTGGCACAGGCTGGCAACATGCTCAGATTATCTGGACTGTTTCTGCCTTAGAACATTGTTTTCCAAAAGGTGCCATTCTAGAAGGTATACGTATAATAACCATCATTAATAACCTTTCCAAACCCTGTGAACAGAGTAACTTCACCCAGTGCTGGCCATCGCTGCACCGCAGTGTAGGGCTCCTGCGTGTTTACACATCATAATAATAAAAATTAAATGCTCAGTGCTGTTCTCTAATCACTATAGCACTGGTTTATGAAGAAAAGTCCTTGTAAATCTACCTGCTCAGCTCCACAAAGGCCAGTCTAAGACTTGTAAAACACATCTTTGCTACTCAAGAGAGACCAGCAGAACAGGATCCTTATGGGCTTTGTGATCTCACGATGGTCCTACTGCGGTCAGACAGTTCCTTGGCCTGGTACCCACCACACACACTCTGCTAACCAAGCATACCAAGCAGGTGACCCCCTCGACCCAAAGCTATTTGTGGACTAACACGTCGTAGAATCATTAAGGTTGGAAAAGACCTCTGAGATCATCGAGTCCAACCGTCAACCCAACACACCAGAATTTTCTTTATGCTCCCAATTATAAACATGAAGATTTAGGTTCTTATCTAGCACAGGTAGAGATGTTACCTGTCAACATGAGGTTCCTTGTTCTAAAGCCTGCTGAACTCCCGCCATCCCAGATCCCCTCCAGCAGAGGTTACAAGAAATGGAATAACTAATACAATTCCCCAAGCAAGGTGAATGTTTGATCAGCTGTGTGTTAAGCCAGAAATTATCCAGAATAGTTCCAGGGTTGTCATGGTGGCAATGGGATCTTAAGCTGATACTAAAGACATATCTCACAATGACTAACTAGGTGGCAGCTGAGGAAATTGCTTATTATGCTTAGGTTGTTTGCTTATCATCATTCCACCCGCGCCTCTTCCTTTCTCTCCTCTTCCCCTGATGTCTCCTGTCAGTCTTAACTGGTGACATCTCCAAAAGAACTAACATCCTTAATTATGGGCTCCGTTCAGTGGGGCCCTTTCCCTTGTTAACCTTGAAGAACCACCAACCGCACAATCCCAGACAAACTCCTAAATCACCGGAGCATCGCTGCACAGACTCAGCATTGATTTCATCCTCGCGCTTCCAAATGAGTTGGGCGCTCATGGAGCTCAACTATGGAGACAGGACCATCTTTCTTCACACCCAGATTCACTCATGTTGTGTGGACTTATCACTCTCTACAACTCCCTGAAAGGAGGTGGTTGGAGCCAGATATGGGTGTGGGTCTCTTCTCCCAAGGAAGAAGCAACAGGACAAGAGGAAACAGCCTCAAGTTGCACCAGAGGAGGTTTAGGTTGGACATGAGGAACAGTTTCTTCCCCATAAGGGCTGTGAAGGGCTGTGCCAGGCTGGGCAGGGCAGTGGTGGAGTCCCCATCCCTGGAGGGGTTTCCAAGCCGTGGAGATGTGGTGCTGAGGGACATGGATTAGTGGTGCCCTGGCAGTGCTGGGTTAATGGTTGGACTTGATGATCTGAAAGGTCTCTTCCAACCAGAACAATTCTATGACTTTACAAGGGTTCCCTCTCCATAACATGCCTGCCGAGGAGACATGCATGGGCTTGCAGCATGTGTCTGTTGGTGGTATGAGCATTGGTTGAGTTCCTGATGGGAAAGGCAACACATGTACTCCAAAGCTACACGGGGAGAAAGTAAATCCAGCCATGAACCTCTTCTCTAGAAGGGACAGGGAAAACCCAATTTCACATGCAAACACCTCCATCTGTGTAGGACACCAGGGGTCATGTGGTGGCTAAGAGAGGAGGCAGCAGGACCGGAGGCAAGTCTCCTGCCTCAAAACCTGGAGCTTGCTGCCACATCCCACAGCACAACAAACATCCTCTCCTGTGAGAACAGCGGAGCAGGGAACGTTTTGGAACCCCTGACCTTTCAACACCGTATGTGGAGGCAAAATTCACAGCGTAGATGCAGCGAGCAACAGCGAAGTGCTTTTGTCAGCTCAGCTTGGGCTGCTTGAGAGGTGTGGCAGGAGAACTCCTGAAGAGCAGGCACTGATCTCTATGAAGACACGCTGCTACACACATCTTGGACACAGTGGTGTCCACAGAAGCCTTCTGGCTTTCGCTTTGTTCTGGCTGACATCTGCATTTTCTTTGTAAGGACTAGAGCCTGTCAAAACCAGAGATGCCCTGGAGAAGTCAGAGCATGAAGTCACTCTGCCACGGAAGACAAGGACGTGTCTCAAACTGCCACTCTTCTCAAAGCCTACACACAGGTACCTGTTGTCAATTGTCCTCGGACACATTGAGTCATTCCTGCACGTAAAGCCAGAGAAGAACCACCTCAAACAGAAAAAAAACCACATTTGTGGAGGTTGGATGGCCATAATATGCATCAACGAACTAAAGGGTGCAGCGCTGAGGAGTATCGCCGTGGTCACAGCAATTATTTCTCTTGTCAGCTCCTTGCTCGAGACACGGAGGATTTCCTTCGGCAGGGTATTGATCTGTGACCAGAAAACAAGCTGGTTTTTTTTTTGTGTGTGCTTTATATGGAGTGACCAGTGGCACAGCATTCTGTGACCTCTGCTTCTTTGAAAGGTGCTGCAATGTTCAATTGTTAATCTCTTTCAAACCTGCATTGCTGCGACTCATTTGTACTATGCTGAGACTTCTCTGCCATTTATTAAGCTCAGAAAAAAAGAAATTTTTACGAGAAGTCTAGTTCAGGACAAAAACAAGCTTATCAATTGCCTTTAAATTCTTTTTCAAATGCCTTCACTTGGTGTTTCTACAGCTCTTAAAAACTGTGTAACGTCACTGCAACAAAACAAAATAGTTTATAAAGTTCTGTTTGGGAGAACTCTTGCTTCTCTTGTAGGCCAAGGTCAAAGTCCTACACCTGGGTCAGAGCAATCCCAAGAACAAGTACAGCCTGGAATGACAGCAGTCCTGAGAAGAAAGTCTTGGGGGTGCTGGGGGGGTGAAAAGCTCAACACGAGCCAGCAACATGCGCTCGCAGCCCAGCAGCCAACGTCCTCCTGGGCTGCATCCCCAGCAGCGTGGGCAGCAGGGCAGGGAGGGGATCCTGCCCCTCTGCTGCGCTCTGGGAGACCCCCCTGCAGTGCTGGGGCAGCTCTGGAGTCCTCAGCACAGCACAGACATGGACCTGGTGGAGCGGGGCCACAGGAGGCCCCAGCAATGATGGGAGGGCTGGAAGCCCTCTGCTGGGAGGCCAGGCTGGGAGAGGTGGGCTTGTTCAGCCTGGAGAAGAGAAGGCTCCAGGGAGACCTTCTTGCTGCCTGCCAGTATCTGAACAGGGCCTACAGGAAAGCTGGGGAGGGACTTTTTCCAAAGGGCTTGTAGCGACAGGATGAGGGGTGAGGGGTTCAAGCTGGAAGAGGATAGATTTAGATTGGAAATTAGGAAGAAGTTCTTCACTCGGAGGGTGGTGAGACACTGGCACAGGTTGCCCAGGGAAGCTGTGGATGCTCCATCCCTGGAGGTGTTCAAGGCCAGGTAGGCCTGGGCTTGGAGCAACCTGGTCTAGTGGGAGGTGTCCCTGCCATGGCAGGGGGTTGGAACTAGATGATCTTTGAAGTTCCTTCCAACCCAAAAGCACTCTGTGATTCTGTTGCAATTTAAAATACGCCTTGTAAATACAACGTCCATAGTTACTGCCTAACCCCCCCGTGTCGTAAGCAAGCAGGAATATCATCAGAAGAGGAAGAATTTTGCATTCGCAGACATGAAATCACATGTCTATACATAACTACATATTGTTTTACCAAGTCAGCTTAAGGAAGGACATTTAAACTTCTCTAGTCCTTCTGTTTTAGCTGGGTAAAATCCAGAAAAACATGACCCAAAGCTGAAGATGGGTTTTTTTCCCCCCCTTTCCCCCTTAACTGGAAGCAGTTTGTGTACTGATGTGCCCGAAATAATTTCCTCCGTGCTTTCTGCGTTAAGAAAAGTGACTGTCTGTAGGTAATGCCCTCTACGAAAGGATTCCTCTTTATTCAGTGTAATAAGCTTGCGCTGAAGAAATATTTTGTCGTCTATTTATGTATTTATGGCATAATTTATACTCTACTTGTCATCTATTTCTGTATTTATGGCATAGCTCTTACACTACTTAGCCGGAAGCAGCCCAAGGTGAGGAAGCCAGCACATTCTTAGACAGTAAGGTGGATTTGCGAGCATTTGAACACAGGAATAAAGAACTGCCAGCCCAAATAACGACGAAATACCGAGTCTCCAAGCACAGATTACAGAAGGAAACCTTGCATATGTCTCAAATATCAGAAACACAATCCGGGATCGGGGAGCTGTGTGTGCTGAGGTGGGGGGGTGGGTGCTCCCCTCGGCAGCACCCACGGCAAGCCCTGGCACGCTGGGCTGGGCAGCGCTTTGCTCCAGCTGGCCGGCAGCCAGCCGGTAACTGCACTGGCATTTGTTTTGAGGGAGGGAAAGAGGGGAAAAAAAACTTGGTTTAAATATAACTCGGCAGCCTCCAGCAGAAACTTTGGCTGAGAAGGCGAGTGGTGAAGATCCGCCGGTTGAATCAGCGCTGCCTGCCCCACGCCGGGACTCCACACAGGACGCTTTTAGCTCCGCAGTTCTAAAGCGGAGCATGGAAAATATGCGAGAATACATTCAAACTGCTCTGTTTACAGGCCTGTATTAAAAGCGAAAATGTGTTGTGATTAAACCTAACAGCTGTCAACGCGCTGAGGTGTTACAAGCGTGAGACTATTTAAAGACAATGACTGGCGCCATTTATTCCGCTGCGATCGAGCTCGGAAAGCTGCAGTTATTAACCACCGGCTGAGGCTGTATCCCCAAGAAGTTTAGGGACGGAGACGGTAACAAGTGCAAAGGTGACAACAAACGTTCTCCACTGGAGAATTTACCCCGCCAGCCAGCCAGGACACACAACAACAGCGGCACTGCCTGCTCACGTCTTCAACAATTACGGCCTTACATGACCGTTTCAGATTTACATGTGGAAAATCTATACGGAAAGCATATTTTTAATGTTCCTTCATGTATGTAACACACAATCTAACAGTGATTCTGTCTAGACCGTGCTCAGGCTTGAGACGGGCAACCCCTGCCCTCCTTCCCACCCCTGCTGCAGGGGACGCAACGAGATGTGTGGTGCCAAGTTGCCTGATGAAGATGAGCTTCCACTTACACGCCGAAACTACAAATTCATACACTAAACCTACAAATTCATATGCCAAACCTACAAATTCATATGCCAGACCAACGAATTCATATGCCAGACCTACAAATTCATATGCCAAACCTACAAAATGTCCTTCGAGAGGGCAGAGCTGATGCTAAAGGAGAACCTGCTGTGCTGGGCCATGGCCACCACATCCAGCGCCTTGCCTGCACGTCTTACCCCCTCTCTGTCTGCTGTAGCCCAGCGCTGGGTGGGATTTCGCACAGGCTCAGCCCTTCCCGCAGCAAACAGAGCTGGCACGCAGGGCCCCAGGACAGGGACACGGTACTACGAGAGGAATTCATGAGATGCAAATGGCACAGCAGGGAAATGCAAAGCAGGGACTGTCTGTGGGAGTCCGGTGTGAAGGGGACCTGGCTCCCGCAGTCCTCTGTGGCAGCGGATGCGCTTGTCACCATCCGCGAACGCGATGGGATCATTCCCGTTCCACAGAAAGCAAGCGGGGACAAAGAAATTCCAGCTGTCAAGTCCTCGCGTGCTTTCGTGAGCGCTTTCACCCTTCGGGCCAAGCTCCTGCAGTTACCTGAGAAGCCAGGTTCCCTTGAAGAAGATGAGTATTTCAAACCTCACTGGCACGGGAACAGCTTCGAGAACGTGAACTCTGAAAAACCCAGAGCGTGCCCACATCTGTACACACCGAAAGGCAAATGCAACACATCTCAAAAACTGCGAAAGAAATTGCACGTCCCTTGGGACAGTGATAGTAAGAACCAGTTGGATGTCTTGGTGTTTTTTTTTTTAAATACGAACTAAAATTTTCAAAATGAAACGATGTCGGAGCCACCACATCCCAGCCACCCAACAGCCACAGTTTGGTCCTACAAGTGTGATTTTTCCTCACTTCATCCAGAAGTGAAACTTTGCTCATCCTGGACTCCCTTAACAGAGAAAAATCCCTTCAGAGGCTGGTTCAACCCGTCCTGAAATAGGTGACCATGAGAGGGCCTTCCAAGATGCCTCCCCTTCTGCAGGCTGCCTTCCACCAGGCTTTAAACTAAACCTAAGACTGATTTCATCTAAAACCGACTGAAGCAAACTCACACCAACAAGTCAAACAGCAGAGGCAAAGCAGGAACCCATCTTTAGGAGCATAAGGTTTATATTTTGAGATTGATTTTTTTCTTTTTTTAAGCCAGCAGTTACTCTCTATTCTCTTAAGATTTGTAACAGAGATAGAACTGGAAAGTTTGGGCAGATGCAGACAAAAAAAGCCTTGAGTAACAAATGAATCCGAGTCAGAGCATGGTCAGTTTAAGAATATTCCGTACACAAAAAGTAGATTTAATATAATCATTACTTATCCCACTTTGCTCTTTAATTAGAAAGATTTCCTTCTTTCAAAAGCAAAACAAACAAACAAAAATACTTTAGAGTAGTATCTAAGTAAAAAGAATGGAAAGATTTAATCAGACTGCAGGAACTCACGCTTGAAATAGGCACACAGACAAAATCCTGCTTTAACAGGAGATGAGTATCGTTTCACAGCGTCCTTTATTCAAAACAAACAGGAGAAACCAAGTCAAGAATAGACGGCAGATGCTTAATAATAGGTCTTACTGCAATTTTTGCTCGTCTCTAAGACCAACAAGAAAGCGAGTGCTGGGATTTCAGAGCTCTGGCAAACTACATGGATGAACCGGAGTTGAAGTCAGCCCCCCCCCTGCCCCCGGGAAGACTGGGAGGAGTGCCCGGGGGAGAAGGGAGACAGCACAAGCGGGATGCAAAAGCTTCTCCACGAGCAGGCAGCGGGGCCGCTGCCCGGGTGCCCTCTTCCCAGCTCCGCCGCCGCGGGAGGGGGCACGGAGCCCGCCGGGCTCTGCAGCAGCCGAGGTTTGCTCCCGAACGCTTGTCCCGAACCAAACCTGACGCTCCGAGCAGGGTGTTAAAAGCAAACCAGGCAGCGAGCCGGGGAGAAAAGTTCCTAACGGCGGGAGAAAGACGGGAGGGCTGGAGGGGAAGGGGAGGGAGATGCTGTGTCCCGCCGGGGCCGCCACCGGCACGGCCACGCCGGGGGCGGGTAGCGCGGTGTGGATCCCGCTTCCCCGGGCGGGGACAGCCGCGCTCC
>VZZY01002764.1:87477-108306 GCA_013400335.1 Eurystomus gularis
TTCCCCTTTCACGAGTGGGGTGGCCTGGCCCACAGAGCCAAAATACTTTAGGTTTTTAGTTAAAAACCTTCCGGTTTGGGGCTGAGCTGCCCTCGGGGGAGCAGCGCGCGGGCTGGGGCTGGGGCCAGGAGAAGGCCCGTGTCCCTTCCCCACGGGCCGTTGTCACCAGCCCTGCCCTGGTACCGCCCGTGAAGCAACGTGAGGTGACCGGTCAGGGTGCTCCGGTACCGGCTGGGCAGCAAGCTGGAGCCTTGGGGGGGTGGTGGACCCAAGCTGGAGCCTTGGGGAGGGTGNACCCAAGCTGGAGCCTTGGGGGGGGTGGTGGACCCAAGCTGGAGCCTTGGGGGGGGTGGTGGACCCAAGCTGGAGCCTTGGGGGAGGTGGTGGACCCAAGCTGGAGCCTTGGGGAGGGGGGTGGACCCAAGCTTGAGCCTTGGGGGGGGTGGTGGACCCAAGCTGGAGCCTTGGGTGGTGGATGTTGGCAGCAACGTGGGTGGCACGTGTCTGAAAATAGAGCACGGCTTTCGTGCCCTGCATGAGAGGATTTCCTCTGTGGGCCGATGGGGAGGGTGAAGAGAGGAGCAGCTGGGGAAAGCAGAACTTACAGGAGCCTCCTGGTGAGTCACCTTCCTGGGAATCCACCTGAAACATCCCGGTGTCCCGGAGAAGCCATCTGCAGAGAATGCAGACGAATGAGTTGTGCAGTGGCCTGCGTGGCTGAGGAACCACACGGTGCCGATGCCTCCAGCCCTTGGTGTTGACCCAGGCCGGGGCCCTTCCCTGGCTCTGGCCGACAAAGTGGTGGTCTGTGGGCAGCTCCCTTCAGCCAAAGGTCACCTCCAGAGGTGCTGTGGTGGAGCCAAGTGCCCGCCTGCAACATTCTTCACCCGAGATCTTTGGCGTGGTGTCATCCCTGGAGGGGTTGGGGTGATTGTTCTTCGTGTTCTTGCTCCATCAGGAGGCCATCAGATAACTTCCCAACTCCAGCCCATGGTCACTGGTTGTCCCAGGAGAAACCCTTCAGTGCCTGGGAAGTTCTGTCACTGCACTTGTGAAAATGGAATTTAGCAGAAAGAGGAGGAGTGGGTTGCTCCGCGTCTGTTTCCTCGCTTAATAAATCTTTAAAGCAAACAAAAGGAACAAAAAGGCCGAGTTCCACTTCTGGTGGAAGTGTGGAAGCGTAGTGAGATAACGTGGCAATGTCCTCAGGCCGAGCTGCAGTGACAGCTGGACCGGCTCAGACGCCGTGTCTTCACCAGTGAAGTGGCACCAGGAGGGCCAGTGGGTTGTGCTGGGAAATATCACGACGGGTGATGAAGCGAATTGGAACAGATGGTTTTGAAGCTCTACGTGTCCTTCAAGGCGTTCGGAGCTTGTTACGGAGGAAACCTTCCCTCTTGTCCCCTGCACATCATCAAACTTTTGTTTTGTTCTGTTGGTGAAGCTCTGCAGAGGTTTCAGTGAAGTTGCTCACCAGCTTCCCAACCTCAGGCATGAGGTTCCATCAGAGCAGAAGACACTTTGTATTTAAATGGCTTCACTTGTCAGACAGGCTTAATGACAAGGGAGGGTTCTTTCAGCAGGTTGTTTGGAGACGTGTTCTTCATGTTCCTGAACATCTCTGGTGCATCAGTGCCTGAACTCCTCTGGAAGCAGTGTGGGGCAGGAGAGGATCTTTCGTGATCCTCTTCACCCCTGGTGAGCTACCGTGAGGTTAAACCTGGCTCTGAGCTTGTGCTGATGAGGTGAGGAAAGGCTGAGAGCCCTGGGGCTGCTGAGCTGCAGAAGAGAAGCCTCAGAGAGGATCTGAGCAATGCTGAGCAAGAGCTCAAGGGCCCATGGGGGGCAAGAGGATGGGGCCAGACTCTTGTCAGTGGTGCCCAGTGACAGGACAAGGGGCAACGGGCACCAACTGGAACCCAGGAGCAGGAGGAGCAAGTTCTTTGGTGTGAGGGTGTGGGAGCCTGGCCCAGGCTGCCCAGAGAGGTTGTGGAGTCTCCTTGTCTGGAGAGATTCCAAAGGTGCCTGGACACGATCCTGGGCCCCCTGCTCTGGGTGAGCTGCTGGAGCAGGGGGATGGACGAGATGATCTCCAGAGGTCCCTTCCAGCCCCGTAATGCTGGGATCCTGGTTCTGGTCTTTCTGGGCCACTCGGGCCAGGCTGTCACCACCCTCAGCAGCAACAATTTCTTCCTTCTCTCTAGTCTCAATCTCCCCCTTTCAGTTTCAAACCATCCCCCCTTGTCCTGTCCCAACACACCTTGCTAAAAAGTCTGTGCCCACCTTTCTTAAAGCTGGTGTGAGGACACCTCCACCCTCTCTCTTGAAACTTCCTTGCGTTGAAGAGCAGACGGCGAGAGCAACGCTCTAATTAGTGCAGAGGGAAAAGCTCCCTTCAGGGACACGGGAGCCTTCAGCCCCTTGCTGTGGGGTGCTGGGAAGGATGGTGGCTGTAGGGCGGGGTCAGGCCTGATGGCAGCTTCTGTGGTAGGTTCCTCCTCACCTTCTGCCTCGGACTGTCCTTGAGCAAGAGAGGCGGTGGGGCCATCTCCAGCAGGCACCAGGCAGTCTGGTGACCTGTAGCGTGCCCTTCTAGCTGTGGGTTTGAGTTCCTCCAGGCTGGGGAGGGGACTGACGCTGGGTCTCACAGGTCTGGGTGGCTGCTCCTGAGAGGTCTTTTCTTAACTGTCTTATTAAACCCAGCAGAATAAACCGCTCTGGTGTCTTAGCCTGGAACGGGGCGTTGGGTGATGCCTGCGTTGAGGCTTCGGAGGTGGGGTTTTTGGAGACGTCCCTTTCTCAGCTGCTTGCGAAGCAGACTCTCTCCTGCGACGTGTCCGTGTCTCGATGAGTCAGGGGAAGGGGGGACGTGATTTCCTGGGCTGGAGGCAGCTCTGGGGCTTTCCCCACCCGTCCGCGGCAGAAGGCTCCGATTCACTGAACAAAAGGGCTCTTTGCTTGTGCTCCGCTGCCGGCGCTGAGACCAGCGCGCTCTCCACGCTGCCGGCTTCAAGCTGTGTCTAGTGCAGGTACCAAATAACCCACTGAAACCTTTTTGAAAGGACCGGGAGATTCCTCTCCTCCAATCGGTCCGAAATCCCTTGAAATTAAAGCTCAGCCTGTGGAGTCATGAGCACCAAAGGCTTTGGATGAGTGTGAGCCTTAAATAAAACCTAGCCCCAAAGGCTTTGAATGTGAGCCTTGAATAAAACCAAGCACCAAAAGCTTGGATGAACATAAACCTTAAATAAAACCAGGCACCAAAAGCTTGGATGAACGTGATCCTTAAAACCAAGCACCGAAAGCTTTGAGCGTGAACCTTAAATAAAACCAAGCACCAAAAGCTTGGATAAATATAAACCGTAAATAAAACCGAGCACCAAAAGCTTGGATGAACGTGACCCTTATATAAAACCGAGCACCAAAAGCTTTGAACGTGAACCTTAAATAAAAACCAAACGCCAAAAGCTTTGAACGTGAGCCTTAAATAAAACCGAGCACCAAAAGCTTGGATAAACGTAAACCTTAAATAAAACCGAGCACCAAAAGCTTGGATGAACGGGAACCTTTAAATAAAACCAGCATTTGCTTTCAGCGTTAGAAAAGACGCTTCGTTTGGGTGACGAAATCCCTGACGACAAAGCGCGGGGAGCTGCGCAGGCCCCGCGCTGATTTTGATGGGAACAGGTTAAATCCGGGGGTGTCCGGGTCTGTGCCCCTCCCCGAGAAGAACCCACCTCACCCGCGTGGGGCGGGCGTGGGGCCAGGGCTTCCTTAAGAGGCGGCGTGTGGGGTGAGGAGCCGCTTCCAATTGCGAGGCAGCAGCACATGACATAAGATGCTCCAGCTCTGCCTCCTGGGCGCTAGTTTAAAAATAAAAGGCGTTTATCACGGGTGGGAGCGGGTCCGCAGCAGCCGCACGCCGCGATGCGCGGTACGGCTCGACACGGAGCCCTGCGGGGTGGGCTGGGGCTGGGGGGGGCTGGGGGCTGAGTGGGAGCATTTTGGGGCTAAAGGAGCGTAAAAGGAAAGCGTTGGGCTTCGCGGTGCCGTGTCGGAGCGGCGATGGCCTTGTTTTCGGCGGTGGGTTGGATGGGTCACCTCCAGCGCCAGCGCCAAGGAGGGTTTTCGGCCGAACCGAGCGCGCTGTCGGAGTTCCCCGTGTTTCGGGTCGCGCCCGCGCCGTGGGCCACGAGCTGCCTGAGCGGGAGCTCTCCTCACGCGGGGCGTTGGACAGCGTTTTAACGTGGAAACCCCTTCTGGCAGGGACGGGGCCGTGCGAGGCGGACACGCGGATGGCGCTGGTGGGGCCCGTCCCCGACGCTTGCTTCCACCCGGATCCCCACGGGAGCGGCGAGGTGTCTCCGGAGGACGCGCTGCCCGACCCCTCGGCTCGGTTCGTCCCACTTTCAGATTCTATTTTCTCTGTGATTTCTATGCTTTCATGTCCGCTTGGATTAATTAAGATCTTATGTTTTTCTCTCTCGGGGAAGGATTTTAAATCTCCATTCCTCCTCCCGGGCTCCAAAAGCTGCCGCTGCAATTTCACCCTCTCAAAAAAGAATTAAAAAGCCGGAATTAAATTTGATTCGCGCAGCTGCTACGCAGCATGTGGAGCTTAAAGGAACCTGCGCATCCCATAAACTCCCAGCGCTGGAAGGGGGGGATGTTCTGCCTGGTCACCTCTCGCAAAGGAACTTTGGGGAGCTGGTGAAATACTGGGGTTTGTGAAGAGTTGCTGCAGTGGAAGGAGAGAGGTGGGGGGGAGATGACTTGGCTCGCTGGAAGGGGAGTCACCGGGGGTTTTTTACTGGCATGACTGAGTCATTTGCATGCTTTGATGATAAGCTGGTGGAGAAATGGTGCAGAGCTGTTGCAGCCGCGTGTTTGTTCGTGCTGAGAAAGGGTGCTCGGTAACGAGGAGGAAACGCGGAGCAGGGAACATCACGTAAGCCCTTTTGGGGGAAATCAAGCAAAAAACCTAAATGTAGTGACTTCCCTCTGGTTTCTGGCTTGTGAAGGGGTTTGGAGAAGCAGGTCTGCTTTTGGCCGCTCCACGGGAGCAGCTGTGTCAGATCTTTGTGATGTCAGAGGCTTGCAGCCCTTTTAGAAGACCCGGGGGTTGGTGCTAGAGATAGACCTTGCACCAGACATGAGGAGTAAACACCTGGCACTGGCGTGAAGCAAACCCCTTTGTGATGGCCTGGAGCAAAGGGCCCCAGGAGGGCTCTTGGGCAAGGCAAGAGGGAGATTTTGGTTCTCTGGAATAGAATCTTGAGTGGACTAAAACTTGGACCTCAGAGCTGTGCTGATGGTCCAAGCAGGGCATTGCCCAGGGTGGGGGAGCAAGTGTTACCTGCCTGTAGGTTGGAGGGTGGGATGTCCTTCTAGGGAGCAGAGCGCAGGGACTTGGATACCACATCTCACAGGGTCTGGCTTCCGACTCATGGTCTGAAGTGGGACATGTGCCTTGATTATTCCTTGTTCTCATCATTTAACGGCTGTGAGAGGGTCTGTCTTGGAAAGGAACAGAGGAAGAACATTGTCCTACAACCACGGGCGGGTGGTGTTTCACCAGATCTTGCAAGGATGAAAGGAAAAGGGGCAGCTTTCAGCTGGCACCACAGGAGGAGCTCCTGGAGAGGAGCATGGCTGAAGGAGATGATGGGCCTGATTCAGTCTTCAGGGAATGCCTGAGAGCAAGATTTCCTGTTAAATCAAGTTTCCTGCTCTGCAGCTGGTCTGGACCTTCTGCAGGACATCTCTGCAGGTGTCCCCACAGGGTGACTAGCTGGGGGGTGGCTCAGGAGAGAGGCGGCAGAGACCCTCTTTGTCAGACTCACATATTGCAGACAGGAGATAAGCACCAGATCCGGGTGCCCCTTCCTGCCCCCCTCCTCCCCACCGCTGGAGGCTCTTTGTTTCAGGCACCTGGAGCAGAGCTCCAGTATTAAAGTGTCACTGGCTTCTGGATGACGTGGCTATGGGTTCTTCTGCAGCTTATCTCAAATGGTAACTACAGTTAGGACAACATTCCTCTGGAATGGGTATTACGGAGGCTGCCCCTCGAATCCTGGGGTCAGTTTTGGGCCCCTCATTCCAAGAAGGACATTGAGGGGCTGGAGTGTGGCCAGAGAAGGTCAACAAAGCTGGGGAAGGGTCTAGAGCAGGAGTGTGGTGAGGAGCAGCTGAGGGACCTGGGTGTGTTGAGCCTGGAGAAAAGGAGGCTCAGGGGAGACCTTCTGGCTCTCCACAACTCCCTGAAAGGAGGTTGGAGCCAGGTGGGATCGGGCTCTTCTCCCAAGGAACAAGCGACAGGACAAGAGGAAACAGCCTCAGGTTGCACCAGGGGAGGTTGAGGTTGGACATGAGGAACAATTTCTTGCTGGTAAGGGCTGTGCCAGGCTGGGCAGGGCAGTGGTGGAGTCCCCATCCCTGGAGGGGTTTCCAAGCCGTGGAGATGTGGTGCTGAGGGCCAGGGGTTAGTGGTGCCCTGGCAGTGCTGGGTTACACAGTTGGACTTGATGATCTTGAAGGTCTCTTCCAACCAAAACACTCCTGTGATTCCATGTGTGTGTTTAAGAGCAGTGCAGGCAGAGCTTGCACATGCTGAGAGGGACCTGTTCTGTGGCCACGCAGGCTGGAAGACTTAATAACGTCACCTGCAGAACATCAGGAACCACTTTGACATCCAAGGACTAATGTAATTAAGCGTGCCCAGGATGTTCTTCAGCCCTGTCCAGGGCTAATTGCTTTTGTTTTGCAGAACTGCTGAGGTCCAGGACATTGAGAGAATTGAAGATACTAAGGCAGAGGGATGTCAGATGGACACGCTTGGTTTCAAAGGTAAGTGGGAAGAATTTTGAGTTACTGTGGTGCGCGTAAAATTCTTATTGAAATGAGAGGAGTTTATCAAACCATAACAACGGAAGAAGAAACTCGAATTGCAGGATGGTCTGTCCAGAAGTGTCTTGAACTTGGACTTAGCTGATGTCATGGTGTTGGGTCATAGGCTGGACCTGATGATCTTGGACTTGATGATCTTGGAGGTCTATTCCAGCCTCAGTAATTCTGTGATTCTGTGAAAGCACGGGTGTAGTTCAAGGAGTAAAATAGGTGGTGTTGCTGCTTGATGCTTATCCACCAGATGGGAATGGCCTGCTTGTGGTCCTCCTCAAGGCATGTGGGGGGCATTAACCATTTGCTTTCACGTGTGTGATACTTGGATTTATACTTCTGAGATGGCAGCAAGTGCTTTCTGAGCGTAAGATGCCAAACACTTTTCTTTCAAACCAGCCTCTTCACCATCTACCTCCAGCGTGTGGACAACCCAACGAGATGGAGAGGTCAGGCTGAGGATGGAGGAGCAGGGCATAGGCAGCGAGCCACCAAAGACCGTTCATGAGCTGTTCCAGGAGGCTGCTGGTAAATATGGTGATTATTACGCCCTCGCGTCCAAGAAGGGTGGCCAGTGGATAAAACTCACCTACAAGATGTACTATGAGGAGTGCTGGAAAGCTGCAAAAAGCTTTCTGAAGGTGAGATATTGTTGAATTCTCCTCGTTTGTGTTCGGTTGGTTCCAGATCTCAAACCTGCAGGTTCTCTGAGCGTAGGTGAGTCGTAGAGTGGCAGAGAAATAGCTGAACACACCATGAACATCTCGGTGGTGACCACAGGGGTTTTGTTTGAGTTTCTTGCAAGTTACTTCCACGTTCAAGTAACAAACAGGGCGTTAAGGAGGTGTTTGGGGAATGTGGCAAACCTGGACAACATGAGGTGTGTAAATTCTCATCTTCCTAAGAAAAAAACTTAAAGTGATGCTTATGAGTCAAATGGGAATGTCCAAACTGGTTGAGCCCTTTCCCTGTGCTGTTGGGAGTTAAGACACTCAGAGAGAAACCAGCACTACACGTCCTTACTGTTACCATCATGAAGGCCTGTTTCTCGAAGTTGGAGCATCTCTGTGCCCAGGAAAGGCTGAGAGCCCTGGGGCTGCTGAGCTGGAGAAGAGAAGCCTCAGAGGGGATCTGAGCAATGCTGAGCAAGAGCTAAAGGGTGGAGGGCAAGAGGATGGGGCCAGACTCTTGTCAGTGGTGCCCAGGGACAGGACAAGGGGCAACGGGCACCAACTGGAACCCAGGAGGTTCCATCTGAACAGGAGGAGAAACTTGTTTGGTGTGAAGGTGTCGGAGCCTGGCCCAGGCTGCCCAGAGAGGTTGTGGAGTCTCCTTCTCTGGAGAGATTCCAAAGGTGCCTGGACACGATCCTGGGCCCCCTGCTCTGGGTGAGCTGCTGGAGCAGGGGGATGGACGAGATGATCTCCAGAGGTTAAAGTTAAGACCACTCTGTTTTTACTCCTACGGTGGGATCTTCCACTCTGGGACAAAACCAGAGAATGGCTGAAGGAGATTTAAAGCTGGACTTTCACAGCAAAGTGCCTCTGACTGACACTGGGGCTTGTTGCTCTGGTCATTACTGATCTCAGAGACACATCTAACCTGTGCTAAATGACTACATGTCTCAGTAGACATCGTCTAACTTAACCTCTTACCTTCTCAGTCCCAGCCCAAGGGGAGCTGGTGACTTCCTGGATGGCAGTTGTCTGGTACTGTTGGTGTCAACCAGCTCGTCACACCCAGGGCAGGCTTCAGGAGACCCTTTTTCCTGCCTCCTGACCAAGTGGGACAGTGCCTGACGTGGAACTGACCCGGTTCCATATTAGATCTTGGGAAGTTTCTCACTCTGAATTACCACATCTAACCGCGTGGACGTCGCCCTGGACGTTGTGCTCGCAGCAGAGCTCTGGAACTTAACCCCGAGCAGTTCTTCAAAGGCAACCCGAGATGGCTGTAACCTCCTCCCTTGTTTACAGCTGGGCCTGGAGCGTTTCCATGGAGTGTGCATCTTGGGATTCAATTCTGCGGAGTGGTTCATTGCTGACATCGGAGCTATCTTCGCAGGGTAAGAGCGACTGGTGCCTCTTGACGTGCATTTTGCTTTAGCGTTCTGGCAGGAATTTCAGTATTCATGTGAGAAGCAGTTTTTTATTTAAAAAAAAAACAGCAAAAACCCCACAAAAAACCCCAGAACAAAAGCAGCTGCTTATATCTGAATTTCATGAGGAGAGCTAGAACCGAAACTCTCTTCACTATGAAATTCATTTATTTTTGAGCCAGGTGCTTCTCTGGAAATAGATGAACAGTAGTTAATCCAGAAGCATGCTCACTTACACAGGAATTAAAAATATGATGGGAAATGCCAGAGAATTAGAGCACTGGATTTGAATAATCATCTTCCACATCCCCTTCCAGCACACCGACATTTCCCGTGCCCCAGAACAGAGCCTTTGCTCTTGGGATAAAACCTCCATATGTTGTTTCCTGGGATATTCTTCCTCACATATTTTTTTCTCTGGTAATGTTTGAAATGGTCTGAATTTTGCCAGGAATGGTCTGAATTTTGCCAGGAATGGTCTGAATTTTGCCAGGAATGGTCTGAATTTTGCCAGCAACGCTCCTTGTCCTCTCATTCTGTTTCACTTTCCTGCTTTGGGGTTTTTTTTTTCTCCTCCTTTTTGCAGTGGGTTTGCTGTTGGGATCTACACTACGAACTCTCCCGAGGCCTGTCATTATGTAGCGGACAACTGCAGCGCAAACGTGGTGGTTGTGGAGAACCATAAACAGCTGCAGAAGATCTTAGAAGTAAACCCACTTTTTGAATGGGTGGGGGCTTCAGCCTCCCACGGGTGGGTGGGGAGGGTAAAACCCGAGGGAAACACGAGCTGAAGTGACCCAGCTGACTCAGAGCACTCCCTGCTCAAGCCAGATGAGTAGTCGCTCATGCTCAGACTCACCAGAGGTTAAATGGAGGTTCCAGAGCTTGGCAAAGCCTCGAGCTCAAAATAAGAGCAGGTAAAATGAGCAGCTGAGCATCCCCGTGGTTGTCTGGCAACATCCCCATCCAAATGGTAGAGTCACAGAATGGTTTGGGTGGGAAGGGACCTTAAGGATCATCTAGTTCCAACCCCTCTGCCATGGGCAGGGACACCATGATGACCCTCTCTAGTGAGGCTGCCCCGTTCTCTTCCACTTCCCCGGGAGATCCTCATGGCAAGCAGCAGCAGCGTGTCAAGTTAGGCTTAAAAGGGACGAGCAGGATTCGCTCCTTCTCACGGATCTCTTCTTAACACAGGTTCAGCACAAACTACCTCATCTGAAAGCCATCGTGCAGTACGGGGAAGAGCTGAAGGAGAAGAGACCAAACCTGTACTCGGTAAGTACGGGGCATCCTGATGGCTTGGAAATACCGGCCGTGCTTGGCCGGTGGCTTGCAAGAGACCGTGGCCTCCAGGGGAATGTCGTCACATGAGCTGGTGTTGGTTTTGGTGAGGGCTTGCTCGCCTCGCTGAAGCAGTAGATGATGTTCAAACCTTGGTAGTCCGTGTTGTAAGGAGGGTGTCAGTGTACCGACCTCTGCAAGCAGCCCTGGGCCCCACAGCTGCTCCAGCTCAGCACTCCCAGGGTTGCCACAGAGCTGGTAACTGTCCTCGGGGTGGATTTATCTCCTCTTCTGCCTCTCACCATGTGGCAACCAGAGAACATGGTGTGTATGGACAACCCCTTCCAGATTTTGCCAGAGGTCTGCATGTAGGGAACAGTTTCCTTCCCTTCATGTGTAGCAGGGGGTTTAATATCACGTGGGAGTGACGGCCTGAAGTGACCGAGCTCTTCTGTGTGCAGTGGAGCGAGTTCATGGACCTTGGCAAAGATGTTCCAGATACTCAGCTCCGTGACATCGTCAAGTCGCAGAAGCCCAACCAGTGCTGCACACTGATCTACACCTCGGGGACTACGGGACAGCCAAAGGGAGTGATGCTCAGTCACGACAACGTAAGTGTCTTTGTACGGCTGCCTGTCCCAAGAGCTGCCGCCTCCGTAGAGATCAGCTGAGAAACATCCATTTCCTCAGGAGGAAACGGCCTCAAGTTGCTCCAGGGGAGGTTGAGGTTGGCCATGAGGAACAATTTCTCGCTGGCAAGGGCTGTGAAGGGCTGTGCCAGGCTGGGCAGGGCAGTGGTGGAGTCCCCATCCCTGGAGGGGTTTCCAAGCCGTGGAGATGTGGTGCTGAGGGCCAGGGGTTAGTGGTGCCCTGGCAGAGCTGGGGAAACGGTTGGACTCAATGATCTTAAAGGTCTCTCCCAACCACAACGATTCTATGATTCTGTGCCTGCTAAGATCACGGGATGCCGTAGACTCGGTTTGTGAGCTGTGCTCTGCTGGGCCTGCTCGGAAGAGCCGTCGCTGAGCCGCGCTGCGGGTTCCTGTTGCAGCTCACATGGACGGCGTTGGCAGCCGGGCGCTTCCTCAGGCTGGTGGATGCTCTGGAGAAGCAGGAGCTGGTGATCAGCTACCTGCCCCTCAGCCACATTGCTGCGCAGATGATAGACATTTGGTTGGCCATCACCTTCGGTGTCCAAGTTTTCTTCGCTCAGCCCGACGCATTAAAGGTACAAATGGCAGATAACAAAGCCCCTGCACCACCCACCTGCTTCGAGCTCTGGTGGGCGCTTGAAGCCCAGCGTGGCTGACTCCCCTCATGGTTTGGAGCTAACTCAGCTTATCCGTGACCCTGTTGAAGGGTCTCTTTGCATGGACAGACATAACCTGACCTTTGCCTTTTGCCTCTGTCGCAAACTTGGCTGAGCTGACCAGGCACTTCACAACTCGGAGCTTCTTGGCGTCTCACCTGACACCCGTTCTCCACCCTGATGGCTTGGTTGGGCAACGGCTTTGTTTGCTCTGTCCACATTGCACAATGCCACCACCATTCAGTGTCCTGAGAAGGGAACGATTCTCGGCGTTTGGCCAGCGTTGGCACCAAAAGCATTGACCCTTGTGGTCTTCTCAAATGCCACCACCGTGGTATTTGAAGGCTCCTGGGGTTCCTTCCTCTTGTGGAGGAGCATGGCAGGAAGGGAGCTGGTATTGTCCAGTGCTGCTTTGTTTGCACTCGACAGTGGTGGCATTGCAGCAGTTCCTCAAACCTCATGGCCAAGCCCTAGGCCGTGGCTGGTGACCAGCGCTGACCTGAAGTCTACAGTGAAACCCTTCTTGAAACCTCTCTTAAACTCTCCTTTGCTCAGGGCACCCTGGCAGACACCATGCGGGAAGTGAGGCCGACTGCTTTTCTGGGAGTTCCCCGCGTCTGGGAAAAAATTGAAGAAAAAATGAAATCCATCGGAGCAAAATCATCAACGCTCCGGAGAAAAGTGGCCTCGTGGGCCAAGGGAGTCGGGCTGCAGACCAACCTGAAGCGCATGAATGGGTGGGTATGAGCTGCGCTGAAGGGGTGTTATGAATATGAGGAGAACTTTATTGGATCAGGAATTCTGTCCCGTGTAAGAGGCTGGACTCACGGACAGGAAAAGCCAGATGTTGTGCTTGCAGCAGAGGGTGAGCAGCGCAGGCTGGGGTGTGGAATAATTCATATTTTTACGGAATACACTAGAATAGGGTGAAGATGAAAGGAGGAAGGGGGAGAAGTTGAGGGGCTGGAACATTTCCTGTCCAAAAGCAGGAGTGGTTTGTACACGTTGGTCTCCTCCCTCAGCTGCTGCCAGGAGCAGCATCACCCTTGACGGGTGCACAGAGCGGAAGGAGGGGCACAAAGATGGTGCGAGGGCTGGAAGCCCTCTGCTGGGAGGCCAGGCTGGGAGAGTTGGGCTTGTTCAGCCTGGAGAAGAGAAGGCTCCACAGAGAGCTTCTGTAGGGGACCTACAAGAAAGCTGAGGAGGAACCGTTCCATGATTCTATGACGTTTTACAAGGGTTTGTAGTGACAGGATGGGGGGTGATGGGCTCAAATTGGAAGAGGGGAGATTTAGATGTAAGGAAGAAGCTCTTCACTCTGAGGGTGGTGAGACACTGGTTAGACACCAGTGAGACACCCAGGGAAGCTGTGGATGCTCCATCCCTGGAGGTGTTCAAGACCAGGCTGGACGGGGCTTTGAGCAACCTGGTCTAGTGGGAGGTGTCCCTGCCATGGCAGGGGGTTGGAATGAGACGATCTTTGAGGTCCCTTCCAACCCAAACCATTCTATGATTCTACACCTGCGCAGTCAGCCACTCTCCA
This sequence comes from Eurystomus gularis, assembly GCA_013400335.1. NCBI lineage: Eukaryota > Metazoa > Chordata > Aves > Coraciiformes > Coraciidae > Eurystomus > Eurystomus gularis. The sequence continues at coordinate 100,609 of VZZY01002764.1, forward strand.
CTTTTGAGTCGAAGAAGAGAAACGATGGGTTGTTTGGGTGGGTTTGTGGGGTTATCCCTGGTGACTGAGAGCTTGTAACCATCTATCTCCTCCAGGTATTCCGACGTCCCGGTGAACTTCCGCTTGGCCAGGCACTTGGTCTACAAGAAGGTGCGAAGGGCCATCGGGCTGGACCGGTGCACGAGGTGCTACACGGGGGCTGCTCCCATCGCCAGAGAGACGCTGGAATTCTTTTTAAGTCTGGACATTCCCTTGTTTGAGCTGTACGGCATGAGCGAGAGCTCCGGGCCTCACACGGTCTCTCTGCCTCACGCGTTCAAGCTTACCAGGTAAGGGCCCTTCTGTGAGCTGCTGGCTGGCAGCACGAGCTGCTTTAAGGTTTCTCCTGCATCTGATGGGTCCATCTGGCCCAATGCAGCTCACCCCAGAGTCCTGCTGCTGGTGAAGTCAACAGGGAGCCAGTTCCTTTGGCTGATGACGAGATCTGCTGGGGCAACAGCCGTGTAGCTTAAACCTAACTCGGCCTGGATCCTCCGGGAGCTGGGGAGGAAGCGAAGGATTCCTGGGGAGAAGGAAGAATCGGTTTCTCCAGCCCATGGTTCACTTTGACATCCAATGAATAACCGCAGCAAGACTCTGCTGTTGCTCCGAACGGCTTGTTCGGGCCCCGTGGGCTCAGTCACCACCATCAGCCAAAGTTTGCTGCCAAAGGCATAAATCTTCTCATTCAAAGCTCAGGTGCTGGAGAACAACGGGTCGGAAACACCACGTGTGTGAGCGCTGAGCTCTTGCTGGAGTTCCCCTTCCATAAGCAGGTGCCTTTGAAGTTTGTAAGCTCCTGGTTTGTAACAAAAAGCTGCCTGGCTTTGTTCAAACACTCCAGCTCGAAAGGGTTCTGCGATAATCTCACCTGCTCTTGGCTGGTGATTCTGTTTTTCTCCTTCCGACGCCGTGGCTCTGTGTTTGTGTTCTCTTTAAGCTGTGGAAAGGAAATCCTGGGCTGCCGGACGCTGATTGATAAGCCAGATGGAGAAGGCAACGGGGAGATCTGCTTCTCGGGAAGGCACGTCTTCATGGGCTACTTGAACATGGAAGAAAAAACCAAAGAGGCCATCGATGAAGACGGCTGGCTGCACTCGGGCGACCTTGGCAGGCACGACAAGGATGGATTCCTCCACATCACGGGCAGGATTAAAGGTAATTCGTCCCCTGACTTGGTCATCCTAAGGTTCTGCAGTAGCAGGAGACAACGCCTCCAGCCCCCACGGTTGCGGCTTGCACGGAAGAGTATTGAAATCCTTCTCCTGAAGTTCTTAAGGTGGATATGGCTGCAGGGTGTCCCGCTGCTGAGCGTGTGACAAGGCGTGTGATGGGAGGAGAGGGGTGAGCTCAGCAACCAGCGTGTTTGCAGAGTAAGGAAGAAATCCTCTTATTTCAGAAGCAGGAGTTAATGCTCTTGTTGATGGTGCTGGACCTGGAGCTGTGTGTCCTGCCAGCTCCCTCCTGGTTAACCTCTGAGAGAAAACAGCAGCTTAACGCTGTTGTGAAAACCACTTGCAGCTCTTGGGACACCGCTTTGGGCACCCCCAAACCAATCCAAGTTCATGCAAGACTTTAAAAAGAGACAAATGGTCGTGCAAAGGAGCTGCTTCGAGAAACAGCTGAAAGACCACGGAGAGAGGCAGGTTCTCTCTGCTCTGCGTCACAGGACGTGACTTCAGACGCTCACTTTGCCTCAGCAAAGCCTTTACTTCAGGTTCTGAACAACTTGGGGACCACGTCACATGCCTTAGGGTCTGAGGGGATGGTGGTGGGGTGCTGAGGTCCTCATACCCCACAGGCAAACATCTCCGTGGTGTTAAAGCAGCTTTCACAGTGCTGTCAGCGTGCAGGCCTCGGGCTCGCTGCTCCTGCCCTGACTGGGGTCCTCCTGGTTGGCTGCCTTCTCCAGATGTTGGGATGCAGACCCACTGTTGGATCCGATAGACTCAAAGGATGCCATTCAGAGGGACCTGGACAAGCTTAAGTGGACCCCAGTATCAACCTGGGCTGGGGGTGAAGGGCTGGAGAGCAGCGCTGTGGAGAAGGACCTGGGGGTGCTGGGGGTGAGGAGCTGGAGCTGAGCCGGCCCCGTGCGCTCGCAGCCCAGCAGCCAACGTCCTCCTGGGCTGCATCCCCAGCAGCGTGGGCAGCAGGGCAGGGAGGGGATCCTGCCCCTCTGCTGCGCTCTGGGAGACCCCCCTGCAGTGCCGGGGCAGCTCTGGAGTCCTCAGCACAGCAGAGACATGGACCTGGTGGAGCGGGGCCAGAGGAGGCCCCAGCAGTGATGGGAGGGCTGGAAGCCCTCTGCTGGGAGGCCAGGCTGGGAGAGGTGGGCTTGTTTAGCCTGGAGAAGAGAAGGCTCCAGGGAGACCTTCTGGTGGCCTTGCAGGACTTCAAGGGGCCTGTCAGAAAGATGGGGATGGACTTTTGAGCAGGGCCTGTTGGGACAGGACAAGGGGGGATGGTTTGACACTAAAAGAAGGAGATTTAGACTAGAGAGAAGGAAGAAATTGTTGGTGCTGAGGGTGGTGAGAGCCTGGCCCAGGTTGCCCAGAGAGGTGGTGGCTGCCCCATCCCTGGCACCATTGCAGGTGAGGTTGGCCGGGGCTCTGAGCAACCTGCTCTAGTTGCAGATGTCCCTGCTCCCTGCAGGGGGTTGGACTGGATAATCTTTAAAGGTCCCTTCCCACCCAAGCCAGCCTGTGACTCTATGAAAGGAGCAGCGAAGTTATTTCAGGCTGCAGGAAGGGGAACCACTCAGCATTAATCAAGATGTGACTGTTTTCCAGAGCTCATCATCACTGCAGGAGGTGAGAACATTCCTCCCGTTCCAATCGAGGACGCTGTGAAAGACGCTGTTCCCATCATCAGCAACGCGATGCTGGTTGGAGACAAAGCAAAGTTCCTCTCTATGCTTCTAACGCTAAAGGTAAAGAGGACGGGAATCCACCTTTGCTGAACGATTCCAGGGAGGCAGATGCTTGTTCACACATCTTGGGCGGGTGCTGCTGGACTTCCAGCCGCCTGTTGTGCCGCTGGGGGATGGAGAGAAATAAACTGGGGTCCTGGAAAAAAGGGACCAACTTGGGATAGCACAGGAGGAGTTTGGAAGCGGAGCTCTGTGCCCAGAACTGTTGACACGGTGTGATCTCAAGGAGCTTCATCTGCGTTTTGCCTCAGTGCTGGGGTGGGAAGGAGATCGGGCGGCTTCCCGTGGCTGGAAGGCTCCGGAGTGTGAAGGAATCAAGCGTTTGGTGACTGGAAGTTGTGTTCTGACTTGTCTTGCAGTGCAATGTAGATGTAGAGACGGGCGAGCCAGGAGATGACCTCTCTCCAGAAGCCATCGAATACTGTCGTCAGCTGGGCAGCAAGGCTACAAAGGTCTCCGAAATCGTCAGCAGCAAAGACAAGGCCGTCTACGCGGCCATCCAGAAGGGAATTTCGGCAGTCAACGATGGAGCTGTCTCCAACGCCCAGAAAGTCCAGAAGTGGGTCCTCCTGGAGAAGGACTTTTCTCTCTTTGGTGGAGAGCTCGGTGAGTGGTGGGTGGGGGCTGGGGGCTGCCCCGTCACCCCTTCCCGGGATACTGAACAGACGGCACACCCAGGACCATGGTACGGAGCTGCCCACAGCCCCTCCTCACTGGGGCTTTTCCTGTCAGGGTTTTGGGGAGGGTGGGTTCCCCTCGGAGCTGTGCCTGCCCCAGGCTCGGTGCTGTCCGGTGCAGGAGGGTTGTGCTGTTCCTGCTCACAGGGGAGAGAGAGAGATTTTACTCATCACCAAGAGATTTAGAAGCTGACGTCCGTTCTTGAGTTCTGAATGTTCTTCCAGGCTTGTCCAGGTCTCAGAACGGCACCACCACCATTAAAACCTTGTGCTGTGTCCTTCCCCTAGGCCCAACCATGAAGCTGAGGAGACCGGTGGTGGCCCAGAAGTACAAAGACCAAATCGCTCAGTTTTACGCGGACGTGGAAACACCCACGGCCCCAGAGAACACTCTTCGGCAGTAGCTGGAGACCTCGGGCCGTGGACTGGAGTGAGCCTGGAGGACGCTGTCCCCTGGGAAGGAGTCCCCAGGTTCTCCTGAAATAAAAGCAGCTTGGTCACCCCGCAGCTCTCCTGCCTCGCTGCCTGGACGTGTCGCAGCCCTCGGACAGCACTGGGGTGAGCGTGTTCGTGCCTGGTGGTGTCTGTGCTCTGAGGTCCTTCTCAACAGCCCCGCTTTGTAATTTTATTTTTGCTTTCCCGTTTTTATACGGGCGCGACGCTTCCCTGAAATCCGTGGTCCTCGTTGGGTTTTAACCAAAGTTCCCTTTGCCTGAGCTGAATGTAAAACAATCAGGAGCTGCCCCTTTTTTTTCCCCCGCTGAGGGAGAATTTCTCCCGCCGCGTCCTTTTCAGGACAGCCCAGTTGTCTGCATGCTGGTGACATCGGGCCTGGTTTCAGTCCCGTCTTCTGCCCAGCGCTGTGTGAGCGGAGCCTCCCCGGCGCTGGGTTTGTCTGTGCAATATTTTGAGTTCTTATGAAGCCATAAATCCTGGGGTTGAAAGAAGCAGATCCGTGTTCGGGGAAGCGTTTTTCCGCAAAGGGATTTATTTATAAGGCTGTGTGTCAATGTGCGTGAAACTGTCTGTAGTCGTACAATCGTAGAGGTGTTTAGAGTGTCCTGAAAGGGGTGGGGTTGGCTGAGGCTTTGGACCTGCACTTGTGGAGAGGAGACAGTGTTGGAACGTGGCTGCTTCTTCTGAAGGTCGGTGATCAACCATCCCAGCAACGAGAAAGGCCCTTTACGGTGAATTAATTGACTGTGGGACAGCGTTCTCCAGCGCTGGGGGGAGCCAGGAGCTCCTGAAAGTCTCTTCTCAAGGGTCTGCAAGGCCTGGGGGCTGGAGAGCCTGTCCCTCCCCAACAGCAAATGAAGGATTTCTGCTTGTAAAATGGCTTATTTCAACCTAGAAGCCACAGGTGTGACCACCAGTGGAACAGCTGCGCTCCTTGGTTCTGAGTCATGGTTCCCCTGGCCAAAGGAGGAGCACCAGGAGATGGGTGCTTTGAGAGGAAGCAGCAGGGGAGAGACAGCTACACTAGCATCTACAGCTCAAGGAAGCTGCTGGCTGCAGGTCACGGCCCTGCTTCGTGTTGAAACCTCGCTGGGGTGGGTGGTAACAGGCCCTGGGAGTGGGCACCTTAGCAGGGGTTAAACCTCAACTCTGCTCTAGGCTCAGCGAAATTCCTCTTGGGCCTGGGTGGAAGGGAGGACAACGCACCGAGGCACCGCAGCCAGGCTCCTGCAGATGTTTGTTCTCAGCTGTATGAATTGGAAATGGCTCCAACATTCAGAGGAACGCCAATAAATAACTGCTGCAGTTGGTGTCTCTTAATCCTTCAGTGATTTCTGCAAATTATTGCTGAGGGTGGGGTTGGGGGGGAGCAGCAAATGGTTAATGTCCGAGTGCAGCCAGAGCTGCCTCCCTGACCAGCATCGGAGAACCACAGAATGGGTTGGGTTGGGAGGGACCTTAAAGATCATCTAGTTCCAACCCCCCTGCCATGGCAGGGACACCTCCCACTAGACCAGGATGCTCAAGGCCTCGTCCAACCTGGCCTTGAACACCTCCAGGGATGGAGCATCCACAGGTTCCCTGGGCAACCTCTGAGTGAAGAATTTCCTTCTAATTCCCAATCTAAATCTCTCCTCTTCCAGTTTGAACCCATCACCCCTTGTCCTATCACTACAAGCCCTTGGAAGAAGTCCCTCCCCAGCTTTCTTGTAGGCCCCTTTAAGTCCTGCAAGGCCACCAGAAGGTCTCCCCAGGCTGCACCAGCCCAACTCTCCCAGCCTGGCCTCCCAGCAGAGGGCTTCCAGCCCTCCCATCATTTTTGTGCCCCTCCTTCCACTTCACACACCCATCACAGGTGCAGATGCTCCAGGCCCCATGCGGACATTGCAGGGCCGTGTACAAACCACTCCTGCATTTGGAAGGCAAATTAAGCTCCTGGCCTCGACCTTTGCTCCCAGCCCCTGGATCTGCCTCACTGCTCTGGGTTTGTAACAGCCACAGAAACCTCCTCCAACCCCATGGAAGTGGAGAGGGATTTTTTTTTTTCCTTTAGGCAAACTTCTGTCCTGACCTGCTCGCTCCATCTAGTGCTCAGGGCTTGTCCTGCTGCTGGTGAACCGCAGAGAACCTGGAGGTGAAGCTGCAGCAGCAACAGGATTGAAGCAACCAACTTAAACTCCAACGTATTGAGGACACTGGAGTCTTCTCCCAGACCAGTTGAGCTTCAAACCAGTTCCTCTCCCTTCTCTTTGCTCTGGCAGAGCCACCAGAGCGATGAGCTTCTGCTGCTCTAGCAGAGAACATCTTCCATAAGCAAGCGCCTCCGAGCAGCCTCGTCCTGCCCCTGGAGAAACAACACACCAAACAAACAACGCTCCAAGTTTTACTTTTCCATCTCACTTTATTTCACTTTTTCTAGAAAATTCCTCCATAGTTCCACAAATTTAACAAAAAGTTTAAAATTCAGGACGAACAATCCTGTAACGTATTACAAACATGGTTTTTTTTTTAATTATTATTATTTTATTTTTTTTTTAATCTTGAAGTTAGTCTTGGGCCAGCTGCGTTTCTTACAGCTGAGTGAAGGATTCATTTCCCAACACAACTTTTGAAATCCTCAAGTGACAAGGTATTTAATACCTCGGCTCTAGGCAGAAATACAATTTACAGTTATCTAGAAGTTTGAAGTACTTACATTTTTTCTTTAGGAGTGCAAACTCATCTCGTCAGTTTTTGATGGCTATTTCACGCCCCTGGGAAAGCAACACCCATCGGTTCTTCCCTCTCTTTTTTTATTTTTGTGTGTGTGTGTGTGTTTTAGAGGTGACACTCGTGCGAGGTGCACGATGCTCGGTCTCTGTGGTGGCACCAGTGGGACAACTGGAACCCGCAGAAGCAGAGCAGCTCCGGCCTCTGCTCGCAGAGAACGCGACGGGACAAGCTCCCTCAGGGAAGTTTCAAACCTTTCTCACCATCAAATACATCCAAGATCTGACAAAAAAAAACACCAAAAATATAAAAAAAAAAAAAAAAAAAAAAGAAAAACCCTGCTTCTGGATTGTTGCATCATCCATCGCTTCGCTAGTTCTGATGCTACCACCGCACACAGCGAGAGAAGAAGGGCTGCTGGAGTCATTGCACGGCCACGTATTCGGCCTGCCCGCAGCAGAGCCCGTCTCGTACTGCGTGTCCAGCACTCCTCAGCTGGGGCTTTGTGACCCAGCCAGCCTCGCTAGCCTCGGGTTTCTTTTCTTTTCTTTTTTTTTTTTTCCTTTTTAATAGTAAATGTCAGTAATCAAAGCCTCAAGGCTTAATACACACGCAGACCAAGACAAGAGGAGAAGACTCCCGACCCCTCTTTTGCCCTTTAACACGAAGGCCAAGGGCAAAGGAGAAGCCGCGTCCTGATCTCACCTGCTCCACGACTCAACTCTCAGCAGCTCCGAAAGCCTCCAGCCCCCCCGGCGCTCGCTCGCGCCTTCAGCGCCAAGACCAAGGACACCGGGAAGCAACGGAGCTCTGTCCGTTCTCCTTGGAAAAAAAAACCATTATGGCTAGAAGACAATTTTGGAGAACTTTTTTTTTTTTTTTTTT
>VZZY01002764.1:108373-119527 GCA_013400335.1 Eurystomus gularis
TTTTTTTCTTTTTGTTTTTTTTTTTTTTCCTCTTTTTTAAACAACGCAAGCTACTACACATCCTCGAAGACCTGAAGCGGCGCTGAGGGCAGCGCTGCCACCTCCTTCCTAGAGTACAAGAATCCATCCATGCTCTCAAGAGTGACACAAGAACAAACACTTTATCCACAAAATACCTGTACACGGCATGTTCAGAAGAGCTTCAGCCAGCCTAGAGGGGATCTACACAGGGACCGCGCTCATGGAACTAGAGGGGGGACACAAGGTCAGGCCCAACGTCGGCCGTTCCTTTTCTCTGCAGAGTCATTCCTCCTGTGGTCCCCGACGCTACCACATACCCCAAGAAAACAACACCTCTGGAGAACAACTAAGTACTCGCAAGAAACCTTGTAGTAACAAATCCGCATGTGCACACAATGGAAAAGGAACTATTGCTGGGGGCTGGGGGGGGACAATCCTAGTTCAGGTTTTCAAGGAGATTTATAAAGAGTCTAAAAAAATCCATGTGTAAAATACTTCTTATAAAAACCAAAGAAAAAAAAATCCCTATCAATGCTCATCAGACCTCACGACTAAAGTCGGTTCCAGGATGGGACGATGCCACAGCCGCGGGTGGGAGCCCCGGGCGCTTCCAGCCAAGTTCAGGAACATCCTCCCACACGTGTTCTTGGACGGGCTGGGAGCAGCGGGACCACTGGGATCTTAACGCGAGAAGGGGGCAGAAGGGAGGTGGCACCTCCGATCCCTCGTGGGGTAAGTCTGGAGGCCACTGACAGTCCCAGGAGGAAGGCTGCCAGGATGGGCAAGGCGGATGCAACGGCTGTGAGAGCGTTCCTGGGTGGAGAGAGGGGGCAAAGACCTCAGGAGGTCTCCAGCTGGCCACCACCGCTGCTCCTATTGTTCTGGGGACGGGACCATGTCACCAAGCCCACCCTTCACCGAGGACAGCAGGCAGGAGGCACTGGGTGCCAGGGGCCGCTCCGCATGCCCAGGAAGCCAAGTCTGGGGCACTAGCAACCGCACAAGGGGTTGCCTCCTCAACCCCACAGAGACCGTGAGCCGTTCGCACGTACCCACCACACCTAATGCGGCACACGGGCGAGCCTGTGACGCTCGTGGGCTGTGTCCGCTGTCCTCCACCGCGGTGTGTCCCACGGCCAACCAAGACAGAGCTGCAGCTCCTCCTCTTCCCACTGTCCTCCACCTTCTGCGCACAGGGTTTCTATCCAGGCTTGGCATTGTCCATCAAGAAAGAAAAGAGCTGAGATCACTGGTGTGACAGGGTTTGCACCTGGCATGAGCTTGATTTTTTTTTATATATATATATATATACACACACACACAAGACACATGGAAGATGGTACAAAGACAAAATTAATGGGAATCGGGTCAACATGACCCAACTCAAACAAGCTTATCATCATATTGCCACTTCAGTTGATTAGTTGCAACATTTCCATGATAAAGAAAGGGGTAACCCAAAACAAGGGACTGCCATTTCCTAACGGAGAAGGGACAGCAAACCCTGGAGAGATGTGACCTCTCAGCTCCCACACGGGGCTTTCACAGATCCAGGAGGTCCCGCGGTGAGCAGAGGGCTCCTCTGGACCTCTGCTCTCCTTCCTCCTCACTTAACATTTGGCAAAAGCTTACACTGCTTGGAGAAACGGAGCAATTCCTCAAAAAAATACTGGATTTAGGGATCGGGAGTGTAACACAGTTCTGGTACAAGCAGAGGGACTTTCCTCACGCCCACCTGGACAGCCCTGGGAAGTCAGAACTAGTTTAACTAGAAATACAGGAAAGGTTCTGGATTAGTGTTCTCTGTTTCCTGCTGTTTCTTGAACAGGCAGAGGGGCAGGACAGGGAGGAGGAAACAAACCTGACTTCACTTGGGTTTTTTCTCTTTTTTTTTAAATCAGCGTCTTCCAGGTGCGTCCGAAAGATCCAATTCTCCCTTGTTTTGGTTTTCCCAAAGTACAGCCACTACTATAGGGGCCACTGTAGGAGATTCCTCTTCGAGAACATAGAACAAAACCAATCACGTCTTTTGGCAAAAGTTATTCAACACTGACAAATGAGAAGCCGGCAGGTGAGCCCCCTTCCAGGGCACAAACCGCCTCGAAGGTTGCTGCTCTTCAGCTTTCAGACACAAAAAAATTGTCCACAAGAGGCATTTTAACAAACGAGTCAAATCTTATTAAGCGCCCTTCCCCTGCCACAGCCATTAAAAAACAGAACAGGAAAAAAAAAAACAAAAACAAAAAACACACCCTTAAGATCATAAGACCCAACTAGGCCCTTCTTATACATACAGTACATACATATATATAATATATATATATAAAATATACAGCTTACAGTTTCGTAGTCCTATTACAGTTAAAGCAGACTGAAAGGAGTGAGACTTTGTTTAGGAGCTCAGATCAACAAACAAGACATCTCAAAACCCCAGCGGGAGACAGCAGATTCTAGAGGCCTCTTCCAAGAGCACGAACCGTCTCTGCGGGGAGCTGAAGGTCCTGCGCGTGGAGCGACGCCCCGCAGGAACCCAACGGTTGGTAGAACTAACTCGAAAGTGAGCAAAAACGGGAATCTGTCCGCTTTGTGTCCTCTGCAGCAGACCAGCAGGACCCCCCCGGGAAGCCTCCTCTGTCGTCAAGTCTCTCGGCTAGCTTTGTAAAAGCCAATCTTACTTACGCAGCGCGAACGCTTCTTGGCGGAGCTGGAGGGAACGGGACGCGCCGGAGCTCTCCGCAGGCAGGCTGCTCCCTGCATTCGGTGACCCAAACATCGCCCGCGCTTCTTCAGATCTCAGAGACGCCTGAAAATGTGCTCTTAAAACACAGTTTCTTGAAGTAAAACCAAACAAAGGTCACGCTGTGCAGCTAAGTGCAGCACATCTTTTGCTCTACTCAGGACCTGCGCCCAAGCGGACTTAGGAAGCTAGGGAGGACAGACTCAGCAATACGGGTGCTTGTTTGAAGCCTACAAGAAAGTGCAGCTGGCTGTGCATTCCTAGAGCATGGCTGTTCTCTAAGGCAGTGCTTCGGGTGAATCGAGAGAATAAGAAGGCCTAGTTCCATGGGTTCGTTTCCTGGTACCAACAAAGGGGATTTCTGGTTTCAAAAGCAGCCTGCTTCTAAGGCCAAGCGTCATGTTGCTACTGCTTCCAAGTAGCTCTGCAGCTTACGGACGGTTGTCTCATCCAAGGAGAAGAGGTCAAAGTCAAAGGTTGTGTTGGTGACGTTAAAATGCCCGGTTTCCTCAATGAGATTTACAATCTGCACAGAAAGGAGACAAGCAAGGATGTAGACAGAGACCCCGTCATGATTAAGCACAGCAGAGAGGTACAACAGAGCAACCCATCCAGGCCTCTTCTCGTCCCCCTGGGACAAGCCTCAGAGATGAGAATGTCTCACAACACACAGGGAATCCTCTCCCAGAAAAGCAAGGCAGCTCCTCCTGCGTGCCTGGCTAGGTCAGCTGGGAAAGGGACAAGGGCATGGCTTGTTCCTCTTAAACGAGGCCGAGGGAGCCCAGCGCTGGGACCAGGGTGGCAGAGGGTGGATGCGCAAAGCCCGCTGCTGCATCTTTTCCAACAAAAACATTGCACGCACACCCGATGATCTGATTATTTTCTACATATCTCTGCTTTCAAAGCAAGCCAGACCCTCTCGCGAAGGAGGCGAGCGAAAGCTCAAGCATCGCAGAGGTCCAGCTGAGAGCCCTGGACACAGAACCGCCGCGTACAACAGCTTGCCAGAGAGCTGGCAAAGGATCTCTACCTGCTGTAGCACGTTGCGCTCTCGTAGGGCCATTAGTCGCCTGTGAAGCTCCACTAATTCATCAGTGTAGGCCTGTAAAGGAGGCACGAACAGAAACAGTGACGTACGTGGCATGTTTGGATGACTGCCACGGTGACTTGTCAGCGTCGGGTTAATGATTGGACTCAATGATCTTAAAGGTCTTTTCCAATCTAGGTAATTCTGCGACTTTCCTAGTGAGGATCAGAGGAACCCAAAGCCCTTTCAGACACGTTCTGATTCCCATTTTTTCCCTGATTTTTTAACTGCCTCCTCCATCTTTATCAAGTACGGGGAGACTAAAGACTTTCACAAATACAGATGGTCTGGAGACCATCAGCCAGACTTTAAGAAGTGGTCACAACCCTTGAGCTCAGAGGACCTCAACAAGGTGAGGATCATCAGGGCGAGTTCCTCATCAGCAGGTTGTACTAATAAACTACTCGTTACCTGACAGGACTTGCACCAGTGACCAACATCCCAGCAGTCTCCTGAAGGATTTGTGTTCAGGTGAGGAAAAAGCCTCCGAGTGCCCTTTATTCCCAGGTGGTTCCACAGACACCACAACGGGAAATGTTTACAAGCTCAACGTGTTAATTGTTCTTATATAAAGGGTGGGTTTTGTTTCCTTTTGGTTAGTTATTTGCCAACAAGGCAAATTTCTGTTGGCACACAGGAGAGGTTCTTAAAATCTATCCTGATTTTAAGATCTGCGCATCTGTAAAGCTGCCCCAGAATTTTGTGTCTGTATCAGTAAAACTGAACTTATTTCAGTAACTGGACCAAGAGGGGGAGAATCCCAAACAAATGCCCCTCCCTAAAAAATCTGTGCAATAATATTCCCCTCCCCAGCGCATTCATGCAGAGAAAAGCATTCTTCCCCCCAACACCCACAGAGCACTGACGGCTCTGCTTGCTGGGATCGCTGCTGTCTTTATAAAATCTTTGAGGCCTGAAAAGCCAACGGCATTCCAGGCACTTGGGTCTCTTCAGTGGGTCTCAAGGGTGTCCCCTTCCATCCGTACTATATAGTCTAATAAAGCCATCAAATAGGTTGGGTTGGAAGGGACCTCAAAGATCATCTAGTTCCAACCCCCTGCCATGGCAGGGACACCTCCCACTAGACCAGGTTACTCCAGGCCCTGTCCAACCTGGCCTTGAACACCTCCAGGGATGGAGCATCCACAGCTTCCTTGGGCAACCTGTGCCAGGGTCTCACCACCCTCAGAGTGAAGAGCTTCTTCCTTACATTTAAATCTCCCCTCTTCCAGTTTGAACCCACCACCCCTCGTCCTGTCACTACAAGCCCTTGTAAAAAGCTCCTCCTCAGCTTTCTTGCAGGCCCCCTTAAGTCCTGAAAGACTGCAGTGAGGTCTCCCTGGAGCCTTCTCTTCTCCAGGCTGAACAACCCCAACTCAAAAAGAGACTATTACCTACAACCCTCACCCCAGATAAGCCATCTCAACTACGGTTAGCAGGGGAAGGCTTTGTAGCTAGCAGGAGGCTCAGATGCAATTATCTCCAAGATCACACTTACTCCTACCACTAAGTGATCAACCTGTGCTGTATTCTCCTGTCGCAAACGTGTCAATACACACAAGTCACAGCTACAGACGGATTCTTTGATTACTGCAAGTATTAAGCTCCCATCTGACTGATTTCTTTACGAGAAGCATCATAGAGGGAGAACTTTCTGGCTACTTCAGGGTTTGGCTGCTTGCTGGCGAGCTCGCCATGCCCCGGGAGCACGTACGCTGCTCTGCTTTCCTCGGAGGCAGGCAAGGAGGGAGCTTCGCTGACAACAAAAGGTTTCAACTAAAGCAGCAAAGCAGAGCACCAACCAAGCTTTAATTTGTAAGATCAANGGAGAACTTTCTGGCCACTTTGGGGTTTGGCTGCTTGCTGGCGGGCTCGCCATGCCCCGGGAGCACGTACGCTGCTCTGCTTTCCTCGGAGGCAGGCAAGGAGGGAGCTTCGCTGACAACAAAAGGTTTCAACTAAAGCAGCAAAGCAGAGCACCAACCAAGCTTTAATTTGTAAGATCAAGGAGAGCTGAAAATTGCCTTTTAATGAAGAGGCACTTGCCGCTGCAGCGGCGGCCAAACAAAGGCGGCAAAGGGCAATCAAATAAAACAGTTTTAATGTTTTGCATGTGGAAAAGACCTGGGGGCCTTCTACTGAATATACACCCTTGCTGCAGCGTCACTCGCCACAGTCTGTCCTTTCAACACCCGCTTTTCACGGCACTCAAGCTTCTAACCTGTCGAGACAGAACAATGTGAACGAGGCCGATACAAATTCTTTTCTACATGGAAACGTTAGAGAGCATCCAACGGTTCTAAAATATGCAAATCCTCAGACGTACCTTGTCGTACGTTCCCTTCTTCAGGATCTTCTCCGGCTTGTTACAAGACTCTGGGCTTTTTCTTCCAGATGCCTGAGGGTTAAAGAAATCGACATGAGGGACCACAATTAGTTCAGAGGACACTGTTGTTTAACAGTTTGGATGCAGAGGACTGAGCAGAGAGAAGTTTCCTAATGGAGACAGTGAAATAAGGAAAGTTTGGTGTGAATCTGAGCTAATACAATGGACTGAACACGATGTGGGAACCCGGAGGCGGGGAAAGTAGCATCACAGGGCAGGCGGGATGCAACACCTTGTTATTTGCCGGGGGCAGCTTCTGACCAGGAGGCGGCTCTCGACTTGGCAGGCAGGAGTCAGCACTGTTGTCACTGTCGCTGTCACTGAGGCTCAGTCTGAAAAACAAACGGCCAAGAATTAGCATCACCAAGTAACAGGAAACTTCATGGAATCACAGAATGGTTTGGATTGGAAGGGACCCTTAAGATCATTTTGTTCCCAACCCCCTGCCATGGCAGGGACACCTCCCACTAGACCAGGTTGCTCAAAGCCCCGTCCAACCTGGCCTTGAACACCTCCAGGGATGGAGCATCCACAGCTTCCCTGGGCAACCTGTGCCAGGGTCTCACCACCCTCAGAGCAAAGACTTTCCTCCTAATTTCCAATCTACGTCTCCCCTCTTCCAGTTTAAAGCTGTTACCATTTGTCCTATCGCTACAAGCCTTTGTAAAAAGTCCCTCCCCAGCTTTCTTGTAGGTCCCCTTCAGATACTGAAATGCCACCAGAAGGTCTCCCTGGAGCCTTCTCTTCTCCAGGCTGAACAAGCCCAATTGTCTCAGCCTGTCTTCCTAGGTGAGGTGCTCCAGACCTCTGATCATCTTTGTAGCCCTCCTTCTTTGTTAGCTGTCAAGTGAACCAGACAGAGTTGAGTGAAATTCTCTTCTTTATTATAGACCAGGCTGGAAGAAACAGTCAGTCTGTAATTGCCAAGAACTCCTTTTTTCCCCAGCCTTTGCCATCTTCCATGCCCTGGGCAGGCAGAGGAGGGAGTTTTCATTTACACACTAGAGCAGCTCAAGCCCCCTTAGAACCGTCAAGGAAGTACCACCCAGTTCTCACAAACAGCAACTGTTTGTTTTGGGGATTCATTCCAAGCTGACCGAGGACCTGCACGGGAGGCTTATGAACACCTCCACCACAAAACCATTACTGGTGTTTCTGTTGCATCCTTTGAGATTTCTTATTTATTCTCACTCTTCTTGCAGCCCTGCAGATCTAGCACAGCAGGTAGCCCACTTTCTAGGAGTTTGAAAAACTGTTTATTGAAAAAAAAGATTGAAAAACTGATTTCCTGCCCCATAAAAGTCTAAAAAAAGTCCTTCATTCCCATTTGGTTGGTAACAAGAGCGCAACAACGGAATTTTGGGGGGTTTTGGTGAACGCAAGCATAATTTCAAATTTGCAGCTGCTATCCGGGCCAAGCATTCAGTTTCAAATATTCAGCCAGATTTTGGCTACGACGGCGCTTCCTGAGGGGAGAAGGATGAAACCCAACTTATTTCCATCGACTAAAGCAGGAAACAGCTGTTAAGCAGGTCCCAGAGGAGTCAAGTAACCAACTGTCAGCACGCACCATCGGCAAAGCCTAAGACTTCTCGGGTTTGCAGCAGCGCTCTGTAGGAAGGAGAGCACTCGCTGACAGGCTCCACAGCACCTCTCTAATCTCTGCAGATCAAAGGTGTCGCAGCCACTCGGCTCAGCAGAGATCTGAAGACAACAATGAGGTGACCATTTGAAGGGGCTCAGCCAGTGCCACCTGCGCGCTCAACACTGCTTCCCAGTGCCTTCCTCTCTGGGCTCTGGTGAGCCCTCCTCACCCAAGTCTGTTCTCACCCTGTTTTCATCGCCTCCGTGTCACCCCCCACGCTAAGTTCTCCACACATCTGCCCTTTCTCTCCTCTCACACGTAGCCCTGTCGCTCTGATTCCCCCCCTCCAAACGGAGGGCGCGCAGAAATGCCAGACAGGGAGGGCAAGAAGACAACCAAACATCTTTCTTCTGGATTTGTTACCACCTGGAATCCCGGCTGACAGGGTTGGCTTTGACTGCTGCCTCTTCTCCAGAGGAGCTGTCATCGTCATCTGACTCCTCCGACTGCAGATCTTCCACCATGGAGCGCAGCGGGCCTGGACCAGAGGGGAGAAAGCAAATCAGGGCTAGGACACGTGCAGCAGAACTCCACCCGAGCTCTCTGAGCGAAGCTGGAGGAGTTCTTACTAAGATACATCAAGATTTCTCACTAAGATGTCGCTGGTGTTTTCATTTTGCTAGAAGACCCCGTATTCCAGTGTCAAAACTAAAGCAGAGCTGACAAACTTTACGACGGCCATAAAGCCACCCGAGCCTCCCCCCAGATCCTCCCCTTCTCTCGTGAAACGAAAACAAAAGGACGCATTTTTCATGCGTTTGGGGACTAAACCCCGCTCAGGAGACAGTTATTTGCAGCAGTGCAGCATTCGCTACGGGTACATTTGCTGCTGCCACAGTCCATCTCCACGGGCTGGCAGGGGACGGGGGGGAAAAAGCAGCTGCGTGATGTGCCCTGGCAAGGTGATGAATGGCACGTCTCTGATTTTTAATAAAGCGGATATGAGACTGGAGGAGAAATATTCTGGTGACACTAGAGATCGAGCGGCAGCAAACACGTTTATAAACCGAGGCAGAAAAAGTCAACGGGGAAAGAAGCAAATCCAGTGAGACCCTACTCATAAACTAACTGCCAAACCAAGAGAAATACTTGGTGGTGATCACGCGGGGACATTATTGCCTTTTTGCGCCGAAGCGTCACAGCTTCAACACGTGGTTGCACAAAGAAACCGTATTAGCCTGAGATACGGTGCTGGGAAATCAGATTTCATTCTCATGAGGCTTTTAAGGTTACACAAGGAAGAGTTTAACAAGTTTCTTGTTTCTTGCAACACACCTTGACTGTGGTTCTGAGACGGCTCGAAGTCAGAGTCGGAGCTGGAGTCGGAGCTGGAGCTGGAGTTGGAAGGGCTGGACTGGACAGACTTAACCCCCCATAAAAGGGGAAAAGAAAAAAGAGAAAGAATCTTAATCTTTCCAACCTAGAAAACCAGCACAGAGCACGGTGAGGCGTTTGAACATTATACGTCCCTGAAGGCAGTTAATGGAATTACAGCAAACATCCCAAAATCGAGGTGAGTAAACCCAAGGTTTGAGAACTTTGGCTCGCTGTGGCTCAGCAGCAGCAACAGCTCCCACCAGAACCCTTCACGCCCCTGGTTTCAAACAGCCTCAAGTGATGAAATACAGCATCTGAAAAATGGCAAAGTGAAAAAACCCTGACCCGGGGTGACAAGCGACCGTCATATACCCCAGAACAATCACCAAAATCCTCTTAAAAACCGTATTTATTGTAACCCGCCAACATTCCTTCCAAACACCTCGTACCGATTGTAGAATCATGGAATGGTTTGGGTTGGAAGAGACCTCAAAGATCATCTCGTTCCAACCCCCCTGCCATGGCAGGGACACCTCCCACCAGACCAGGTTGCTCAAGGCCCCGTCCAACCTGGCCTTGAACACCTCCAGGGATGGAGCATCCACAGCTTCCCTGGGTGACCTGGGCCAGGGTCTCACCACCCTCAACGTGAAGATATCACCAAGCACGACCAGGCTCATTAAACATGGCCATGATGCCTATCCTAACTAGCTCACTTGACTCCAAAATGAGTTCTAACTTACAATCCCAGCCTCCAAACAGTTGTTTCTACACCAGCTTGAGCAATCCACTCTATTGTTTCCCGTTTCTTGTGGGGATGTAACAGAAATGAGCTAAACTCCAGTAAAACCAGCCCCGCCGCCTGTCAGAGCTAAGAGTGAGTGGGAAGGTAGAACGAGCTGCTGCTAATTACAGCATCCAGAAACGAAGTTTGAGTGCTGTGCGAGGTTTTTAACATCAACACAGATACTGAACAGCAATCACAGGCTTTAGCTCCAAGGACCACGAGGTGGCAGTGAAGGCTAAAGCAACAATCTCAGCCCCAGCAGCAGCCGCCACCGTTCCCGTCCCCTTGAAGGGGGTTTTGTTACTCAGTAGGATCTAGTTTTAAAGATTCCCGCTGCTCTGTAAGATTATCTTGCCTTCAAAGTAATTTAGCAGTTCAGTTTCGTTGCAGCATTCCTGAGAATCCACCTGTTACTTCTCCGCTACCAAATCCTGACGCTAGAAAAATAATAAGCGCACATTCCCCTCGATTAATAAACGTCATTATGGAAAGCGTTAATACTACAGAAATATTGTGAACAGGTAGAAAGAGGCACGGCAGCAACTTTGGGAATTAAGAAGTGAAAGAGGCGGCAGGATTTTCACCCCGATACCATCCTTTCCTGTGATTTATCACCCAAGTATCATTAAAAGTTGCATTTATCCAACGGGAATCGTGTCTAATACAAAAGGGTATTATTATTATTATAACCCTTGTGAATTATTTATTAGCAAAGGGGAATAATTTAGCAATTCTAATACCTGATATATTGGCCCATAGCAGCAGCTCTATGAAAAGGTGCAATCTGAAAGTACAGAGCCCTTTTTTCAAGATAAGGGAGCCAAGCTCTTGTGTCTCACCCGGATTCAATCCGAACATCCCTCATTCCTGATAATCCAGCAGGTTTTCTCTTAAAATGACTCAGCAGGGCCTAAGAAGCAGGAGCTGGAAGCTGTATAGACCCCGTCTCTCCTTTTAGCATTAACCCTCGCCGGGATTCCCCCCCATCTCCCCGGCGGGACACGCTCTGCGTGCTCGGGCTGCGCTCACTGTCACCGCGATACGACAAAAGCACACGCCGACAATGGAGCAAAGCGATCCCTGCCCTCCCATCCCAGCCTCTCCCTTTTGTCAGCGCTGGCGTTGAGGCAGCCAAGCATGAGGCCAGTTCAGGGAACAAGACTAGAGGCGGGGG
>VZZY01002764.1:119532-140871 GCA_013400335.1 Eurystomus gularis
GGGGGGAAGAAAAAAAAAAAAAAAAAAAAGGAAAAAAAAAGAAAAAGGAAAGGACAACTAACTTTCAGCAGGAGCTGAAATGGAAGGAGAAGCTCCTCCAGGCCGCCGCGGAGTCACACGAGCTCTCATGCCAGCAGCACAAATGAGAGCAAGGCTGTTCCTTTCAGCAGCAGCCTGCAAAGATGTCAACTCAAAGCAGTGGTGGAGCTGCAGCCTCGGAGCGCGTTGCACAATACGTTGGCTGCAGCAGCAAAGCTGATTTAAGAGTTTCCGGGCCCCGGTCCACCTCCAGCTGCTCATTCGCTTTAGTGATGTGGCTTACCACACAGATCCACACAGCTGCACCAGCACAAACCATCGAGGAGCAAACTGCAGCGCTGGGAGCAAAAAGAACCCCCCGGGGTGGAAAAGGAACTCCAACAGTCTTCTCTGCTGGTGCCAACGCATTATGCAGTTATACCCTTCAGCCTCAAGTTCCACAGAAACCTAAGCTGACCTGAGCGGCAGCTGCCACGGTTCCTCCTCCACCACAGCGAGTATTCCTGCCCTCCTCCTGGGCTAGCACTCAAATACCTCTGTCAAGCATCCAACAGACACAAGAGCTGGTGCGAGAGAGGCCAGAAGCACACGGAGCTCGGAGGGGGGGCAGGACAAGGTCTGCAGCAGACGCTGCGGACCCACAACCGCAGTCTGCGGTTTCACGGCAGAGTCTGAGCGGCACTCTCAGCTTACAGCTGCGCGGAGAGTCCCGAGGGATGGCTGACACCTAAGAAATAATGAAGTACGAGACACTGGGGACTTCACAGAGGTCAGCAGGGTGCAGAAGCTCGCAGTGAGGCCGTGTGTTGGGTGCAGGAATTACGGGCTTGCTACACGCGGGTAGAAAGCTAGAAGTGAAGAGGAGCTGCCTCTGTCATGCATGAGAGACACTTAATCCATCTGGAAAACAAATCTTTGCAGAGTAACTTGAATTAACACTTCCCCGGTAAACTTCTAGTGGGAACCCTTTGCAAAAAAGCAAAATTCTTCCTTGAAATAAGCACATCAATACTTACTGGATCACGGTGCTGATTAATCATAACACAGCTTGTCCCTAGAAGATTTGTTCTAGCGAAACAAATCTTTCTAAAAGCGGTCAGCGGTTCAAAAATTCATGTGACATTATCCTGTGAGCCCCATCAGAAGAGAAATGGCTTCTTCAAATCAAATACAAAATATACAAGCAAAAAAGGAGCAAGAGTTTGGATTTAAGTTGTGCCTTTCCCCGTCTTTTGGAAAATGTTTTTTAGGAGACAGAGGATGAGGAATGTTCTTAGTCGTCAAAAGGAAAAAATATTTAGACAGTTTAAAAAAATAGTAGTGCAATAACATCGTTTTTTAAATGTTTTACAACAACTGATTTCGGTTTAGTGGTGTGTGGTTGTACGTGGAGCTTTAGCCAATAGCACATTTCTTACAGGCCCTGTCAGGAAGGGGGTTTATTTACATTTTAATACTGGCTGGTTTTTTTTCCAGAAACAAAAATCAAAATTACTTCCTCCTCTTCTGAATGCGGGTAACATGCAAACCCACCATGTTCTCACAAGCAGGTAACAAGCGTATCAGTGCCCACTATCCTCTAGCTCTATAAATGTCACTGCAAGGGATGAACGAGAGGCTGGAACGTTAAACTCCAACTTTTAGCTAACTCTGCCTGCGGAGAAACCTCAACAGGACCATGCAGCTGAAGCAGGAGGTGAAGCAGGGAGAGGAACAATTAATACCGAGAGGATTTTCAGAGAAGAGTCTCATTTGAGATACCGCCCAGCCCAAGCATTGCCAGTCTGGTTCTGACAGAGTGTTTCTGAACATCTTTTTCAGGCTTAAGAAATCCCGGTAAAATACAAATCCCTGCTCACCTCTGACTTGAAAGAGGTTTCATCCTCTGAGTTCGACTCCTCCATTTCCACTGGCTTTTTGATCTCCTTGGCCTCACTTTCAGATTTTACCTTTTCCACTTTGGCATTCATCTTCTCCTTGGTTTGTTTCTTCTCTGGATATGAGGAAGACGAGGTTCTGGGAGATGTCCCCAGCATATTCTTCACCCCTTTGGAGCTACTCTTTTTTTGTTTTTTGGCACTAGGCTTTGGTGACTCCACATTGGAGGGCCTCTTGCTGGAAGACTTTAACTCCGGCTGTGGCCCACCCTTTGGAGAAGTGTTCTCCAGTTTGGTCTCCTTCACGGCCAGTTTTGGTTCCTTGAAAGCAGCTTTTGGAGGTGCCTTCTCCTCCTTAGGCAGTTTGTTTTCAGTTGGTTTTCTGGAAGAGTCCTTCAAAGGCTTGTTTTGCTCTCTTTCAAGGTCTTTGGAGGAGTTTTTGCTCTCAGAGTCTTTTCTCGGCCTCTCTCTGTGCTCCTTGGTTACTTTGTGTGGCTTGGATGTTTTGCTGCTTTCCTTGTTTGCATCCTAAAATTCAGCAACAGAAACACACAAGCCGGGTATGAAACCGAAGCTCTGCACAGAATTAGAAAACACATTCTCATAAATCACACCGAAGCATTTGTTTCATGTAGACATCCACCCCCAGATGTCTAATGCACTTATCTACCTCTGAGGCAAACATCTCGATTTCCCTAAAGCTGACGGACACAAATTGACAGCAGGCACTTAAACATCTACATTAGCACAGGATGAAACATGTTTCACAAATGCCTGTTCCTTCCCATGGTCTATAAAAGGAGGTCTATAAATATCTGGGGATGTTTAGTTCAGGTTTAATCTGCAGAGTTAACATCTGAAACCAGGTAAGAAGCAGCTTGCTCAAGCTGTAGGACACAAAGTTATACCTTGCACTACATTCTAGGGGGGAAAAAGAAAAGCAACTAAAGAGATTTATTTTTTTTTTAAGGTTAAATCCCATCCATGGCAAACGCGAGCGAGGTTTGCAGCCTCCCCCAGCTCCCCACAACAACACAGCAACTTGGCAAAAATACCAAACGTCCCACGGCCAAACGAGAGCCGAGGGCTCAGATGCCAGCAGGCGTTTTATCACCTTGGATAAGAGCTTTAAAAACACCAACAACCATCAGGACCCTGCCCACCCCAAGAGGCAGGCACACACGAAGGCAAAGGGGCACTTCCCTTTGGGACTTATGTGGGAACTCAAAGCCCTTCTAGAAGCAGGTCTTGTGGGGAGACACTGGAGCATGAACCCGACACGCTGAGATGCAAACACACGTGCCCCTCTGAGGGCAGCCTGGAGGAGGAGAAGCAGGAAACTCTT
Source organism: Eurystomus gularis (assembly GCA_013400335.1). Taxonomy (NCBI): domain Eukaryota; kingdom Metazoa; phylum Chordata; class Aves; order Coraciiformes; family Coraciidae; genus Eurystomus; species Eurystomus gularis. Next base: position 122,794 of record VZZY01002764.1, read on the forward strand.
GTCTCTTTGGCTACTGGCAAATTTCAGCAGAGCTTGAGTCAGAGTCCTTCATTTCTCTCCTGTCTTCTGTTTTCTAACGCTTAATTCCTGACCAAATTAAATCAGCCTCTAATAGACAAGTCATCTTTATTCTGTTTCATAACATCACCATCACAAGACATGACTGAAGTGCCAGAAGTGCTCAGAGCCCCGACCAGAATGGCTACCAGAATTGAGTTACACCAGCAAATGAATTGCTGTTAATATTTGAGACCTTGCGGGCTGATAAAGCGTACGGGATCTGCTTCGAAACAGAGTGCCCGTGGGTTGCTTCTCCTGTGTAGGATTAGAAAAAAATACATCGGCACCCGAGTGGAAAAAAGAAAACTTAAGCTTCCTCTGAAGTCTCAAGAACAAGATACTGCTGGGTGCAGAAATATTCTATGTCATGGACCTCCTACTAGGTCTCTACACCACCTCTCCAAGTGGTTGTAACGCCGGAGGAAGCGCTGACTCTCTCTGCTCAGCCTTGCTGCTGAGAGATCGAAACTCCCCAGGACCCACAGCACAGCTTTACAGGACAGGCAGCAAAAGAACCATGTAATTTGTCTTCAGCATCACGGGTACAAGTCAGAACAGAGAGGACTTCATTCAGCTTTATCACTAGAGCAGTTCAGGAGGAAGATACGGTTCACCAAAAATTCCCCAGTCTTGAATATTCTTTTTTTTTTTTTTTTTCAAAATTAACCTCTAGAGAAGTGCAGCGAATCCTAAAAAACCCTCCGAAATGATGCCAAGTTCAGGACCATGAGCTAGGGAAGCACAGAGCACAAGGAAGAAGGTTTCAGAATGGGAAGCAGCGAGGAACAGCTGCTGAACAAGCTCGTAGCAGCACGCCCCGCAAGACCTCTTCACCTCGGGCTGATCCAAAAGCGTGCTCCACTGACCTTTGACCCGTGGGATGGTTTGGTCTTCTTGGGATCAGAGAAGGCAGAGAGTGGTATTGTGGGGAGCATCGGATAATCGGGACTTGGCCTTGAAACAGTTTCGGCTCCTTCTGGCATTACCATCACCTAGTAATAAAGAGGAGAAAAATGATGTATGAGGAAAGCCACGTGGACTATTAACACCTGATTAGGTTAAGTCACTTGCTCGATTAACACACTATTATTCATCTTTCGGAGGTTTTTCCCCTCTGCTTAAAGGCCATAAAAATATATTGTCTGGGTAATGCTCAGTTTCAAGGCAACTCCTCAAATATAGAACATTAAAACGACCCAAAAAAACCAAAAACCACCTGAAAGGCAACATGTAATATCAAGAGTCTTTCCCGAAGGGAACTCCAATATTCTGAGCACAAGCAGGCAATAAAGCTCTGGACAAGAACAGTGAGTTCTGCTCTTACCCTGAAAACGGGCAGCAAGGTAAATCTGGAAGGAAGGAGCAAGACTTCAGCAATATAGAAGATAAATTCACTCCTTCAGGAAAAAAAAAAAGAGAAAAAAAAAAACCCCAAGCCTTGGGACTTTCCCTTGACAAGATCTTACGCCGAGCACTGAGCTCCAGGAAACACTTTCCTTCTTACCTCCCCTATTCTCTGCCAGAATAATCCCGTCAAAAGTTTCCACTCGAACGGCAGCAGATGCGATTCACAGATTACACACCTCAGTACGTAAGGAATAAACAATAATACAAGGACGCACCATGAAAATCCTCGAAAGCAAATGATGTTCTGGCCATCCCATGGCTGAAATCAGCACCTTCCTCTCTGCGCCCAGAGAAAAGCATCAGCACGCTCATGGAGACCTGGACTGGGAATGCTTGGGATACTTCCCACCCCTGAGGTTTACTATCGACAAGCTTCCCCACAGCTTTTTTTACTTTTTCAGGCACAAATTGTTGTTATTCAGAAGCAAAAGTTGCCAGCAATTCAAACCATCTTGAACAGAACGTAATTATACGTGACTACGTACGGGGGTGCCGCCGAACACACCCAGGACATCCTCTGTCTGGTTCAAAACTTCGTGCTCTTTGTGGCTTGCACCGATTTGCCTCGATCTCGTAGTTATTTGAGGATCATTTCTTTAGTCTATCACTGCATATTACTTCCCCAGAAGTAATTTTATCACCGCCTATTACTTCCCCACAAGAGTTCACTCAACTGTAGCAACCTGTATCTTACTGTGCCTTCCAGAGTTTATCTTTTTTTCCTCCCACTCCCATTTTCTCTATATATTCTAACACTTTTCCATTTTTTTTTTTTTATTATCTAAGCCACAAGCAGCCAACCTCCAGTTTAGAGAACATTTCTTGATAAGGAAGCGCTAAGTATTAAGCTTTCCTGTGGCAAAAATGAGTGAGGAATAGACTGAAAGCTTCTCTCTCTTTTCTTGAGCTTTTCCATACTGCTACAACTCCCCCAGAAGGTCACAGATAAGCGTGAGTGCCCGACGGACAGCGTGCGACATCCACGGATCTCCATTTCCAGAGGGGTTTTAGCACTTTGATATTAATGCTCACATTTAAATTGAAAATGAAGCGCCACCAACCACACCAGCAACGGTTTAGTTCTGCTTCAAGTGCTGCAGCCGTATAACCAGGAGTCAAAATTGCCTGGCTCATCCTTTAGAGGAGGGTGGAAAGCTGTAGCTGGCTGGGCTGCCGCTAAAAAAGAAACCCCAGAGCAAAACGAGATCGCTGCACGTTTCAGCAGGACCTCTTCTGATCTCCCATCCCTCTGGCACTTACCCCTCCAGCCCGAATGAGTTTGCGTCTGAATTCCTTGGTGGGGTTGTTGAAAGTCAGTTTCTCACAGCGAAGGTGGTTCACGGGTGGGTTTCCCTCCAAATTTAAGAAGAGGTCGTAGGTGAAACAAACCTTTTTCGGCTCCTCCTAAAAGAAAAAAAAAACCAACGACAGACTTTGGGAAAAGTCTGGCAAGCAGGCTGAGGCAGAGGATGTGAAGAGTCACTCCTGAAAATCCCAAATAAACCACCAAGGGTTGCATTCTGAGTTCTTCGGGAGATCAGAGAGCTAGAAATTAAACTATTTGTGCCTGAAGTGAACATAGGGTTGTCAGGAACTCAGGCATGGCTTTTCACTGCAAAAAGCAACACGAGGACAAGGACATCGACTGACAATTGCCAGCTTCAAGCTGCTCAAGTCCTTCTAGGAAAGCGGATTCACAAGTTTTATCCATTATTCTATTTTCGCTAAAATTCAAAATCCTCTCTCCTTTTGGAAGCAACCGAACTCTGAGTATCAATATTAAGAAACGCATAATCCTTTATTTAAGGAGGAACAACTTCTGAACTCACAGGGTCTCTGCGGGTCCCGAGAAAAAGATTAAGCGCAGCAGTAAAAGGATGACTCGTTCTGTACAATCCTTTTCAATATGCATATTGCAGGGGCTGAATGGGGAGATATCCCGGGCTTTTGAACTTTCTGAAGGCACTTTCACTGGAGAAATCCGGGGGATCATCTGCGCCTCACTGGTTTCCTCCCACCCGCTGCAGAACGCTCTGCGTGTGCGGGACAGGATGGAAGAAAACCTTTCCTTTCTTTTTCCCCCCTCCTCCCAAAATTACAAATATCGCATGCTACTAATTACAAATATCCCCATTTCCTGGTATTATCCCGTATGCTGCATTTCAAGACCACAACTCAACATGTGGCAAAAGAGACCCTCCTGCAAAGCACCCGGAGCCGTGCGGCACATCCCGTATTTCCAGGAACGCATCCCACGTGCCTCGTTCCGTGCCCGGCAGCTGCACAGCAGCCTTCTCCACAGCTCCCATCCAGCAGCTTCCCAGTGCACTCGCATTGCTGTACGGGAACAGACGCTGCGGGCTCCCAGCCCGAGCCATTAGATTTGCTGAAAACAGGTTGAAGCATCCAACGGCTTCAGACCACACTGATTCCTGCTGGTGGCTCGGGGGATGCTCACGGGGTGAAACGAAGCCATTTCTTGCACACGCAACACCTCTAATAATAAAAAAAATTGGGGAACCGTACATGGTTTACACCAAAATCAGTACCCTCAGCTCCCCTGGGCTCCCAGCTCCCCGAAGAGCAGCCATCTCAGCAGGCACGCACAAGAAACGTGTCTCCCCGAGAACGTGCCGCCAACACAACCCTCTGTAGGAAAAGTCCCTAACAAATCCACACGCGCTTAAAAGGGTTCAAACGTCTGCTAAAATATATCCATTTTAAGACGAAAAGTACTTGCAAAAATACACCGCGTCGGCGTTTTCCTCTTTTGCTACACCCGTTGTCATTAACGGGCTCATTAGTGAGCTCTGCATGTGTGCACTTAGGCCGGAGTTAAAGCAGCAGCTGTAGAGGGTCCCTTGAAGTCTAATAAACTTAAATGAAGGATGAATAGAAATCCGAATGTGGCCTAAGAACGGTTTCTAAAATGCTTTTCCTAGTTTACAACATGGAATAAATTGATCTTGGATCGAGTAGTGAAAGCAGGCTCTGGTCCAAAGCTGTTAGGCATTATCAGAGCCCTGCTTTGTCATCCGCCTGCCTGCTCTTGGAGGAGAGGCTGCCAGATTCGTGTCCCTTTTATCTGAGCTATCCCTTTCTTTAAGGCTCCAAAGCATCAGAGAACCTCCCAAATATTTATCGCACCTCTGCTGACGAGCTTCGACTTTTGGTAAAATTAAAGACAGTTTTTCACAGTGATTTTTCCCCAACTCCGAGATCACAACCGCCCTGGGAACCGAGCCCTAGACAAGTACCACGACCATTAAAATATCCTTTGTATCGTCTCAGGCCATCAGACGCCCTCCCCCAAGCAAACAGTTAAGATCACAGCGCTCCCTAAAAGAACCAGTACAAAAGTCTCAAAGCAAAAAGCTGCAAATAAACATTCTTCCCTTTACTGCCTTCGCTGACAGCTAATGATTACAGCTCAGGACACTCCAAAGCTTAACCCATCCGGTCCTCCCCAAAAGGTTCTTCCATCCAAACAACCATCAAGGGGTGGGGGAGAAGGGAAAAAAAAAAAAAAGAAAACCAAGGAAAATCTCTCTCAATTGACCCACACATCCTCTACCTTTCAATGCAGAGCCCCCCTGAAGCCACACTTCAAAGCCTTCCTAAAGAACACGTCGGGATTTACACGTCCCCGGAGCTGCGATGGAGCGTAGGGACTTTTCCAACCTACAAACTCGGGCCTGGGGAGTCTGTTTTCATACTACAACACCATGCTATGTACTCCTGCTTGAGTAGCAGCTAGACGTGTAAATCAAGCTTTAATCTTGGATCTACCCCTTCTGATGTTCAACCCTTGATGTCAACAAGTAAACCTGAAAAGGGGACTGACTTCCTGTGGGTATTTTGTTGCTCTCCGAGACCATAAGCTTTTCTAAAGGGTCCTGCTTCCAAGGAAGACTTTAGAAAGGATGGATCACATCCATTTCAACAGGTTATTCAGATTAAAATTCCATGGTCAGTTTGGATGGGAAATGGTTAACCTGCTGCGGGATCTCTCAGCAAGCCACCTTAGAACCTCGGTTTATATCTGCCCCTTAAATCTCCCGAAACTCAATGTGTGCACCACAAAGCCAGGGCCAAGCTTTTATTTGCAGCCGCTGTAAATTCCCTCCATCCTGTGAATCTCCTGCTCCACCTTCAATCTCCAAAGCCGAGCACATTACACTTTATTGTTCCCATTTCCCAGCTTCCTGTCTGCACCGACTGGCACCGCGTTGCTCCCGATGCCGAAGCTGCTTTATTCTTCTCCTACCGAGCTCCAAAGCAATGGGTTAAAGTTCCGTTGGCACTTTTCGTTCAGAGAAGGAATTTTTCAAAGTCTTTTGTTAAAATTTCCTCGTCCTGTTTTGAAGGCAGGGCGTGCCCTTTGCCACTTCACACAAATCAAAAGAATCTCCCTGGTAGCGTGCGCATAAAGCTCATAAATCACTTTTCCGAAAGCCATAAAACAAAATGATCTACAAAAATCTAGCACACCAAGGAAGCAGACTCGTGGTTATTCAATAACTATAACATCTAACACCACTTCCCTCTCGCCAGAGATCCAGCCTGACGGAGTCATTTATCCATAACCGGTCCATAACGTCTGCAGAACTGAAAGCCCCTTTCCAGGCTGGTACAACCCGTCTGACGAGTCTTCAACCCGCTTCCAGACAGGACGTTTTAAAAGCGAGTAGCCCAATATTCTTTTTTTTTTTTTTTTTGAAGCAAGTAGCCTTCTGTTGCTCTCCAACAAGTCCATGAAACAGCCTTATCTTTTTTGTGCTTCAGTAAAATAGCAGCGAACAGCATTTGGGGACTCTCCCCCATCTAAGCCTATTAGTTTGAAAATTAGAATACACTCAGGGCTCAAAGACGAGCATTTAATCATCTACTGGCTCTTACAAACACATGATATGATGCTGGCATGGCCTGTAAAGCTCCTGCTATCAACTCTGTGGAGATGCCCGTTGATGGGCCACACAGACGTGCAGCGCGGGTGTTCTGGCCAGGAAAAGTCTGCCCTGGGGGAGGGCGTCTGATGGCCTGAGACGATACAAAGGATATTTTAATGGTCGTGGTACTTGTCTAGGGCTCGGTTCCCAGGGCGGTTGTGATCTCGGAGTTGGGGAAAAATCACTGTGAAAAACTGTCTTTAATTTTACCAAAAGTCGAAGCTCGTCAGCAGAGGTACGATAAATATTTGGGAGGTTCTCTGATGCTTTGGAGCCTTAAAAAAGGGGATAGCTCAGATAAAAGGGACACGAATCTGGCAGCCTCTCCTCCAAGAGAGAAGAATGGGCAAAGTGATAACACCTATTAATTTATTCACCCTCAGCAGCAGGTTTGGGAAGTAAGATGATAAAGACCAGACCTAAAAAATGTGAGCAACAAATGCTTCTCCTTCACGGCTCCACAAAGCGACGGGTTTTACTCATCCTTCCTCAACACTCAGCCACACTGAGTAAATACTAACGGGTTAAATCTACTCCTCCTTTCCTCCAGCCTGGGCAGACCCTTCCCCACTAACACAGCGACTGAAGTAAAATCAAATGTCTCGTGCAAACGTGGCCTCTTCTTCCTGAGGAGTATTTCACGGCCAACACCTTCCTGACGGCACGGTCCTGACACGTAGCTCTAATTGATCTCCAATTGATCTCACCTACCCGGCCATCTGTGCAGCCCACGTACAACATCTCCACCGAGCTCCTACTTTGAAGCACAATTTTTTTTCCCTTCTCCAGTATTTTTTTTTTTTTTGATGTATTTTCTGTATCACAGCTATAAATGTTGCGGGAGGGGTAAGATACGCGTGTTTTTATTTTGAACCGAATGGGGAAAATCAAACGGATTTTGCTGCTTTCTTTGCTTATCTCCCTTTTCACTAATCGAAAGAGCCCAAGTTACATGTACCCATTATGTAAATACTGGAAGCCTTTTATCTCTAGTGCTGAAATTGGGAGGTAGGAGCTTTAAAGAGACTTTAATATGACATCTTATCCATGTTGTATTAATATCATCTGAATTATATCGGAGAAGCATGAAAGTAATACTAGACCTTTAGCTTTTGTTGGGGGGGGATTAATCTAACTTGATTAGAATGCAAAAAACCGTTAACGGGATGAATACCAAAGTCATACCTGTATGACAGCATCCAGATTACAACACATGCCACGATAAGAGACTTATTTGGAGACAACAATGAGGACGTGGGAGAAAAAGAAAAAAAAGGCTCGAGACTGTTGAGATGGAGCAGGGGAGAGGGAAGAGCGCCAGAAAAACAGCACCGCATTTACTGTCCCCAGTCTGTATTGATCCGAGCCCCACGAGCACTAACAGCAGCCCTCATTACAGAAAGGAACACAAAGGATTTCCAAACAAAAATAGCACGCTAACATTTTCACTCCAACCAACATCCGCTACCATTAATGAACTGCGCTTTCCAAAGCTTTATCGTTTCTCCCGTTTGGTTTTGGGGTTTGGTTACAGAGGCAGCGGCTCCAGCGAGCCACCAACGTCCTGGGGGGCTGCCAGTCCTGGGCCCTCCACAGAAATTCGGAGAGCTTAAGGACACAAAGCCGTTCAGGTTCACAGCAATATTCAAAATATTCTGTCATTCAAATGGCACAACTGCAAAAGCACCTACTTATTGTGGGACTGCAGCACAGAAGGACAAACACAAGCCAAGGAGGCACAAATATGTCTGGAGAGGAGGAGAACGGGCTCTTGCAGCTTTTAACACTCTGCTGATGCTTCCCTGTCTGACAGAAAGGCACCGAAGCTTCAGCGGGGCCAAGAGCACGGACTCTCCTGCTCCAGACTACGATGGTGTAACACAGAGTTAACAGGCAGGTTGGTGCAAAGTTGCCTAAAAAGAAGAAATCCCTGACAAAGCTCATTAAAACCACTCTGAAGCCATTCTCAGAAAGGCTGTTCCTCAGCAGCGAGCAGGGCCGTGCTTCTTTAGCCAAAGCAAAGGGCACCCTGGCTCTGACAACCCCGATTTATCACCCCACTAACAACTTAGAGCAGGGAAAGGAAGCAGCTAAGAAAGGAAGCTTAAACCGTGGAGAAAATAAAAAAAAAATTGCAGCCAACCATGGCAAAGCTCAACCTCCACAGATTAGTTCACTCCTTAAATCCCTTCTCTTCTCACCTTCACAAAGCTACACATGCATCGATAAACAAATCCCAAAGCCTCTGCGACTCTTGTTTCAACCGAGAGGACACACACATCAACAAAAACGTGCTAGAATGTAGGGAGCATATGGCCAGAAAGAGCCACCCGATGACTCCTGCCCAGCCACCGACAAACACCCTTTTCCACCCAACGCTGGAATCAACCTGCAACGTCTACTTGAAAAGAGTTAGTCAAGGATGAGTCTCAAACGCTGTCATCAATTCAGGCAAATCCAGAACAATATCTGCTCCACGCACAACAGCTGATCCCCACCAGTGTCAACAGGTTTGCAGAGATCAGAGTGAACATATGGTCTCGGAGTAGCAGAGACTAATTTATTTGGTGCTGTAACGTCATATTCTTCAGCGCAGGAGAAAACGTTCCACGCCTCTGCCACTCCTCCTCCTCCTCTTTCCCAATCTCTTTAATTTCTACTACATCCCAGTCTCTGCTTATCTGTTGTCTTTGCACTTCCATCTTTGCAGAAGTATTTACCTCTCACATGTCCTTCAACTCCACTTACTGACAGTAATCCCAGCTCATTTCAAGACAGCACAATCGTCAGGCAATAATGGTCAGAGGAGCCAAATTCTTCACATCGTCGGGCAGCTTCTAAGCTTCCAGCAACCCCAAGTACCACGTTTAACTTCCGAACGGGCAGAGGATACGGCATTTTGCTTGTCGTAAGGACGGAAAAATTACTTTTAAGCAGTAAAAGCAAATTTCAAACAACTCAGCTCACATATTCCAAGTCCACTGTTGAACCTGGGAGCACGTCTCTGTTCCAAAGCTGGGCTGGAAGATGGAAGCTATCCTGTTTTTCCTCAACCACTGCTTATCCCTGGTTAATAACGAGAGGTGCTGCCTAAAACTCGCTTTATTAATCAGTGTAAAAGTGGAAAACAACCGCTCCATAACACACACATCTACAAAACAGGGCAGAGATGTGTAGTTCCAAGATTTGTAGTCTGCAGCTAAACTCTTCTGTTTATTTTTCACGTTTCTGAAGACCAAAACGCCAAAACCAAACCGCCTTCTCCTAAATTAACTGCTACATCCATTGTTTGCACTAAGAACGGAGACCACCTATTTCCCTTATTTACAAAAGCCATCCCACCCTAACTAAGAACAACGGCGAGGTCACGTGTCTACAGAAACAATGCGAAGCGATGACCCCACTGGGTGTGAAGCCAAGTGACACTGGGAAAAGCTGCCAGTTCCATATCCCGCGAGGAACACACGAATGTAAGGGATGGAGAGAAAGGACACAGGAATACGGGGGACAGCCAACGCAAGCAGTGCGCCTACAAAAAAGATAGAGGGAAGGCAAAATGAGAGAGAAGGATCCAAGGACTTGGGAAAAAGTCGTGGGAGACCGTCGGGAAAAGGCAAGTGTGAGAAAACGCGCGAGTGCAGCCCAGAAAGCCCCAATCTCATCGTGGGCAGCAGGGCGAGGGAGGGGACTCTGCACCTCTGCTCTGCTCTTGTGAGACCCCATCTGGAGTCTTGCATCCAGCTCTGGAGTCCTCAGCACAGCAGAGACAAGGACCTGGTGGAGCGGGGCCAGAGGAGGCCCCAGCAATGATGGGAGGGCTGGAAGCCCTCTGCTGGGAGGCCAGGCTGGGAGAGTTGGGCTTGTTCAGCCTGGAGAAGAGAAGGCGCAAGGGAGACCTTCTGGTGGCCTTCCAGTATCTGAAGGAAGCCTACAAGAAAGCTGGGGAGGAGCTTTTTACAAAGGCTTGTAGCGATAGGACAAATGGTAACACCTTTAAACTGGAAGAGGGAAGATTTAGAGTGGAAATTAGGAGGAAATCCTTCACTCTGAGGGTGGTGAGACACTGGCACAGGTTGCCCAGGGAAGCTGTAGATGCTCCATCCCTGGAGGTGTTCAAGGCCAGGTTGGACGGGGCCTTGAGCAACCTGGTCTAGTGGGAAGTGTCCCTGCCATGGCAGGGGGGTTGGAACGAGATGGTCTTTGAGCTCTCTTCCAACCCAACCCATTCTACGATTCTATGAAAAGACTGGGGGAAAAAAGGATGGAAAAATAAAAAAGAAGAGTACAGACAAAATCTAGTTCACCTGCCAGTCACTCGAGATGTCCCTTACAAGAAATCAGCGTGGAGAAGTTGACATTTATTTGGTCAGGAATGTGAAGGTAGATGTTGAACCCGAATTAAACCAATATCCAGCACAGATTAAGAGTTTCCTGATTTCCATCTAAAACCTCAGAAAAGCCACCAGAACTCAAATTACTTTTAAGCTTCTGAGGTTTGGGGTTTTTTTTTCTCATTCAAGTCGTAATTTCAGCATTTGCCAAAAAAAAGCTTCTTCTATCAACAGCTTTCACCCCCTCCCCTCTAAGTGCCATTTCTCTTCACGTCCCTTCAGCTGCCCCCACCCGCCCAAAAGAAAGTCACCGGCAAAACACCCCCAAATTTAGACGACGAGTCTTCTTGTGGTTCAGTCTCATTTTCTGGCTTATTACTCAGCGGGTCAGAGCAACGTGGCAGGCCAAAACCCAAACTAAGCCACTAATTATTCACAGAATGACACCGCCAGGAGAGTCTGTTGCGATAGACTGGGGTGAGAAGGAAACGATGGATGGATACGTTTGTGGGAGGTACAACGGGATGGATAAAGAGAATTAGGGTGTTAGCTGTGGTCTGCCATCAACAAAACCTGGGGTGCTTGGAGGGTTGAAGAGGGGGGCACATTGCAGTGATGTGGCTTAAGAGTAACATTATTTACCTGGGTTCCCTCTTAGGGATAATAAACAAAACATTTTAATTTTTTAATGTCAGCGATAATCAAACCCAGAAAGATTTCGGTATTCCTGTTTAACAAAGCTGCACTGAAACAGAGTTAATAAGAACACAAGTTCCCAAATCCCTGTTTTCATAACCTTCTCCAAGTCGTGTAGCGTGTGACCTCTGCGGTAAGGCTTTAAGCGAGCAATAAATCCCCCATTTTAACTTCCATACGCTTGCTGGCAACGTGTCTGAAGATTAAAACATTTTGTGCTTTCTTTTTTGGAAGAGTACTGAATCAGAACAACGATATTTTTAAAAGAGCTGTAAACACTTTGTCCTAAATATGCAGATGTTTGTCTTGGGCCTTACAGAAATTTTATACCTGCACAGGTCATTTAATAAGATTACAAATAAAAAAAGCGGGTTTTTTTTATATATTGCCAGTCAACATGGTAGGTACAAATGTTTATAAAAATAGTGGTTTATGTTTATTTACTTCCCTATTCACATAAATTAAACTGCTGTAGTATTGTCCCTGCTAGCGAAGCTCGTTGCAATCTCTGCTCGGGATCTCTAGGACCATCCCACTGTCCTGATATTACCTTTCTCTACAATCCCATTTCTGCCAAAAGCTTTCTTTTGAAGTCTGGCAGGAGCTCCCAACTCCCAGTGAAATTCTATTTATTAGACTAATAAAAAACACACACATAAACCAGTCACATAATTTAGAGTCTTTCTGTCAGGCAGTTTCAGGCTCTGGCACAGCTCAAAACAATTAGAAGACCAGAAATCAGATTCTACCTTATTTTTGAAGTGCACTTCAATGGGCATAATGAAGCCGGCGTAGCCAGACTCCTCCACTTTGTAAGGGGGTTCCTTGCACACTGAAAAGAGAACAGAGAAACGTTAATTTTTAATATAATGCGACTTAATCCAAGGCAAAAAGGAGTTGCAAGATGAGAAATGGGCCTCTGACAACTTGGGACACATTTAAAACACTGACCTTTGTGGAAAAAAACCCCAGATAAGATGGTGGTCATAGGCTGAGTTAAGCACATGGAAATCTGTTCTTAGCTCCTCCCATGAAAAGGAAACATAAAACACTCTGTGCCAGAGTCTCCGTGAGATTCTTCCCCCCCTTTTGCAGGCAGATACAATTACATTGCTGTGCTGTTCCACCACAACGCAAACGGCCAGTTAAAGCTGTCTTGCAACGGCCCAAAAGGTGGAAATTGGAACAGCGTGGAAAGGTAAAATTTACCCTGACGCCCCTATTTATTAATGCAAACACCACACCATGCACGCGGATTTTGGTTTTTTCCCTTGAAAAGCTCTCCTGCAATGCTCAATCTTCATAATTACGTAACGGCCGCTTATCCCAACGCGGAACCAAACCCGAAGGGCAGGTACACGCTGCTATTTATTTCACAAAGGAAGCAGAGAAAAGCGAAGCAGTTAAAAGTGAAGCAGTTTGCTGCTAAGGTCCTGGTGCTGCTCGCTGCAGAAACGTCACCTACAAAACTGAATCGCTTCTAAGAAATTCATCCGTGTGCTTCCTGCCTCAGCCCCTCGTCCTGCTACCTGTTGTATCTTCACACCACCGAATCCTTCCTGTCACCTACCGCTGCCTCTCAGCGCAGCGATGGCCAACCCCAAGGATTCTAGGATCCTTTCTTTGGCCATGACATAGCTGTAACGTAACGGCTGCCAGAAGAAGAAACGTGAGACCTACACAGATACGCTCCCTCTCAGGAACCGGATGCACTTGCGTATAATTTGTGCGCTACGATATATGTAAATAAAGACAATTATGTAATTAGAGGAGTTCAGCGCAAATCTTTTTCCTTTCTCTAAAGGATTCCAAGTAATTAATATGATTAGGAAACAGTACCTCCAACCTAAAAAGCACATGCTTTTATTAAATGTAGATATATTCAGCTCTACGCATTTCTACCACCATCACGGTGCTAGAAAGCAGTGCTCCAAATTCAACCGTGAAAAAAGAGCATATCTAAAAATAATGAAAATCTCTAGACCTGCTGTGACTTGAATTTCCTTTAAGAACCTTATCATTTAGAGGGGAAAAGCCCAAACCCCAAACCAGTGCCAAGATGGCAGCAGGAATCTCAAGACTATCTGCCAAGCAGCCTTTGTTCCTTGGCCGCTCTATTCTACCAAATTAAGCGGGCTACAGAAGCACAAGCCCACCTTCCCCAGCAGATTCTGCTCCAAGGGAGAGCGAACCAGCTGAAGAAACCCTTCAAAGAAATCCAGAAATAGCCTGCATATGCCAGAGCGTTTCTGCAGAGCCCAGACACACTTCGGTCCAAAGCAAGCTGGCATCATGAGCAAGCTCAAGGAAGCACGAAAAACCTAGAGATGGGAAAAAGCTGTCTCTTTAAAGGTAGATGAGACGACAACCGACTGAGCAAGGACCATGCACCACCCCAGCGCCGCTGTTTCTGAGACAGTAATTACAGCGGCTGACAAGAATTGTAGCGCAGCAGATTGTAACTTTTATTCTAGAAATCAGCTTTCGGCTCAGCACTGCGCTTGCTTATCATCCATCAGTTTGACTACATCAATTTGAAGGAGATATTATGAACATACAGACTGGATCTGCATCCTCAGGAGCTCAACACCTTTGAGTTACTTTCCGCTGTGGGCTCTCACAAATCACTGGTATAGCAGGTAGACCCGAAGACACCCTGCGTGACCAGCAGTCTTCCAAAGAAATATTTCAAAGGCGGCACGTTAAGAAGTAATTTAAAGCAATACTCTCAGGCAGCCAGCGTCCCTCGTAACGCTACGTAACGGTAACGCTGCAGACGCAGTTACACAACCTTAAGCAGCTCTAACTCTGCGCTGCTGCCGAGAAGGGCGATTTCTGCTCCTCCACCTCGACCACGCGTCCCTGCTGCCCCGTGCCAACGAGGTTCCTGTTGCTGCGCAGTCAGAAAGGGCAAAGAACAGAAAACACCACTTGGATTTGTACCCTCTCCACGGCCACGCTGACTGCCCAGCGCTTGTACACGTACAGGCAGCTGGCGACAAAGAAACCAGCATCGTTGATTTCTGCTGGGTTTAATCCTACCTGAAGTGGCACCTGGGACTAGAAATTGCAGGAATCCTGATGGCTACTTAATGACCAGTGCAAAATTCTATGTACTCTGGCATGCATATCAGCCCAGAATTCAAGCAGCTCTCCCCAGCCACATGCCTCCAGCTCGCGTCGGGGAATATTAACAAATCCAACCCATCTTTCCCATTTTGTAACATGAGTTATCTTCTGCTGTCACTAACTGTCTTGAGAACCAGAATGTACTAATGCTTAAATAAGAGGAGAAAGCGCCTCACCTCCAGCCTTTTCATCAGAAGAAAGGTCCCATTCTCCCTGACCTTCCTCCAACAAAGACAGAAAAGGTTAAAGCTGAAGTGCACGCGATGTACATTTTGCTCCTCTTTAAGAAGATATTTCACAGAAAAGCGACAGGCCTAGACAACCCTGACTCGCACAACGCTCTTTCTTACAGAGAAGACCTAATAAAGCAGCTTCCAAAACACACTCACCTCGCTTGGGCTTTGGGAAGCTCTCGTGCAGCCTAAAGACCACCCTTTCCACAAAATGCTGGATGTCGCACTGCTCCGGGCCACGCACGAACACCATCCAGTCATGAGTAAAGCCTTCGGTGGTGGGCTTCTTCCGCAGTTGGGCTCGGTGCCCCAGCTCCAGTTTGACTTGAACCGTGCACTGTTTTAGGACAGAGGTTAAGACTGTAAGTGAAAGGAAAGAGCTTACACGTTACGCATTCCGCTGAGCGGCACCGGCAGGAGATGCTGGATCACCGCAGGGGAGGAATACAACAGCCCCCACAGAGAGACTGGCCTCATACGGAACAACTGCAGCGTTGTCAATAGGAAAGGTATCGTAAAAGTAACTCCCAGCACCATTTTATACCTATTTTCTTCCTAATACTAGCGTTGCAGAGCAAACGGCTTTAGGAGTGGGATAGGTTTAGCCACCTTGCTTATCAACTGAATTGTCAGCAAAGTCCTAATTGTGGAGTCTTTATTCCTAGAAAGCGTCAGAGGCAGAGCTTGATGTTCACAGCTTACAGAATTCACAGCACTGACAGGAAACTAATCTCGAAACAGAGAAAATTAGATCATGACTCGATGCTTTATGATATTCTCTAGAATATACAATCCATTAGAATAAGTCTCTGGTATTCCTTGTGTTCTTTTAAATGCATTTTATTAAGGCACTTTCCCAGACCAAGCTAACGTAGAGCGTGTCTGCACAACAGCCAGCACTAAAATGACCTAATTCTGATTTGCGCTCCTGAATCCTACTCTAATCACCAAATAACAGAGAAGGTGTATTTCTCACTCAATGCACCAAAATCTCATTAAATGTCTCAAAAACCAGACTAAATTAACTGTGAAGACCCACATGTTATTGTAGAGCTCACAGTCAGAAGGTGGCACGTGAATTAAACAGATGTAACAGAGGAAAGTAAATGTGATTGTGACAAGTTAAAGAAAGAAAATCTCAGGGCAAGGTTTGTAGGTACAGGGAATAACACCGAAGGTATCCGACTGCTTCCTAATTTTGTGCATGCTACACAAATGAGACCAGTAGCACGGCCATCCCAAATAAACCCACCAAAATCCAGCTCCGGCAACTGGAAGCTTATATAAAAAAGGACAGTTTTAGTTCCTACATCCTTCTTCACCTGAGACTTCAAAATAAGCATCTCATTCTTTCTTGCAGTTCTCAGTCACCATTGGAGAGGCAACATTATTGCCCATTACCGATATTACAGGTGGACACACAAGCTGAGGGCACGATGTTAGACAATGAACATGGAAAGGGAAAGCTTCCCGAGCTCTGGACAAATGTTTAGGAAAAGTATTATCCTCATTCTCCCACTGAAGAACTGCAACAAGGAGTATGACTGGGATTAATGCTTAGAAATATATTTTGTGCACGCAACCTGACATCCTATGGGAGGGGGATTCTCAGAGCATGGTTAATACTTTCTGAAAAAGCATAAGTCACTCAAGCTCGGTATTCTTTTCTTTGTAAAAAGATCACACAGGAGGTCTACAGAGCACCAGGCATCAAAGCTCGACCTCCCAAATTGCAGGCCGGTTCTAATTTCAACTATAAGCCTTAACACACTCTTTCAGGCAGTTATCTTCGTAGCAAAATACCTTCAGCTGCCATCCAACAAAGCAATTCTAAGACTCAGGGACAAACCCATCTAATTAATTGCTTCACCTGTATTACCACAACATTTCTTCAGGTTACCTTCCTCTACACGTTCTCTTGGCAGGTCATTTTTTTCCCCCTTTTCTGTGCTTTAGGGCTTATCTACACCGGCTCCATCTCGCTCCTGTGCTAAAAATGAAGGCACGCAGCCGTCTGCGCTTTCGTGTTGTGTTAAGGAATCAGCAAAAAGGCAAAGGTGTGTTTCCCTCAAAGGGCAGCAATCCCTCCAACAGCGGAAGAGCATTATGTGGAGACCGCCTGCCTAAACCCTAAGCTCACCTAGGAGGGTGCCCACAGTCCCGCTTTATCTGGGATACTTCCCACAGCGTTCACACAAGCGTTCACATCAGCTGAGCCAGTCTGTTCAGCAGCTTCACGTTATCGATTCCATAATTACCCTTTAAATTGTGCTACTGTTGCCAGTTACTACCCCTCTCCAGAGAAGTGCAAATGACTGTCAGTCGGCAGAATTTGCCTTTCTGCTTGAAACGGCTGAGAAATTTTAGCTGAGAAACAGATGGGACTATGTGGAAGAGAAGAAAATTAAACATAAAAGAGAACGGTTTAACTGAGAGTGAAAGTTGTACTTGCTATACTCCTCACATATCGGTCCAATTAACAATCGCTACGAATTAAGCCAGAAGTTGAAACACATTTGAAAATAAGCTCTCCCAACACAACAAACATCCAAAGTCGCTCCACTGAAAATGGAGGGTATTTCTTTTTTTTTTTTTTTTTTCCCCCAAGCGTGTCTCTCAACAAAGGGAAATCAGGATCCTATTCAAACAATTTGTAATAATACAAAGGAGTCCGCTTTTCAACTTCTCAATAAACATTCTGAAGGCCGCTCTGGTTTTTTGTTTGATGTGCTAATTGCCTGAAAGCCAGCACCAGTTTCCATTCACTCTCCTTTGGCTGATTATTCACAGGATAGCGGGGCTCACCTCCTGAACCTCAGCCGCGTAGGTAACCTGTTAGCAGCTCCCTGGCACACAAAAGGCCCGAGCCAGCCTGCTCTGGATCACCTCAGGTAAACTTCCAGCATCCATCCCCGGGTTCTGCGGCACCGCAGCCCCCCGGCCGCGAACAGGCGGTTTCCCACCGCCTCCCCGGAGCGGTAATAACTCTCCCGGTGGCATTAACCCTTTGCACCGCGGCTGCTGGGGGTAGGAACCGCCGGCACCACCCCTCCCCGTAAATAAGCCCGGGCAGGAATTTGCGGGAAATGCTGCTGCCACCCCCCGCCGCGGGCGAGGCTGCAGCGCGGCCGCCCATGAAGGGGCGAGGGCTGAGCAAGAACAACCCCCCCCCCTCCTCAAAAAAAGGGGGTGTGGGGAGGAGGTGCCTTCCCACAGAGGGGGGGATGCCCCCCAATACCCCCGGTGGAAAGCAGCCCCCCTACTCCAGTCTCC
>VZZY01002764.1:141467-180382 GCA_013400335.1 Eurystomus gularis
TCCCGGGCCTGTCCTCCGCGGACGGCGCTGCCCAGCCGCCAGCCGGCACCGAGCGCTTGGGCCTTGTGGTGCGCTCCGGCCGCGCCAGCCCGCCCCTTTTCCCTCCCTCGGCCCACGCTTCCCCGCTGCTGGCGGCGGCGAATCTCACCCGTTTATTAATTTCCTACACAAATGAGCTGAGAACAAGGGAAACCGCAGCAGCTCCCTGTACAGCGGACGCGGCGGTGCAGGATGGCTGGGCAGGGCTGAGCCTCGGCCGGGGAGGAAGCTGGCGGCACTGCTCGCCCTCGGTTCTCCTTGTTCCTCAGCCGCTCTCCTTCCTTCTCATGTTCCCTCCATCTGCCCCCCGCCTCGTTTTTCCCTCGGTCTCGTTTTTCCCTTCACTGTCCTTCATTTTCCCTCAGTGCTCTCCCTCCCCGTTTTATTCTTTATCCCTCATTTCTCCTCAGTTCCTCTCATTTTCTTCTTCATTTCCCGTCGCTCCCCTTCATTCTCCCTTGTTCTCCTTCAGTCCCCCTCATTTCCTCTCGGCTCCCTTTGGTGTCCCTCATTTTCCCGTCAATCTTCCTAATTGTATTTCCATTTATCTATTTTCGCCCCTTGGTCTCCCTCATTTCCCCCTCAGCCTCTCATTCTTCCCTCAGTCTCCCACATTTACTCTCATTTTCCCTTTCAGCTCTCACATTTTCCCCTCAGTCTCCCTCCTTTTAACCCTGTCTCCCACATTTCCCCTCAGTTTCTCTCCTTTCCCCCCAGATTCTTTTATTCCCTCTTCACTCTCCCTCATTTCCCCATCAGTTTAATTTCCCCCCTCAGCCTCCCACATTTTCCCTTTCTCTCATTCTCCCCTCACTCCTACATTTCCCCTCGCTTACTCCCATTTTTATCTCGTTCCTCCACATTTCCCCTCAATATGCCTCATTTTTCACATCATTCTCCCAAATTTTCCCCTCTGTATCTCTCACTTCCCCCTCAGTCTTCCTCACCCCCCTGCCCCTTCTCCCACATTTCCCCCTCCGTTTATCTTCCTCCCCTCTCAGTCGCCCTCATTTTTCACCTCATTCTCCCACATTTTCCTTCAGCTTATCTCATTTTTCCCTCAGCACCCCGCATTTCACTCTCACTCTCCCGCATTCCCCCCTTAGTTTCTCTCATTTCACTCATTCCCCCACGTTTCCCCTGAGTTTCTGTGATTCCCCCCCCTCAGTCTCCCACATTTCCCCCTTCATTCTCCCGCCTTTTCTCTCAGTTTTCATTTCCCCCTCTCTCCCTCATCATCCCACATTTCCCCTCGGTCTCTCCCACTTTTCTCCCCTCACTCTCCCCCAGTTCCCCTTTCCCATCCGCCTCTCTCCCTTCTCCCCTTAATCCCTCACGTTTGCTCCCACCGGTTCTCTCCCATTCCCGCCTTTCTCTGCTCTCCCCTCAGCCCCTCCGGCCGCCGCCAGCCCCGGTGATGGCTGTGGGGGACCCAAGATGTGGTGTGCTGGTCTGTAGCGGGGGCCATTAGCAACACAGACGGGCCCAGGGCTTCCTTCGCTGGGTATCAGCGGGGGGACGAGCCCGGGGGTCCCCGTCCTGGCTGGGGAAGGAGCCGCTGGCCTGTGGCCGAGGCATCGTGAGGAGCTTCCAGCCCCGCAAACTTCGAGGCTTTCTCAACACCGCCACTGACTCCGAGCGGGACGTTTGCATCTGAAAAAAGTGGGGTTTGTTTGCCTTCTCTTCGAGCTCCAGATGACAAGTTACCCCGCTCTCATTTCATAAGCCTGGGCTGGCAGCGGGGCCGGGTTCCGAGCGTCGTTTGTGGCTGTTTCTGAGCAAACCTCTCTTGTAGATGAGAGGCAGAATTTTATTTTTCTTCGTGCAGACTTTCCCGTTTGAAGTTGTTGATCTCTGGAAGGCAGCAGAAGAACGCGTGTTAGCCAATAACGCCCTGTGTGTCGCTAACCCATAGCCACGGGCGAGGATTAATAGGTTCCCAAATCGCTCTAAAGAGCTAGTTTACCTCATCAACCTGATAGAGAATATTAGCAAAGCAAAATGCTTAATCGCTTCAGTTAACAACAACAACAACAAAAAAAGAGCCTGATTTGGGTTCTTTTAAGGGCTCCAGTTTTAATTTTCCATGTTTCTGTCTGATGCGGTCCCAAGACACATCTCCTTGGACAGTCTCTTTTCTTCTCCATTGAGACAGGGCCTCTTTCTCCGGGAGTTCTCATTGATACCTTTAATTGTGGACATTATTCCCATGCGTGTGACTCTTAGGTCTAAATCTTTTTATTTTCTAACTCCCAATCCTGGCTATTCACTCCCAGCCTCATCACAGTCCTTGGTGGTTACACGCTCCCAGGCCTGAATCTTTTCTGGAAATGTCTCCGACTTTCCCAAATTTGACTCTACTCTTGCTCTTTCAGATTTCCTCCTTGCACCAGAGATGTCGCTTAGACACACCAGACCCTGAACTTCTCCCTTTCCGTTACTTCCTCTGAAACATCGTTAAAATTCCATTTTTTATTTTAATTCCCATTGCTGATAGTTTTTCTGTGCCTTTCTTTTTGCCCAGACTGGTGTTAATGGTTGTTTTTGTGCTCTCCCAGTGCAGGACCTGGACTGCCCTCCCATTTCGGCACACCCTTATTTACTTCTGCTGGTTTGGACACCAGTTGCTCCTCCAGCTTTCAGCTGCTCTCTGCCCAGGGGCGAGATCTCACCAAGAACTCAGACATTTCAAGGTCAGGGATGGGAAACCCTGAGTCAGGTACCTCAAATTCTGTGGCACCTCAGGTGGACAGCCCAAGATGTGGCCACTAAACTAGAGTGAAGGAGTTGGGGTGTGCCCCGTTCGGAGTACACACCATTCTATTGACGCCTGCTCCAAGCCAGTGCCCTGGGGCTCTGAGCTGGGACAAGCAGCGCGAGTGGATTCATTTAAAACACACTGGCGTAGCTCATTATGTTCAACTGTGAAAACACTCCAGGAGAGAAATTCCTATAACCAGCCTTTCCTCCACGAGCAGTTCCCGCTTCTGAACCGTTGCCAGCCCAATGACGGATCAAGCTCACCCCCCCCGGCTTTTCTTTTCAAACTCCCCCCTCAAAAACCATCGCAGCCAAGGGTAGAAAATTTGCCAGGCTCCATGGGAGCGCGTTGGGGGTTTCAGGTGCCGGGTAGCGCTGGGGAAGGTGGAGCCAGCAGCCATCCAGGCTCCTCCAAACTTCTCCTTCTCACAGGGCCATCTCGAGCTAACGAGCTGTCAGCCGAGTGCCTTCGCACCCAAGGCAGCCGAGGGCTGAGCTCCTGTTTCTTTATATCTCTTCCAGCAAATTCTGGGTTTTGCAATAAGCGTCTGCAAATCCAATTAGCGTCTTTCTTTGTGGCACTGGATGCTGGCAGAGCTCTGCTGTGCTGCTGCCATCTACAGTAGGGCCAGTGCCAATGGATAAGAAACAG
This sequence comes from Eurystomus gularis, assembly GCA_013400335.1. Classification (NCBI taxonomy): domain Eukaryota; kingdom Metazoa; phylum Chordata; class Aves; order Coraciiformes; family Coraciidae; genus Eurystomus; species Eurystomus gularis. Next base: position 144,919 of record VZZY01002764.1, read on the forward strand.
ATCTCATTTGCATATTCAAATATGCAAATGAAACATGACAGCTCTCCCTAATTTCTGTTTGGGCTTTTCGTTTTTCTTTCCAGAGGCTTGCTTCGAAGATCCTTGTCTTGGACTGAAAGGTGTGTGTTTAATCTGGCTTGGCCCATGGTAGGGGACCCTGCCAAGGGCTGGTTCTGTCCCCTGAGAGTTGGGGCTGGTGGAAAAGAAAGTGGAAAAAAGACTTTGCACAGCATTTGTCCCTGTCTTGGCCAGGTAAACCCAGGGACCGGAAAGATTTCTGGGGTGTTTCCCCCAGCACAGGCTCATCTACAGTCCCATGTGCATGTACAGTCCCCACCTTTACAACACAACCTCTCTCTTCGTGGCTGCTTTACAGGCCAAACCCGGCTCTTCTGGGGGAGCATGAGCGGAGGAGGCAACAACTGGGGTGTTTGAGAAGAGATGGGTCTACTGTGAGACCCTGTCATCGATTTATACGAGCACGTCTGTATGTTTGTGGCTTGCCCTTCCTATCCCTGGAGAAACAAGTTTGGTTCATTGGTTTTTGTAATTTGTTATATTATTTTCTCATTACTAATTCAGTTGCATCTTCGCTGTTTCCGCTCTTGAACTGAAGACCACAACTTCTGTGGCCAGTCTCTGCTTTGAGTGGCTTGGACAGCAGCCAGCCACCAAGCAAGATTAAGACACAAACCTTGCATTTGAGCAGCATGTCTCTGATACATGCCTCCATGTTGTGTGTCCGTATGCAACATGACGGNGTCAGGCAGTGGAGAAAAATGGTGATCTTGTACCAGTTCCGTGGACTTGAAGATTAAGACACAAACCTTGCGTTTGAGCAGCGTGTCTCTGATACATGCCTCCACGTTGTGTGTCCGTATGCAACATGACGGAGTGGAAGGACCCCTAAGTTCTCTCCTGGGCTTGTATAAGTCACTTCACGGCCTTCTCTTACCAGCTGCAGAATGATTGTAGTGATCTTTGTCTGCATCCGTGTAGCACATCCTATGAGCCACATATTCTGTGGTGTTTCCAAGACCTGCAGTTGAAACCAAGAAGTGATGATAATAAGAATAAGGATAAGAATAAGGATAATAAGGCAATAAGGAGAAGGTATCTTTCTCCTGGTACCTACCATGGCTTTGCCAACAGCAGTGTCATGTCATGGAACCATAGAATTGCTTTGGTTGGAAGAGACCGTTAAGATCATTGAGTCCAACTGTTAACCCAGCACTGCCAGGGCACCACTAACCCCTGGCCCTCAGCACCACATCTCCACAGCTTGGAAACCCCTCCAGAGATGGGGACTCCACCACTGCCCTGCCCAGCCTGGCACAGCCCTTCACAGCCCTTGCCAGCAAGAAATTGTTCCTCATGTCCAACCTCAACCTCCCCTGGTGCAACTTGAGGCTGTTTCCTCTTGTCCTGTCGCTTGATCCTTGTGAGAAGAGCCCGACCCCACCTGGCTCCAACCTCCTTTCAGGGAGTTGTGGAGAGCCAGAAGGTCTCCCCTGAGCCTCCTTTTCTCCAGGCTCAACACCCCCAGGTCCCTCAGCAGCTCCTCACCACACTCCTGCTCTAGACCCTTCCCCAGCTTTGTTGCCCTTCTCTGGGCAGTAGCAGGCTCCTGGTTTGCTCATCGGCATCGGGATCCGTGCGGGGAAGCGTGCTCGTTCCAATCCTAGCAGTATTTATTCATCTAAAAATGATGCGACATTGCCTGTTCTCTGCCTTTCCCCCCCTTCTCCGGTTCACACTCCACGCTGCAGTATTCACAGCACATATTTAACACCGGGGTAGTATAGCGAACGTCCAGATTGTTAATAGCCCAAAACTCTGATTGCCAAAAAGATACTCCTAGCAACTACTAGCTGCATCTGGGAAAAATTACAGACAGCTTGGAAATTCTTCAGTTCCCTTATTAATGAAGGACTTGGTAGAAAAAAAAAGAAAAACCCCGCTGTAATACAGTTTAGCTTAACTAAGTTCTTTTGTGCCTAAGGAAAATCTAAATTATAGCCTACTATAGCTACTGAAAAATGCAAAAGGCTTTTAATGTAGAATAACCCTCCAAACCAGAAGGAAGAGGGAAAATTTTCTTAGTAAGTGGGAACACAATGAGAATTTATTTTATTCTCTCTCTTTCTGTGTATTTAGGGCTGGTGAAAAGAGCCAGATGAATAGTCGCAGCTACGTCACAGCCCTTGCAGATGCAACATGGGCAGCGCAAGCGTCCTCAAACTGCCCCGCCAACGTGCTTCAATTCTGAATGAGAAGGCCCAACTTTCTGGGTGAGAAAGGAGCCTGTCTCTATTCAGGCCCTGACCCCTCTGCTCGAGGCTGTTAATGAAGGGGCCTCATTAACACCAAAGGTGAGCTGGGCATTATAATGTCGCTACTGGTGCGCTGCAGCCTGAATTGACACCTACCCATTCGTTTGGCTGGGCTATTGAGCCGCCGTCGGGTGACGGTACCTTTCTCTTGTGCTCAACAGACAGAGGTCGGCTTTGGCCAAGTGATGTAACGGTCTGTGTCGTGCCAAACCCGCCCGCCGGCTGGACCTGCCACGAAGAGCATTTCACCAGCCAGATTTGCCCAACGCCAAATATGAGCTGCTGGCAGAAGTGCAGGCTGGAGAAGACGGGCCCAGGCACCTTTTGTGCTCGTTGGAGGCAACACAATCACGGTACAATAGGAGGGAGGGAGATTCAGTGCTGAAATTTGCGTCTGCTTTGCATGAGGCTTCTTGTGGTGGGTGCCAAAGTCATTGAGAGGTGCTTATCTGCGTGCTCAAGGAGAAGCACCTTCTGACTGGTGATGGTCGCCCTAGATGGGACACCCTTTAGGCTGCTGAAAAATACCAGATGGGCGAAAAAATAGCTTGTCAAATAGGACATGACAGGAGGAGATCAGTAGGGGAGTCTCCTCAGCACCAAAAAGCCTGTTCTGAATTGTTTTCTGGATTGAAGAGTCCAAAAAGCGCGTGGGAATTACTATCGCAGGCAAACCCACTGAGCTATAACCTCTCCCCAGACATTCCCGGGGTTTGGAGCTCCCTAGGGCTCTAACGCAGCAGGCTGGTGGCCACACTCTTGTGCTTGCCATGTTTCAGAGCGTGCTGAACTCTTGTGCACATTGTGTGGTGCCCTCTCCTCTTGAGACTGGTGTTTCTGCTAGTTCCAACCCCGGGAGGTCAGTGTGGTGGTTTGCAGAGCAACTGGCCATTTCCAGCACTGGCAGTTACCCAGCCTGGGAGGTTGATCCTAGAAGGTGAGACATCCCCAAGCTCTTGAAGCAGCGTTTCCGGGCCTCTAACCTTCAAATCAGGAGGAATTTCCAAGTTTCATGGATTCTGGGTCAGCTGCTCTCATGCCAGACTCCAGCAAAACTGTTTCGCTGGAATGGTACGAAATGAGCTTTCACCTGTCTGCACAGCCACTGGAGGTGGGGTTGCCACATATGTAAATGTATGCAAACCACCCCTAATCCAGGCAGATCAGGTACGATAGCAGCTCAGATAATCCCCTGCTCTGCAGCGTGGGCCATGCCAGCTCGCCTGTGACTCAGGGAATTTGGCCGGCCCTGCCACGCTGAAATTTATCCCACTGAAACTTAATCATTATCGCTGATATCGCTCCCCGTGAGACAATCACGCACCTTATTGCAGCAAGGTCCTATCCCAGCAGCGTGACACGTCGTCTCAAACACCCTGGAGCCTGATTTTGTTGCAGAAAGGCTCAACCTTTGTGGTTTCAAGGGAGTCAGGGTGGAAAACAAAGCGCCAAACACCATTTTGGCCAACGCAGAGACCAGAGAATCGTCTCTGCACCGCGGAGGCTGAGCTGTAGCAAATTATTTCCCTTTGTTACTCAGGCATCAAAACAAGGCGTGTAGTACATGCTCACAAGCGAATCCATTCCACTTACACCTTGTACGCCCTCAATATTTTAGAGGGATGAAGAATACAATCGATCTGGACACATTTAATACCATTTTGAGACGCATCATGGAAGCATCGAAGAGGGAGGCCCCTTGTCGTCCATTGCCTGAGCGTTTTTATATGCAGTGAAATCTATTTTAAATATATGCGTGAAATGTGTCATGAAACATCTGACATATGTGGAAAACATATTACTGTGCCGTATGGGCAGTGGATGAGGTCGCTGGTGAACAGCTTGTCAACAGCAATCATTTGCATATCGATATATAGCTGTTTATAGGATGATATCGTCGTAGGGGAATACGGGGTGTGGCCCAGGTCCCTGTAGCTCAGTGGCAACTTCAGTACCCTTGGGCTCACGAGGAGTAAAGTTACGAGAACAAATACAAACAGCTCAAGCGTTTGGTGCCTGGGAATTTTTATCTGTTCCTCAGAGCAGTTTGTGGAAATAAGGCACAGTGAGCAGGAGAGCAAAATCCTGGGTTTAGTGACCCTTTAGAATCATAGAATGGTTTTGGTTGGAGAAGACCGTTAAGATCATGGAGTCCAACCATTCCCCCAGCACTGCCAGGGCACCACTAACCCCTGGCCCTCAGCACCACATCTCCATGGCTTGGAAACCCCTCCAGGGATGGGGACTCCACCACTGCCCTGCCCAGCCTGGCACAGCCCTTCACAGCCCTTGCCAGCAAGAAATTGTTCCTCGTGTCCAACCTCAACCTGCCCTGGTGCAACTAGAGGCCGTTTCCTCTTGTCCTGTTGCTTGATTCTTGGGAGAAGAGCCCGACCCCACCTGGCTCCAACCTTCTTTGCTCTATGTTATTTTGATCATTAAAAGTCATCCTGGTTCAATGTCCTGTTCTGCTGCTACAGAGCAGATCCTGTCCTCCCTTTCCAGCACCCACTCTGGACTGGACCAGCTCTCTGGGCTGGACAGTGTTAGTGCACAAATGGGGCCAGACTCTGCCTTTAAACGCACGTCTTTCCGTAAGACTGGTTAATGTTATTCAATGTTACACGAGTAAATCTTTTAAGTCTGATAGGATGATTCATGATGAATAATAAATTCAACTTGTTGCCATTTTTGCTCCGCTTCACAGATTTGCTTTTGATTTCACTTGGCAGTGCTCTGATGGATGTTAATACTTGGCAATATTAGGATAGTAAACAGTAAAATCTCACATATATTAATTTTTGCATTTTCGCATTACAGTTCTTCATTGATTAATTTTTAAATTGGTCCCAGAAAGCACTTAGAGAAAGATTGCAGTTTGCACTTTATTGGCATTACATGGCACTATTTCTGGCTCCAGCCCAGGAAAATATATCCTTAAGTGTAAGCAAGTGCCATTGATATCAATGGAATTATTCATATTCTTAAAATTAAACATATGCTTAAGCATTTTAGTGAACTGAGACAGCTGGTCTCCTAGGGAAGGCCTATCTAAATAAATGCCGCATCAACTGCAGATTGTGAATTTTATAACCCAGCGCACGACTGAATGTTGCTTTTGGTGAATACTTCAGCATTTGGGATAAATCTTTGCCTTTTCTTGAAATAATTGTGACAGCGCAACGGTGGCGTTTCAGAACAACCTGGTTTAGTTTTACTTGAAACGCATTTCTCAAAAGCCACGTGCTTAAGCGAGCTCATGAATCGGGACCCGAGTGACTGAATGTTCAGAGAAAGTGAATAAAAAGAAGCGGAGAGCGGTCCTAATTGAAACCATGTTTTGAGCTGTGCCGTGAAGGCGCAGCAAAACGAATCCTTCCGGCGGAGGTATTTTGATAGCCGACGTTACTAGAGAATTGCTGTTGTTTGAGCCACTTTGTCAGAGAAACGTGAACAGCTTGTTTTTCTCCTGAAAACAGCAGTGAGAATGTCTTACTAAGCGGAACCAAATCCTGGGGGTTTATAGAAACTGCTGAAGAGATCACTTCGTCTTCTGATTAGAAATCATTTTGTGTCAACTGGGTTATTTGGCCATGTCACGGCCACGCTTCTCCTTCCTGAGAAGTGACTTTTGCCCCCTTCTCCTCTAGGATCGCTGCTCAAAACCGGCCCCCATTATGTGTGCAGCCACCGTGTGAGCCAACACGGAAAGACCCAGGCAGGGGACCTCAAGGCCCTGACTGCTGGTGACAGAATGTTCGCTGAAATCCGACTTTCAGCTCATCAGGACCTGGTACCTTGATACCTTTCCTCTGTCCAGCACAGCCATCAATATCTGGAATATCCTGGCTTTTTTTTTTGCATCCCTAAGGTTCATTTTGTCTTCTGTGAATAGAGGATAGCAAGGATGTAGGTAAAACAGAGGAAGAACAAAAAGAAACGTCTTTCCCAGCAGCTGTGAGGTGGGTGTTACGGAATTGCCAGCCCCTAGTTAGAAATCCTGTGTCAAACCTTAAAAGTAGCACTTAAGAGTTGAAAGGAGGAGACTCGTAGAGGTAATAATTCTTAGAGCTTATCTCCTTCCTTCCTGTGTTTCTGAGCTCTTTGCATTCGTAGTTTCAAACTTTCAACCGCAGCCCTAAGAGATTAAAACTAAAAAAAAAAAAAAAAAAAATCAAAGCTGAATCAATGTTGTTTTTTTTAACATGACTCCAGCAGAGGGTTCTTTAAATCAATTCTGAAGATTGCCAGGCTGGCAATAAAATCCCCGGACCCAGCAACATCCGTTCCGTGTTCCCAAATTATTATCTTCTTTCTCTTCGAGACAGTTAACAAATAAAGATCTTTTGCGAAAGGCACAAGAGACAATCCAGTGAAGCAATTTCTTCTCCTGGCATTGTTAAAAGCGGGGACTGGGTTATTATTAATTACTCGTGCATTATTGATGCAGGTCCGTGAAACGTGCTGTGTCTCTTACAGATAGATCACGCTGCCTTGCAAGGTTTCCAGTCCACCCGCCAAATCCAGCAGCGTAAACCTCTGACAGCAGGAGGCAAGGACAGGTAAGAGCTCACCCGTGGTGCTGCGGGACTGCTGCCTTATCGACGGGATTATTTCATTTGTGTTGCAATTGCACCAAAGGGACGCGACTGATGCTGTTGTTTCACAACCTCTTCAATCTGGCATCAGTTGAAAGGAGCAGCCTCTATCCCCTTCCTCATTCCTGCTCCTTCTTTTGCCTCTTTTCTTGTGGTTTACGCAGCCACATGGGGAACAAAATCAGGGAAATGATCTGGGCTAAGGCTCATCTGGTAGAAATAAGGAAAGGTTTAATTTTGGCTGGTCCTAGCTCCGATCCCCGGGTGCGCGGGTTTGCAGCTCTTCCTGCCCTGCCTGTTTTCCGGTGTTGCTCTGCTCAGCGAGCTGGCTGGTTACACCCGGAGAGGCTCTCGCACGGCCAAGGGTCCCGGTGCAGAAGGTACCATCAGAACCTGTGGGGTTGAGGAGGGGCCACTGTTGCTTTTCACTCTCTGAAGGCTCCCAACTTTACCCTGGCCATTCCTGCAGGACCCCTTCAGCTCAAGGCAGAAACATCCTGACCCATCCCTTCAACAGCCCGGCTTCTGTGGGGTGTTTTTGCGGGCTGTGCCCCACAGGCTGGAGCCATGGCTCCCTGGCAGGAAGGACAGAGCATCCCCAGCAGCTCAGGGACCTTTCGAGGTGCGACCTCAGCCTCAGATAACCCTGTGCAGCCCCAGAGCACCGTCACACACTGGTGTCAGGGCTGCTTTGGTTTCTCAGGCTACAGCCCCGCGTGGAGCAGGAGGCCCTGCCTCGGGCGCTGCAGTCCTTTTAAAGCTACTTTGTGGGTTTCTTTTCTTTTCTCTCTTTCTTTCTTTCTTTTTTTTTTTTTTTTATTTTTTTTTAAATTTCCCCCCAGGTTCCCAGGGCTGGGGATTCAGCTTCTGGCTTCATCCAGAAATCCCTGAGGGTTTCAGATCCCCACGAGGCCTCTCAATGTCTTGATCTGCTTGAATAGGCATTTTTAACGCGGCCCCGGCTGTCATCGGGGCCTGTTACAGTCACTCAACTGCAGCAACATTGTTCTCAAGGCAGCGGCGCCTGGGACACCTCCCTTATTACCATACGGGGGATTTTGCCGCTGGGTTTCTCTGCCGAGCATCACACCAGCTCCATGGCCAGAGGTGGCCAATTAGCCCTTCTCGCCCACGCCCCAGCCTCCATCCCTTCATGGCTCTCTCAGCATCTCCAGCCCGCGGGGCTGCTGGCGCCTGTCCATCTCCAGCCGTCCCGTCGGAGGTGAAGGTGACCCCCTTTTCCTGTGCCAGGCTCCCTGGCAACGCGGCCTTTCTTTGCGAGCGGCCTCCTCCACCCCCTGACGCGGAGAGGGGCTGTGAAAGCCCCGCTGCACTTTTGAACTTGCTGCCGACGCGCTCAGTGGCTGCGCGGGGCAGCCTCGACGGAGGGGCCGAGCCCAGCGGGGACCCGGTGCAATTGCCCAGAAGTTATTAATAGGCTGTAGAAGAATGTGATGGGCTGGGGAAGGGGTGAGCTGGGGAGGGGAGAGAGCAAGAGGGAGTGAAGCGGGGAGGGTCAGCAAAAGGGAGATGGGGTGATGAGGAGAGAGGCGAGAGTGATGGCATGTGGGAGAGAAAGAGGCAAACAGAGGAGGAGTTGGGCACCAGCATGGGGAGACAAGGGTATACAAAGGCTGGAGCTCCGAGGCCCCCGTGTCCTGCACCCTCTGCAGGTGTCTCACGGGTGGCCGTGCTGGTGGAGAGGTGTCTGACCCCAGTGGTGGGGGATGGAGAGGGCAGTGGGAGCAGGTCTGGAGGTTCAGTCCTTGCGCCAACATCCCAGTCCCAAGATAAAATATTGCTGGGGTTCATGAGCCTAATTTGCCATCTAGTGGCTTTGGGGACCATTGCAGAGGGACCCACGAGCGGCAGTGGCCACGGGAGAGCCACGGCACAGGCACTGCATGGCCAGTGCGCTGCACAGCACCTTCTGCCTCAGAGGCTGAGCCCAGAGTGCTGCTGCTTTCGCTTTACTCACAGGGCCTGCAAAGCCTCTGGTCCCTGGAGTGACGTTACCTTGTTCTGGCTGTGTTGCAGGGAACCAACCGCAGACGCTTGCCCAGCCTTGAGGACCCAGACCCCGGCATGGTTCAGCTCCTCACTGTCATGCAGCAAGGCTCAGAGAACAGAAGCGTGTCCCAGGGCTGCAAGAGCAACACCTTCGCTGTGGGGAGAACCTGGAAAGCATTGTGTTGTACCTGTGGCACAGCCGTGGTCTTTCTGTAAGGCTTTACATCTTCTGTTTGGTCTTGCAAAGGTACTGACATGTTCATCTAACGTACTGGCTCCTTGCATCCCTCCCTGCCACCAGCTAGCCCTTTCTGCAAGCAGAAGAGTCTCCAAGTTACACGTGGTCATTGAGAGGTGGGGAGGAACAGGGGCCACAGGGGGTTGAAGAAGGGGTAGAGCCTCTTTTGGGCTGTCAGCCAGGAGGATTTCTCTTTACAAACAGCTCTCACTAGGTCAGAGAGAACTTTGGCCACCCTGTCTGTGGGAGCAACTGACAGATAATGGGGGATCATAGAATCATAGAGTGGTTTGGGTTGGAAGGGACCTTAAAGACCATCTAGTTCCAACCCCCCTGTCATGGTCAAGGACACCTCCCACTAGAGCAGGTTGCTCAAAGCCCCATCCAACCTGGCCTTGAACACCTCCAGGGATCTGGTGCAGTCAGGGGAAAGAAAGGGGCTCAGTGCAAGTCAGTGTCCATAGCTTTAATGCACAGCCCTCCTGAGCAAGACCACATACATCAATAAATAAAATTAATAATAATAATTAGAGCAGCCCCAACAAACCCAGCTGTCACCACTTTGGCTTCTGTGTTCTCCACTGTGCTCTTGTCGGCAAGGGTTGCTGCCGCTTGACTAATGCAGAAGACACAGAAGAAGCACCATCTCCCTCCCCTTCTCAGTGGGGATCTGCTGGAGGAGGAGATCTTTGGTTCCCTGGACACCAGTCTGGGCAGAGATCTTCCAAGACACCTGTGGGCTCCCACCCTGCTTCATGCCCGGCATCATGAGGCCTCAGCCGCTGCCTGCCCCATCCGCTAGCCACGTTGCCCTTGTCCAAGCAACAGGCGCACAGCCAAGGTGTTTCCCATGCAAACGTGTGCATCACACACCCAAGGGATGCCTGAGGGCAACCAGCTCTAGCACTGCTTGTGGGGTTCCTCCAGGATAACATAAGGCACCACAACAGGCCAAGAGTCGCTGGGCCAATAGCCAAGCTTTGGCTTGAACGACGGCAGCTCGTAGGTGACGTCAAAGTAGATGACCAGCGGGCAGCAGTAGAGGAGGGACGTGGCTATCAGCACATGCCTGGCAAGGAGACCAAAGAGATATTTGTTGGACAGCAGTAACTCCAGCAGCTCCTCCTGCACTTTGCGGAGGTGACTGGCATTGCCACCATGAAGCTAGAGCCAAGGGGTATGACAATGACAGGCCAGGTCCCAATCTCAGGGGGGTGGGTCCTGCAGGGCTTCTGCCTATGGGGAAATCCTAGAAGAGCTCTGTGAGCTGGGGTGGGGCCGATTCCTTGTGCAGAGGGCATGGGATGATGTAGGGGACCTAAGCCTCATCCCACCCATTCCACCTTGCCTGGCCTAGCCCAGCAGCACTGGGTGTCTGTCCCAGTCATCCCAGTGACGGGTGAGGATGAACCTGAGCTTGAACGCTACGTGCAGCACGTACACCCTGACCTTGGCCAGGCACTGAGGGGCCTTCAGAGCAGTTTCACTTGCAAAACACTGTTTGCTGGTGTGGAGGAGGTAGGGGCTAGAAAGCAGTGACAGGACCAAATCCTTGGGCTGGGACCAGGGTGAGGAGCAGCACTGATAGTGACAGAGGAAAGGGACAGAGGGTTGGACACAGATGCGGCTGCTCCATGGTCAAGTATCACATCCCTGCTGCCATTCCGCCTTAGCTGTGGCCCTTCAGCCCCTGCAATGTTTGGGCTGGGATTCCTGCCTCTGCGCTGGAGCCCTTACCAGAAGCTGTGCAAGTAGGGGAAGTTGATGGTCTGCCAGAACCCACAGAGCCACCTGTCGCTTATCCAGCTGCTGATGGCCAGTACCCACCACATGACCATGACTGCGGCCATCCGGTGAACCCTTCTGTCGTTGCACCTGCAAGACACAGCGAGGGAGTTGAGTCAGAGTATCATGTTGGAAGGAAAGTGGGGTTTAAAGAGGCCTGGTTCCTGTCTGCAAATGCTAATGCAACAGGGCAAAACCCAGCGAGGTTTTTCTGGAGAGTATTTCTCAGACCACAAGAACTGGAGAAGTATTGAGAGGCTTTCTGACTTTCTGGGGGTGAAGATGATGCCAGGAGATGCCAAGGCACTCCTGTCTTTCTCCTCAGATCCTGGTAGGTTCTTCCAACCCCACACTGGTTCCCAAATCCACCACAAAGGGAAAAGAGCTGCAAAAATGGCAGCTGGAGAGGACAATCAGAATCATAGAGTTGCTTTGGTTGTAAGAGACCTTTTAGCTCATGGAGTCCAACCATTCCCCCAGCACTGTCAGGTCACCACTAACCCCTGGCCCTCAGCACCACATCTCCACGGCTTGGAAACCCCTCCAGGGATGGGGACTCCACCACTGCCCTGCCCAGCCTGGCACAGCCCTTCACAGCCCTTGACAGGAAGAAATTGTTCCTCATGTCCAACCTCAACCTCCCCTGGTGCAACTTGAGGCTGTTTCCTCTTGTCCTATCACTTGTTCCTTGGGAGAAGAGCCCGACCCCACCTGGCTCCAACCTCCTGTCAGGGAGTTGTGCAGAGCCAGAAGGTCTCCCCTGAGCCTCCTTTGCTCCAGGCTCAACACCCCCAGGTCCCTCAGCTGCTTCTCACCACACTCCTGCTCTAGACCCTTCCCCAGCTTCATTGCCCTTCTCTGGCCACGCTCCAGCCCCTCAATGTCCTTCTTGGAGTGAGGGACACAAAACTGACCCCAGGATTTGAGAAGATACACTTGTCCCATGGATTGTCCCCATTCTAGGTGGCACCTGGGCCTTCTTGTATCCCACTGTCCGCAGTCCTGCCTGTGCCTCTTCCTGGTCCCTCCCAGGCTGCCCCAATTCTTTGCAGAGCTGATAGTCCAGCATGTGGCTGATGAAGACTTAGGCTCAATTCCTGGTGTGCCCAGAGTCACTGCCACTTGTGATCGTGCCAGCAGCATGCCGTGGACCTGCAGATAACCCCTCACAGCCCCCTCCTTACTTTTTCAGCTCGCGCCATGTCAGGTACAGCAGGTGGAAGGCGATGCAGTTGAGCACGTAGGCATTGAAAGCTGGTTTGATGAAGGACATCAAGGTACTGATCACGGTGGTGATACCACTCAACCAAAAGAAATGCTTCCTAAAGGGAGTTGGGAGTGAGTGTCAGTGCCCACAAGGTTCACAGCGTGGAAGGATAAGGATGGAGGAGGTCCTGCTCATCGCCTGAGAGAGAGGAAGCCCTTCTCCAGCACCTCCAATCTGCTTGCACATGGCTGACCTCAGCCTCTGCAGTAGTCCTGGCAGGAAGGCTGAGGTGTCTGTTGACATCTGTGATATAACCCCCCCAGTTAGCCCCACGACAGCGCGGGGAACACCGCCCAGAAGGTGACTTGTGCACTTCCATGGTGATGCTGGAGACCAGCACGGAGGGGCAAAGGCACCGGCGGCTTTGTGCAGGGAGGAGCTGCGAAGCTGGAGTCCCAGCAGGGCAGGGGCCGAGCCGCGCTAACATGCAGATTTGGGCTGACTGAACAACAATAGGGCTCGGAGGGGCCTTTCACATGCAAATCCCTTCCCAAGTCCCTTCCCCTCTCCCCCAGCCATGTCTCCACGGTGAACTCCTGGTGACCTCCTCTTTGGCATGGGAAGAGCAGACTTGGGGCAGGCCTTTGCAAGGCTTCCGAGTGGGCTGGCTCAGCGGGCTCCAGCAAGCCTGGCAGGACGGGACCATCCTTTGAGCGAAGCCCTGCTGGGGCCCTGTTTCTGCTCACCCACTATCCCCACCCTGTCTGTGGAGCTCCTCTGGCCCAGCCAGCCCTCCTGCAAACAACCCGTGAAATGTGGGGTGTTAGCTTGGACCGGCTTGTCCTACAGGAAACCCCATCAGCTCTCTGTGGATGGCAGGGGATGCTGCGACAGTTTGACAGTGTGGGTAGCTGGATGTCAGTGCTCAGGAACATTTAAGTTCCTAAATAATTTTTAAATTCTCCATGCAAAGTTTTCTCTGCAGCATCGCAAAGACAAACAGCTCCGGCTGACGGGAGCCCAGCACAGCCCTTCTCCGTGGGAGGGTTTCTTGCTCTTCCTCTGCCAGCACATCCACCACTGAGTGATGGAAGGAAGGGCTGATCCCAAAGCAAACTGCAGTCACCTCAGTGCTGACCCCTTGTAGGGGAGCTGCCTGTGGGCTGGGGAGCAACCTGTGGGTCACACGCATCAATGTCAATGTCCCATTGCTCCCCTCGGAGCCTGCAACTGTGTCCTTCTTAGTCATACCTGGTCTTGATGAACCTGGGGAAGTAAACCTTGGGATACCAAAAGGAATATGCCACAGCCAGCGTCCAGAGGATGGAGAGCTCATCCAGGAGCTGTCCCACGTAGCTCAGGGTCATGTGGAAGTACGTGGAGAAGATACCTGTGAGGAGCAAGGACACCTTGTGTCAGCAAAGCTCTATCCTCACACAAGCCCATCTGGCCTGGCAAGTTTTTGGGGGCCATTCCTAAAGACACCATTCCTGAAGAGCGGGGCATGGACCTTGGTGTTAACGGAGGCCTGAGTGAGTGGGTCCACACAGCACCACGGAGATTTACTGGGCTGGAAACTCTGCACCCGCAGCCAGCAGGAACCGGGAGCTGCAGGGCTTCAAACAGACACGGCTATGCAGTTTCCCACACCAGCTTGCTGGTGTGCTTTGGCCGCTAAGAACCAGCCTCCAGAGATACCACCAATGAATGGTTGGGCATTCTGGCAACCTGTCTGGTCTTCTCACAACCTTGGTACCCACCTACGCAGAGGAGCAGGCCAGAGACGAAGTACATGGGCAAGGAGCGCTGCTGACAGTACTGCCGGTTCAGGTAGAGCAGGACAGGAGAAAGGACAAAGAAGCTTACATTGCTGATCTGAAAAACAAGAGGCACGTTCAGCTTATTCATGATCTTGGGCAAGTCCCATCCCACCACCTGCCTCCCTGTCTGTGTGTGGAGAGGACACTGATCTCCAGTGGAAAGCATCGCGTGGAAGTGGGTCTTGCTCTTGGCACAGGGAGAGGGCAAGAAGCGAGGCTGGAACTGGAAGGACAGCTATTGCTGTGACAGCAACGGCTGCAGACATCTGTGCTCTCCTCACAGGCACCTCTGGGGCCAGCAGGCCCAGGGTGAGCTGGTGTGCCCCTTTTGGGTGATAGTTTAGCTTCAGCAGCCCAGTGTCTTCCAGCAAGCCAGCAAAGCTCTTCTGTTTGCAGCCATCTCCTTCTCCTGTCAACCCAGACCTGCCAGAAACTCCCTGGAGGGCTTCTGGCTCCTTTTGGCCAGCAGCCAGCCCCTTGCGAGGGGCTGAGTGGCTGTGAGGAGCTGGGACACCGCAGCAAGCCGCGGCCAGGAAAACCATTGTTCACTGGGAGTGGATGTGGTGGGGAGCAGCAGGACACGCAGGACGTTGGTGGGCGGCAACAGGCAGGATTGAGGTGACATCCTGTAGTGTCATGTGCCACCTGGCCTGTGAGGAGGAGGTGTTCTGGACACTAGTAATTACGTGAAGTCATAAACCTCCTTTAAACATACCTGGCAGATGAATGGGGTGAAATTGTTCTGTCCTGATTTCCAGCTCGGCAAAAGCTGCTGCACTGACAGACTTTGATTAGTGCGGGGAGGAGGGGACGGAACTGGGGCTCAGCCTGGTGCTGCTGCCCGCGCTGGTGGAAGGTGCCAGTGCTCCGGGGAACGGCAGATGCTGACGGGCAAAATGTGGGAGCAGGGGAGGAGCAGCATGTGCCCAAAGCCTGGTCCTGTCTGCTGGAGGAGGCCCGCTCCACCCTGCAGTGACGGGGGAAGGAAGTTTGAAGTGATCCCATGATCCTTACCCTCAATGGGTTCTTACCTTGGCTTTTTTCACCTATTTTGCAAACTCCTGAAAAGTTGTGGTTGTGGTGCCACGTTTTACCTGCCAGGCGGCTCTTTGGGGCTTTGGAAGAGCAGGGCAGAGCTGTCTGCTAGAATGCCGTTTGGCAAACCACCAGGGTGACTTTTATCTCACCCTGACGATCCTTTTCCTTTCATCTTCCAGCGAGATGCTGAGCCAGAGCCCAAGCCTGGAATGTGACCTCCACAGCCGGAGTCTCACCCCCCAGCAGCCCTCACATGCACCAGGTAAACTGCAGAATGGACGCTTGGCTCGTGACATCCCGTGGGATCGCAGCTCATGGTGACGGGGCTGCAAATCACGGGGGTGTTGTCACATACGTGGGACACACCCTCTCATATCCCAGAGGGAATCGCAATTCACGCTTAATGTAAGGTCTCCATTCCCTTTAACACCTGGAGATTAATCTTGAATTCCACTAAGGCTTTCATGAAACGAGTTGATGCTCCCGTGAGCAGCAATTCCCAGGCCGAGGGTATTGCTTTTCTGGAGGTGCTCAGAGCCAAATCCAGGCTGGTTCCCGTTCTGGCTATGGAAAGAGAAGCGCTGATCCCACTCGCACACTTGAGGTCAAACTGTTCGGAAATGATCGTGAAACCAAACCGTGGGTTAAAGTCACGAGTGTGTTGCAAACATCTCTTTTCCTGTCAACTGGTTCGAGAGGCTTTTGGAAGACAAGCAGGGATGGCAAGAAGGGAGGCAGCGCTTGCAGAGAAGGCAGCAAGTGCCGGCATGCACGGCAGTGAGGAAACGCCGGAGTCTGCGGTTGCGCAGGGAGAGCTCGCAAGCCCTGCTGCAGTGGCCATTGCAACAGTGCCGGTAATTACATGATAGCAGTGTTATCGCTCATTAATTCAGTGTGAGATGTGCAAGATCAGATATCAGAGGGGAGGGAGAATCAGGGAACCGTGCCAATAGGGTCAGAAAGGGAGAATCATTCCTTGCAGAGCACCAGAACTCGGAGCTTAGGGGGCTGATGCTACGAAGCCCCACCTGAGGGGACGCAGGGTCTGCGTCGCCCATCGGATCCAAGCCCTGATTTGTAAATGCTGGTTTATATCTTTCCTCCAGGACGTGGCGAGCTCCATCTCAAATGTGATGAGGAGGGTTTTGCTCCCCGTATTCCCATTAGGATGTTTTTCCAGTGTTTCTGCTCATGCTGAGTACCCCCAGCACGGCTCCTACTTACACCTAGCTGGGTCGTACTGGCCAGGAGGCACCGGCTCCCTCCGTGTGGGATGCCAGGGAGATAAGAGAGTGGTGCTAGAGCTGAGGTGGGATTTGACCTGTGACAGTGACTTGGCCCTGTGGTTTTCCACTGTGTGAGCTCAGCGATGTCCCCCTTCCTAACAAGAGTGAGTTACTGCTGCAGGTGCCTTGGCCAAGCCCGCTGGTACTCGCCTTTGCTTCTTTCACCAAGAGGAAAGCCCAACTGGGATCAGCGACATGACTTTAATCCTGGTGCATTAGCAGGATCATGGGAAAGGCCCCAGGGCTTCAGCAACTTGGCACTTTGCAGCCTGAGATGGAGGGAGAGACCTGCAGAGAACTTGTTTACATCTCCATCCACGGCGGGGTGAGAACAAGCCTCTGATATGGACTGGGCCAGGTCTGCAGAGCTCTGCCTGGCCCTGTGAGCATGGCAACAGTGCACCAGCAGCCAGGACACGTGCTGGTTCTTCCTCAGGACAGGCATTTTCTGCAGTGAAAGGAGATTTCTGCGAGATTCATTGGAGCACACTCACCCACTTAAAGGCCAGCGAGGCAGCTTTAGCTGACGGAAGAGCCCACAGGGCCCAAGGCAGAGGTGAATACCTCAGAGCCTCTCCAGACCTGTACAGCGAGTTCCTAATAGTTTAGCAGAAGATGAGGCTGCGTGTCCTGACATCACCATGTCACACCAGTGCTTTGGGGCAGGAAACAGCTGTTTGTCTGGTGTCTGCAGAGTGCTGGGCAAGGAGCTGCCGTGCTCCTGCATGTGACCTTCTGGGCAGAACGAGAGCAATGCCGTGGGGTTACCAAGCCTGTGAGAAGGCCTGGGGTGCGTGCCACGGCTCAGCCCCACTCTGAAAGTGAGCACTTCTCTGGGCATATCTGGCTAAGCAGCACCCGCAGTTGAGCTTATCCCCACCAATCCATGAAGCATCCAGGAGCTCTGCATACACGGCGGTGTCAGAGCTCCTGCTGCTCTGCCGAAGAGGATGCTGAGGGTTTGGGCGTCATTACCAGCATCCTGGATCAGTCATTTCAGGAAAGAAATGAGGGTAGAAAGACCAGTCCCTGACTGATGACCCTCATCACTACTGTTCTTCTACGAACAGCCAGAAGACAATAAATTTCTGGGTCACTGAGTCACTATAAATAGTTAGTGCTTTGTTGCAGAACCGCATCCAATCACGAACCACCCAGTATTATTGGGTACTTAAGTACACAGTTTACATTCTTTGCTCATACCCTTGGTGCTTATTTCTAATAAAAAGCATCCAACCCAAGCAGACCTGAGAGAGAGTGCGGCTGGCACAGAGCGATTCTCAGCAGCACATCACTGCTGCTGTCACAAAACTGCCCTGCTTGAGCCCCGGGCAGTGTTGGGAAGAAGACGTTGAAGAGGATGCTCCATTAGGAAGCTCTGCTGATTTAGTGGTGCAGGAGTCTTGGGTAGGAGCTGGCGGGATTCCCAGCTAGTCTAAAACTCTGGCAAACTGACACTGAAGTCAATATTGAGATAATTATCTCAGGGCAGGCCAGGGAGATAAGGCCCATAAAGCTTCCCGCAGCGAGGAAGCAATCTGAATATGGGGAACAAATGCATGGAGGGGAGAAGAGAAGGAGACCCAGGCTGTTAGGATCGCGTCTGAGATAGCGCCCTGGACCCCAGCTGGATCTGCCACACGCAGATCCATTCATTCTCTCTCTCTACCTTAGGCTGCCAGTCTGGTCCGATTTCTATAGTCCCTGCTTTAGGGCACATCACAAGGAGCCTGATCCTGTGAGAGAGCCCAGAGCGTGCAGAGGGCTCTCCTGGTGCTGCTGCAAGGGCTGAGAGCCAGGCGATGAAGGGGAGATGCCCACGGGAGTGATGCTCCTGCCCACTTCTGGGTACGAAGTCTGGCCGTGAACATGGTGCAGCCTTGGGGGCTGTTGTCAGATGCTCAGACAACAGCAGGAGGGTTTTAGAAGGCTTTTAGGAGGGTTTGCTCTTTTGTTTTCCCCTTACTTGGACAGGAGATCACATGCCAGCCCCGATGCCGGCAGCTGTCAGGGCAGGTTTGGATCTCTGCTGCTTTCTCTAAACAGGAATCGCATCTTAAGACCTACAGAAGCTGCACCCTCCAGCTGCACGGGCACTCCACTGACCTCTGTGGACTGGTAAAAGCGAGCCTGACAAGGACATCAGTGCAGGGCTCAAAAAAGCTCTTTCCCAGCTGGGAAAGAGGTGCCGAGCGTTTGCGAATAGAGAAGAACAAGGGCTGGTTTAATCACTGGGAGAAATCCTGCGGGGTTTGCTCTGCCCACATCTCTCCGTGTTCCTCAGTGTCGCACTGGTTTCCATCTGTGCAGAAACACGTATTGGAGAAGGTCTCCTCTCCTGGGGGAAAGCTGTGTCGGGGCCCTACCTAGTGAAGATTCATCCCGACAAGTCCGATACCTCCGCAGTGGTGTAGTTTGAGAACTTGGGAGATGGCTGTGGCTAGTAGGGACCTCAGGCCAGAACTAGGCACCGGGGTAAGATTTTCAGAAATAGTGACATAATTTAGAAACCTGTGCCACAAAGCAGCCTAAGCAGCTAGGAGTTAGTGTTTCATGGGAATTAGAGGACTTTGGGTTCTAAGAAGGACGGTTGTGCATCTGGCCACGCTGACTGGTGTCTAGCATTGTGCCGCAGAGAAGTTCAACATGTAGTTGTTCCTAGAAGTTGTTATAGAAGTTCAACATATAGAAGTTCAACTCTAGGGACACCTTATTGTGGCCTTTCAGTATCTGAAGGGGGCCTACAAGAAAGCCAGGGAGGGACTTTTTACAAGGGCTTGTAGTGATAGGATGAGGGTTGATGGCTTTAAACTGGAAGAGGGGAGATTTAGATTGGAAATTAGGAGGAAATTCTTTACTCTGAGGGTGGTGAGACACTGGCACAGGTTGCCCAGGGAAGTTGTGGATGCTCCATCACTGGATGGATGCGGCTTTGAGCAACCTGGTCTAGTGGGACATGTCCTTACCATGGCAGCAGGGTTTGAACTAGATGATCTTTAAGGTCCCTTCCAACCCAAACCATTCTATGATTCTATAAGTGCTTTTGGAGGGCTCCTGAGATACTTCTTGGTGTGCTAAGGCTCCTGAGCCACTCTGACAGTCTGGGTGTAAACAAAGATCCATGTGAAAATGGGATCTCCGCTCAAAAGACACTTTTGAAAAATACTTGCCTAGGTACTAAACAAGGAGGTGAGGAAAATGTATCTCCCAGAACGAATTCTGATTTTAAAAAAATAACTTTCAGACTTCCTGCTCTTTGGGAAATCAGCCCCTCTCCAGCATGGCCAGTGACGGTCCAAAACACAGAGGCCTTTGGCATCTCCAGCTGCATCTGAAACGCTGCTGTGGGCACAAGTACCTCCTTGCGCTGCAGCTCTGAGCCCATCCGCCGGGAATGCGGTGCCGGTAAACAGGTACCAATATCCAGCTGGATGCTGGCAGGGAGCGGGATTTGATCTGGACCAGCAGACCTGTATGTGTTAACTGTCCCAAAGAGAAGTGACTCTCTACAGCCTGAACACCCCTCCTCTGAGACCCCGGGGAGCTGTGGGTCTCGGGTGGGGGAATTACCGTTATTACAGGCAATTTATTAAAAACAGGAAATGCTTTTTTAAAAGCGGAAGAGGCAATTCCATGGGAACAAGGACTTCCAGCGTTAGACAGTAATTGCTAGAAGTTGTAAACAAGGCCTTTGGAAGGTTGTAAATCCCCACGCCTCACAGCCCTGCTCGCCTGTGATTGCACTGAGGGAGAAGGACACGCTTGCAGAGACCAGTTGTCTACCAAGGCCCCGGCAGATGGATGAGAATGCTTCCAGCCATGCCTGAGCCAGGAGAATGCGTTCAAGGGACTGGCACTGGATGGATGAATTGCCAAGGATCACAGGAGGTGAAACTGGCACATGCATCAGCTTTCCTCTGTCTTGGTTCCGGATTCCCAGCCTGCCTGACACGGTTCATGCAAGTGCTGCCTCTCATTTTGCCACTCCTGTACATTTAGCTGGAATATATGAGCCCTGTGTGGGACTTAACCCACAGAGGAGAGCTGCAGGACTGGTATAACAGGATCTCACTGATCTGGGCTGAGGAGCTCTGCCAGGATTTTCTCACTGGGAACTCAGCCCCACACGTGCCAGAAGTACCCCTGACCCCAGCTCGTTTTATCAGCAACCGCCTGTTGTAAGCAATAAAAGTCCCATGATTTACCTGAAGCTCAGAAAATGTTCCCCGTACCAGCACCCTCCAACACCAGGAAGTTCAAAGGAGTGAGGAGGAGGAGGAGGAGGAGAGAAAACAAGGTTGTCCCATCTCGCCTCCCAAAAGCAGCTCCCGGGTGCCCGGAGCCGGCCGCCTTTGCGCCCCAGCCTGCCCTTGGGATGCGCCCGCACTCACGGTGTTGTAGTACTCCGCAATGACGGTCGAGCGCTCAAAGTTGCCTTCACACCAGTCGACTTCGGCACTCTGGTAGGAAAAGATGCTCGGCATTGTTGGGCCACCTTTGCGGAAGGGAGAGGAGCGGGTTAGTTTTGGACGGAGAGTGCCGTGCACCCCAAGGGAAGGGGGGGGACCCGCGCTCTGCCTGCCTGCCCCTTGCACACACACACGCACGTTGCACCAGCCTGCCCTGGCACAGCATCCTTACCCTGCTACGAAAGACTCGCCCTCTTCCCAGCACGCACCATATTGTAGAATATTTCTTTCTCCCCATGAAACAGAAGTGACAGATCACCCTAGGAAATGTTCTTGAACTCTGAGCCCGGGATCTCTCACCGCAGCCCCATCCGTGGCATTAATGTCTCCGGTCAGGGGTCGGCGCTGCCACGCGATGCTGCCCCGCTGCGGCCCTGTCCTTGTCACCCTGTCTTCTTCCTTCTCTTCACTTTCTTTATGACTTAGATCTTCCTGCCAAGAGGACTTCCCTGTAATCTGTGGACTGTGAGCTACCTTTTGGGAGTGGATAACTCTCCAGGCTTTATTGCTCATTGGCTCAATTCCTATTACTTGTTTCCCAGCATCTTCCCGAGGGCTGGAGCTCACCCTACGTGAGCTTAGCCCTGGAGCACCAGCACAGACCCTGGGTATTATGGGAGTCCTCGGGGCACGGAGCAAAGGTACTGGGAGGTGTCTCCTCACTGGCAGCGACCTCGCTATGAATGCGCTTCCATGCAAACCCTGTCCTGCATCCCAGCGAAAGGCGGCAAAGCATCACACCTCAAGCGGGCTTTCCACTGCCGGCTCCCCCAGCCAGCCCTCTGGCAGTGGCAGAAGCTACACTTACAAGTGAGATTCTAAAAAATATCTAACCTTTGGCCTGTTTTTCTTGCCCGTGCTGCAGACTTCCCCATCCTCCGTGCGAGCATCTTTTCTCAGCCCTCTTTTATTCATTTCAACAAGTAATATTCTGACCAAGTTTCCTATTTGGCGTGTTTTGTTTCAAATCCTTGAGACTTCAGCGCTATTTTAGAAGACGGTAGATGAGTGCCCACCTTAGAGGTGTTTGGAAGCACCACCCAGACCCCAGCAGCTGGGTCTTTGGTATACAAGAGCCCAGCAACTCCCCGGAGCTGAGCATTTAAGGCCCTGGCTGCAGTGTTGTACTAACCCATCCTGCTGTGCTTCTCCAGCTCTGCAGAACGAGCAGGTACCAGGCTGACACCAAGCCCTTCAGTAGCATCTCTGAGCAACCAAGGCACTGGTGGACAGCAGAGCTTTCTTTTCTTTGAGAACCCTTTCAGCTTTGAGTCTAACGCAGGGAAGGGAAGTTTATCTTAAAACCACTCATGGGTTGATCACGTTCTTGTGGAGAAACAGTCGAGGCCCTGTTTACGGTGGTGTCAGCTGAGCAGCACCGCTGAGTTCAGCAGTTACTGTAGGTGTGCAGTGGTGTGGAGCCACCACAGCTTCCTCTTCCCAAGAAGTTCAAAGGCAGAAAACACAGGAGTGTAACACTAATAAAAACGAGCTCTTCTGTAACCTCCTGCTCCAACCAGATAAACTGACTTGTGGATAAGCCTCCACCGTTCATTTAGAATTGCAAGTTAACGATGCCCTCTCTTTAATCCAGGCTGGCTGGTTCCTCAGAGCACGTGAGATCACAGCTACAGAAGGAACGTAGAATAGATGGTAGGCAGATTGGTTTGAGACCTGCCTCTCTGTCATCCTGGGTTTCCATGTTCTCCTTCACACCACAGGGACTCCTGATCCCTGGTGCTCTTGCGTTGCACTTTTACAGGGATGCAAGAGGTTGCGCCAGGTAAAAAAAGAATCCGACCCAAGATGGTCAACCCCATCTCTTGGCTGAACAGATGGCAGTCAAGAGATGGTGAAGGGATGGAGGAGACATGAGGCAGAAGAAGAAAAAGAGAAAAGAAACATCAAAGCAGTGACCAGAGCTGCCTTGCTGCTGGCCTCTCATCCCAGCTCTGCCTTACCTGGTCTCCCTTGCGACGGACCAGCGCTGCTTCCACGCGGTGAGGCGAAGCGTTGGGAGCTCCAAGGTTTCTAGCAAAGCTGGAGCAGTAACCTGCCCTGCCGCTCTAGCTCCGAAGGAGTGCCCACGGTGTGAGCTCACCAGGAGCAGCCGCCAGGAAATACCCTTGCTCCGTGCCTAGGGAAAGCGATGGGATGACACAAGAGCCATGTGCACCCTCCAGGCAAAGCTTCCAGTCCCCCAGAGGAAACATGTTGGCTGGAGGATTTATACCCGTGCACCCAAATGGGCAGGGGCAGAGAGGGAGGGCAGAGAAGCATGAGCTGGAAAGGTTGGAGGAGTGGGTAGAAATGCAGCCTGAAATCATCCGTGTGCCCCAGGCAGGTTACCTGCGCGCGCACACGCCCCAGCCCCAGCCCTGCTTTTCCCAGGGGAGGGCCCGATCCACACAACCTCCCAATTTGCAGAGCTGCTTAAAGCCCGGTGTAACAGTTTTCACCAAAAAAAACATGCAGCGAGATGCTGCTGCCTCGTTTGCAAGACGCTTTTCAACTTCTCCCCAACTGCTCCTCAAAAAATAATTATACATCAAAAAATAACTGCTGTTTATTAAAAAACAATGCTATTATCAACAATAATTTCATGATATAAAAAACTCACTCTTCCTCTAGCTAGTTTATTTTGTTATTTAGTTAAAGAATTGGCTGAATAGGATGCTCCTGGGGGCTGGCTTTGCAAACATCTTCCTCCTGAATCCTAGTCAAGATGTCAAGAAAATGGGCAGCAATTAAACTTTTGCCCAAAAGCAACATTTTTTCCTCCATGTCTCGTTGGGAAAAGAAGACATACGTTGCGTAAAAGCTTATCGTTCGGTCAGCTCTTCCTGTTGGAGCAGAGGAGACACCACGTTCAGCACCACAGGGCAGGGTCAGAGCAAGAACCAGGGTGTCCCTGTGCTCCCTGAAGAGTGGGGATCAAAGAGCAGCCTTTGCTGTGGCGCTCCCGCTCTGCCCTGGGGACTGGTTCTTTGGGGAGCTTAGCCCTTTATTTTGATAATTCGATGAAAAGGACCATACCTGGGAGACCTGAGCTCTGCAATACCTCCTGAAGATGCCAAGGCTTACAAAAGCCTCACAAATCCACGCGCATTTTGAAACAAGGCCATAATTAACCACCAAAGCAGCTTATATTACAACATGGTGGAGCCTCCGTTACACGCAAGTCAGTCAAGGGTGGGCATCTTTCTAGGACAGACGATGCAGCTTGAAGCAGAAGATCAGAAGATCCTGAGCGAGCTGCTCTCACCCCCTGGGTGGTGGCACTGCAGTGTCCACGTTGAGGAAGTCAAGCTTTTTACTCACAACTCCTGGATGTAGTGTGGGAGTAGGAGGCTGAGTTCAGATGCTGAAAGAAGGTACCTGGTTCCCCAGGGGATCTTGGTGAGAAGCAAGTGGTGACTTGCCTGTCCCACTGCGAAGGGAGGCGGGTGAGATACAGTGTTGGTGGACTGGAAAATAAGACAAAGCATTGCTCAGACACATGAACACCTTTGAAAAGAATGAGTTTTCTCACCCCAAAACCTCTGGTGTCCTTGTCATGAGCAAAGCACCCGGACACCACTAATGTGTCCTGCGCCACACAAAGAATAAACAACTGGGGAGGATGTCGTGAATCTGCATCTTCCCTGATTCATCAATAAGTAGCATTCAGGTCATAGAGAGGCTGATTTCCTGGTGAGTCCTTCCCAGCTCCTCCTAATGTTTACATCCTCCTGCCTGTGGTCAGCAGGGCCTGGGATGCTGAGGAGGCTGAGGTGGAGTGGGCTGGGGAGATGGGGGTGCCCAGGGAGCACAGGGGTGAAGCTCTCTGGGCTTCATGTGAGAGTTACATGGAGAGACGCCCCTAATCCTCCCTGTACTTGAGACTTCTTTCTCTCAAAGCTTCACCCAAAGTCCTCACCGCCTTGCTAAGACTTTCTGCCTCCTCTC
Source organism: Eurystomus gularis (assembly GCA_013400335.1). Taxonomy (NCBI): domain Eukaryota; kingdom Metazoa; phylum Chordata; class Aves; order Coraciiformes; family Coraciidae; genus Eurystomus; species Eurystomus gularis. Next base: position 169,651 of record VZZY01002764.1, read on the forward strand.
CCCCTTTCTTCTAACATGTGACATCTTGACTTGCTCAGTTGTGTTTCTTCTGCACCAGGATCTGCAAGGAATGGACGAGGTTTGTTCCTTATTGTGTCCCCTTAGCTGTTACCTTCCTGCTCCCTGGGACTGATGCCACCTTACAAGACCTCAAATAGAATCATCATAGAATGGTTTGGGTGGGCAGGGACCTTTCAAGCTCCTCTAGTCCAAGCCCTGCAGGGAGCAGGGACATCTGCAACCAGAGCAGGTTGCTCAGAGCCCCGGCCAACCTCACCTGCAATGGTGCCAGGGATGGGGCAGCGACCACCTCTCTGGGCAGCCTGGGCCAGGCTCTCACCACCCTCAGCAGCAACAATTTCTTCCTTCTCTCTCGCCTTTGAGTTTAAACAAATCTGAGGCAACATCCCATGGGACACGCTTTAATCTGGAGAGCCTCATCCCAGCTCCTCTGCCCCTCTGTCACCCCTTGGGCAGGCAGCAGGGTCCAAGGATGTTGTACCAAGACAGCTGAGAACAGGCGGTGGAAGGCACAGGGGCTTTCACAGGAGCTGAGCCTTCAGCCCCAGGGCCCATCTGCAGCGTTTTCGAACTGTGTGCTCACAAGCCGTGGTGAGGAAGCAATTCTGCTGCTGGTGCCACCACAACAGGGAAGTGGGGACTCTGGCAGGGAAGTCTGGGACAATCCAGTTGCTTGAGGCTGGTGCTACCTGCTTTGTCCTGTGGCACCTCAGATGGAGGTTTCCACCCAAACTGCTGATGAGGGATTTTTTTTTCTACCTGTTTGGAGCAGCTGTGGCTCAGAGACACGTGTCTTTATTTATTGCCTGGGCTGTGTGGGTCGGCGGAGGGGCAGTACCAAACAGCCGGGGCAGGGAGGATGAGGTGGGAGTGCTGGCATCCCTCCTCCCCAGTGCTGTTTGCTCAGCACCCATGAGTCAGAGCCCTGGGGTGGAAGATGAAGTGACCTAGCTCCATTCTCCCAGCAAGGCAGGAGAGGAGTCGGGAAGCAGACTCAGGCATTTTGGCTCAGCAGTGCCCCTCTGCATCGCTCTGCCTGTGCCCTGGAAGGTCCTGAAGCAGCCTGGACAGGCTCCATCCCACTGCCAGCTCCTGTGCTTTCGGTACATGACTTTAGCTCCAGGGCTGCAATTGCCTGCTTCCAGGTATAAAAACGTGGTCACCTGCCTGTGGGAGCCTTGCTAATGCGGAACAGTTGGATAATCCCCGTCAGTCATGGCTCCACAGGGCAGGAATCGTGTCCTCTGCTTGGTTTGGAAGCTGCTTAGCAAATTGCGGTCTGGAAGAAATAATAACAGCAGCAGGAGACGTGCTAAAGCTGGATGTGCTTTCTGCAGCCAAATGAAAGCATTCGTCTCCATTGCTGCCGTACAGCCTCCCGGGAGCAATGTACCCATTCTGCTCACATCTGCAGAGCTGTAAATATCTGTGTTTCTTCACCAGGTAGGGCAGGGGCTCCAGGCAACCAAAAACCATCAGTAGCAACAGCAAAGACAGATTGCACTTCACGCGAGGTGTGGCTTTAAAGGCTCAAATGTCTGAAACACCTGCTCTTTACAACATCCTGCGCCTGGTGCTTGTCCAAGTCAGCCTCCAGAAGAGCAGAGCACAAGCCTTGTCAGGCCCCAGAGGGTTGGTCTCAGGGTCCAAGAGAAATTCCCCACGAATCCATCATTGTTGAGCAATCACCCAGGCACTCTATTATCTTTACTCCAGGCAGGATGCCATACCAGTTAACCCAACAGTCTTTGTCAATCTGACCACCCCATGCTTGTTTTGAAATACAAAGGGGTTGAAAATAAATGCCTTAATTGCTAATAACAGTAATAATTAAAGGAAGTTCTCCCAGTGCTGTCATCTGTCACATGCGCTTCTCGCTGCCGTTTGTGGATGCGCTGCAGAGACTTGGGCTCGTGTGGAACTCAGCAGGAGCTGCTGGATGTGCAGGGGCTGGGCACAGACTTCTCTCATTCTCCCCCTCCTGCAGGTGAAAACATCAGCTGTCGGAATGAGGAGAGAGAAAAATCACCTTATTCTTGGCAGCACGACCAGGGATGCTGGTCTGGCCATGGACGCAGCGAGGGCTGCCGCGAGTCCTGGAAGGTTTTGAGTTTAGCAGCCGTGGAGCAGGGAGGCACCTCCTGCCAAACCAAACCCCGCATCCAGTCACTTTTCCCCTTTTCTAAGGAATCTTGACTCTGAAGAGATGTGAAAATGGGAGGAGATGAAGAGAAGGTTCCTCTTGGACTGAGCCTGCAGCTTTCCACCCCAGCTGGCAGCAGCTCGGCAGCGCTGTGCGCCCAGGTAGATGTGTTTATCTGACGTCGCAATCCTTTCTCGGAGTGGCGCAAAGCTTTGGCAGGAGACAGTGATGGTTTGTGCAAGTTCTGCTGGGGAATAATAGCAGAGTCTGCAACAGGCCCTGGGAACCAGAGGCTTCCTCATCCAGGGCTGTCTCCGAGTACTCAAGGAGGAGAACTCCTGGCCCCTCTTTACTCTGCTCCGTGCTGGGCAGAAAGCAGGAGCTGTTTCAGGAAGGGAGAAGTTCCACCTCAGTTCATGGTGAAGGATGGAGTAAATCAAGGGCTTCTGTTTCTGGAAGGGAGAAGTTCCATCTCAGTTCATGGTGCAGGATGGGGTAAATCAGGAGCTGCTGTCTCTGTTTCAGGAAGGGAGAGGTTCTACCTCAGTTCATGGTGCAGGACCAGGTAAAGCCTGGGGAGCTGGTTCCTTGATTAAAACTCTGGGAACACCTAAGCAAGCAGACTCCAGGTTTGCCTCTGACCCTGCCAGTGGTCTGTTGGAAGGAATCTAAGAAGGAAGACAAGCAGAAATAATAGTAGGAGGAAATAATAAAATAATAAAACAGGAAATAATTCTGTCCCATCTTCTGGTGGTCAGCGACTTCATACTTCCTTAGCTGGAGGTCTTGAACCATCCTGTTTAACCAGTCAGAACAGACCAATCCTGCATATGTTTATCTCAGGCTTTTAAAGGTTATTTTTTGAGGTCACATCCTATGACAATGAGGTCCAGTTTAATTAGAATCATAGAATTGTTCTGGCTGGAAGAGACCTTCAAGATCATCAAGTCCAACTGTTCCCCCAGCACTGCCAGGGCACCACTAACCCCTGGCCCTCAGCACCACATCTCCATGGCTTGGAAACCCCTCCAGGGATGGGGACTCCACCACTGCCCTGCCCAGCCTGGCACAGCCCTTGACAACCATTTTGGGGAAGAAATTGTTCCTCATATTCAACCTCAACCTCCCCTGGTGCAACTTGAGGCCATTTCCTCTTGTCCTGTCGCTTGATCCTTGGGAGAAGAGCCCGACCCCACCTGGCTCCAACCTCCTTTCAGGGAGTTGTGCAGAGCCAGAAGGTCTCCCCTGAGCCTCCTTTTCTCCAGGCCCAACAACCCCAGGTCCCTCAGCCGCTCCTCACCCATCTGTGTGCCCGTGCCCAGGCAGTGCTCGGACTGCAGCTGCCTGCACAATAAAGCACATTCATGTCAAGACCACACCACCCTCCTGCAGACCCCATTTGTGGTGGCCTTAACGCTGAGCTGGATGTGTCTCTGAAGATGGCTCCCCCTCTGTGCACATTCTGTAGGAAGCTCCTGATGCTGTTTGCCAGGTTGTGCCAGTGCTGATCTGTTGGCAGACGCGTGCCCTTCTCCCAGGCCTGCCCCAGGGACACGGCAGTTGCCAAATGTGGGTGACCCGTGGGCCAAACTCTAGGGAGAAGCTGGTTGGGAATGTGCCTTCCATTGAGCATCCATCGCTTCCCCAACCAGCCCTTGTCATCATATGTATTTTCTTTATTCACAGAATCACTGAATCCCAGCATGGTGGGGGTTGGAAAGGACCTCCAGGCATCCAACCCCCTGCTCCAGCAGCTCACCCAGAGCAGGGGGCCCAGGATCGTGTCCAGGCACCTTTGGAATCTCTGCAGAGAAGGAGACTCCACAACATCTTGACTGTGTTGTTCACTTTTTAAATTTCCAGCTTCCCCTGGGAACACAGAGGGATTAAAAACCATCCCCAAATAAGAAAACCAACTAGTCCTTGGAGTTTACGAGTCTGGAGGCAACACAGAAAATCTGAAAGGCTCAAAATAACTTCAGGTTGGTGCAATTCACTTGACTTCCTGCTTGCATCAGGGCAGAGTTTGGCTCTGAAGTAGCTCTGAGGTGCAAAACCGGCCCTGCCTCGGGTCCCACCTGACCGCTCCATCCCTTCTCCACAGGCACGTGGGGTGTGCAAGGGGCCAACGTTGTTGCGCAGCCGTAGCCGGGATGTGGGGACGGAGCGTGTGCCACCCAGCACCATGTGAGGAAGGGAGCCCACAGGGCTCTCCCAGGCTTCGGAGCCAGTGTGGGGCCATTTCCCAAGCTCAGCTGCACCCCGAGCAGCCCCCACCTGCGGGGGTTCATACCCACACCCTCTGCAGGAAGGGTGAGAAGGTTGCACAACGGCCGGTGATGGAGGAGGAGGCTGCTCTGGGAACCCAGCCTCCAGGCTAGGTCCTTGTCTATCTCCCCAGCGCAGCCCCGTTGTTGAGACTGGGAAACTGGGATGGGAACTGGGAGATGGAGCCATTGCACCCACAGCGCGCCTCTCCCATTGGAACCTGTGGGACTAGCGCCAAAGAGGGGAGTTTCCCAAATCCCATTTTCATATCCTAAAATCTGACTGCAGCTTGTGCGCAGAGCACAAGGGCCCCCCCCTCACGCTTGGGCACGGTGGAGGTGATGTGGAGGAACCCCAGTTCATCCGGGGATGCTCTTATTGTGATGTTACTCCTGTGAGTAACCAAAATATTCTCGCAAGCTTTGCAAATTAGGGGCAAGCGCAGCTCCGACTGCGCAGCGGTGTGATAACAGACGGAGAAATCCCGATGTCCCTTCCTGCTCACAGAGGTTCTCCAGGCAAGACAAACAGGCTGAGGGGCAGGATTGTGAAGCCTGGAAGCAGGAAGTTTGGCAGCAGCGGAGCTGGGAGGTAGCGAGGTGTGTACGCCCGGGCCAGGGAAGGGAAAGACCTCAGGGCTCAGCCAGCGATGCCCACGCTGCGCAGAAGCGCCATGAGCTGGCCGAGACCTGAGGCGGTTGAAGCATAATCCAGGAAAATGGTGCAGGAACAGGACATGGTCTTGGCGTTCTGGAGGAGGTGGGTGTTTTTGCAAAACCAAAAAGTGGTGGCACATGAGAATCCTACACACAGATCTCAGGCCTGTTTGCTTATGTATGTCCTAAGTCCTTCTGGACTGAAGCTTCTGCCATGACTCTTGGTGGGGATGAAGGATGTTTTGTGGGGTTCCCTGGAGGTGTCCATCCCAGCAGACACAGCTAACAGGATCACATCCAGGTGGATTTGGAATCTCTCCAGAGAATGAGACTCCACAACCTCTCTGGGCAGCCAGGCTCCGACACCCTCACACCAAAGAACTTTCTCTTCCTGGTCATTTGAACCTCCTGGGTTCCAGTTGGTGCCCGTTGCCCCTTGTCCTGTCACTGGGCACCACTGACAAGAGTCTGGCCCCATCCTCTTGCCCCCCATGGGCCCTTTAGTTCTTGCTCAGCATTGCTCAGATCCCCTCTGAGGCTTCTCTTCTGCAGCTCAGCAGCCCCAGGGCTCTCAGCCTTTCCTGGGCACAGAGATGCTCCAGGCCCCTCAGCATCTCCAGAGCCTCTGCTGGACTCTCTCCAGTAGCTCCTTGTCTCTCTTGAACTATCCTCCACCATCCTCTTTCTTTTTTTACCAAGTATTGCAAACAGCCTGGGAGAGGTGATAACATCCTGTGCGGGGTGCGGTGGGGACGGTGCCCGCCTGGATGAAGGCAGCCCCATCTCCCCAGATCCCACCCCAGGTACACCCCCACTGCCTCCCTCTCTTCTCCCTGGGCCTGTAGCTGGACTCATTCCCACCCTGTGTTTCCAAGGCCCTGATCGTGATGGAAATGATGCTGAAATGTATTTGAAATGTGTTTGCTGGGAGCGGATGGTCCAAAGGGCACTGGCAGGGTGGTGGTGGGTAAATACAATCCTGGCTACATGGCTCGGCTTCCCTATCGGAAAGTTCCAACAGCGATCTGCCAGGTGCCTCCAGATCCGCTGGGAGATAGGGGCTGGGTGTTGTTATACGGTTACACTGCATGAAGATACCGGTATCCACAGCTAATTACTGCAGGGCAAAGCTAATTACTGCAGAGCAGAGAGGACTGGGCTGAGGAGCCCCTGGACTGGGATAATGAAGCTTCTGTGCAGGGATTCCGAGGGAACCTGCCTCACGCCTGCGTGTCTCAAACCAGGGATGGGTAAATTCCAGGGGGAATGGTTGGATTTTCTTTTTCGGTCCCTGCCTGGCTGATAAAATATTGCAAACCACGCGGTGTGCCGGGCCTTGGCGTGCCGCAAGCTCGAGGGACACGAGCCTATCTCCCCACCGCACCGCGACGAGAATCACCAATAAAGGAGAAACGCCGCAAATACGAGGGAATCGTGACTTTGCCTGACGCTGGGGAAATACTGTGCGTGAGCTGGAGTCCAGCCCCGCGCCGGACAGACATCCCTCTGCACAGCTACAAATCTTGCATGTTCTCATGAAGACAGCGTCCAGGTCAGAGGCAGACCCTGGCACATCCTTTTCTGGAAGTGCCACCTTCTCCCTGCTGCCTTTTGGGAGCTCCCAGATAAAAATTCCTGCTTCGGGCACTTGTGCTAAGTGCCTGGAGGGGGGCTGGTGGCACCTGAACCCTTCAGGAGCTCCACCTTGCTCCAAAATACAAAAAGCTGCCTGCTCATCACTTGTCCCATGGACAAGGGATGCAGAGCCCAGGTTGGAAGCACCAGCTTGGTCCCAGATCACAACCACTTTGCCCGGGGACTCCAGCCACGCTCAGACCCTTCTTCTGCAGAGCTGTTTGTTGCTGCTCCCACTTCCCCCCAGGACCCCCAGGGTCGGGCTCCAGCCCCCCCAGGGCCGTGGCCGGGCTGCCGGGGCCCCGCTCCCCGCATGGCCGGGGGGATGCTTCCCTCTGCCGGTACCGGAGCGGTTCTGCAGCGGGGAGAGCCGGGAGCGGGGCGAGAGGAGGTCCCCGGGAGCCCAGCGCATCACGCCCTCCAAGTTTTAGATCCTGGATTTCCACCAGCGAAAGGAACAAAGGAAACCGATGGGAATTTCTTCCCAAGGCGGCCGAGGACTGTGCTAAGCTTGTGTGCTCCTCTTCGGGGGTTGTCGGGGTGCATGTGGGCACAGGGGGCTCTTTGGTCTCCCAGTTGATGCCTTGTTGGCTTGTGAATCTTCAGTGAAATCACCCAATGACTTCCTCTAGCTGCTGGAGATCCCTGGTTGCCTCCAAACCGCCTCAAGGGTCTCTGGAGCAAGCCCCCAAACCACCTGAAGGTCTCTGGAGCAAGTCCACAAACCACCTGAGGGTCTCTAGAGCAAGTCCCTTGGTGGAACAGCTCAGCCATGTGGGGACCAGCTCTTGTTTGTGGCTTGTGTAGCTCCTGGCTCTTGCAGGAGAAGCTGGTTTGGTGAACTCATTGCTCTCCTGTGGCTGGATCCCAGCTTGTCGAAGCAGGATCTACAGGTGCCAGGAGATCTGGGGGGAACTTGTCCCTGTTTTGAGGGCAGGACAGTACGGCATGGTGAGAAGGTCAGAGAATGACAGAATGGTGGGGTTGGAAGGGACCTCTGGAGGTCATCTCCTCCAACCCCCTGCTCCAGCAGCTCACCCAGAGCAGGGGGCCCAGGATCGTGTCCAGGCACCTTTGGAATCTCTCCAGAGAAGGAGACTCCACAACCTCTCTGGGCAGCCTGGGCCAGGCTCCCACACCCTCACACCAAACAAGTTTCTCTTGATGTTGAGGTGGAACTTACAGTGTTCCAGTTGGTGCCTGTTGCCCCCTGTCCCATCACCGGACACCACTGAGAAGGTCCTTGTGGTAAGAGCAGTAACGTTGCATTTGTGCTGGATTCACTCTCGGGGGTGCCGGGCCAGGAGTGAAGTGGTTAAAGCGGTGCCAGCGCCAGCAGGAAATCTGGCATTGTCTAAGGGCCAACGCGCGTTATTCCCAGCATCTGCTCTCCAGCCGCCCAGAAAAGCTCCAGACCTGAAATTCAACCCGTGTCAGCATGTAGAGCCCAGCGCCTGGTCCCTCACACAGCAAATCACCCGCTTCCCGGTAATCCACCCCAACACAGACAACCGGCCTCGGCCAAACGCATCCACCAGACACCAAGCACCGTTGGGTTCAGTCAGAGCCGGGCTTGGGGATTTGGAGACAAACATGAAGCTCAGGTCCCGGTAGAGAGCAACCTACGGGAGAGGAGATAAAGCCACCGCGGGGCGGGAGGGGTGGGGGGGAGCATTGTTTTCTACAAAGAACAGGAAACAAGCCTCAAAGAGGACATGAAAGAGACCTTAAAACAAATGCAGATCAGCTGGGAGGGTCCTCTCGGCTCATCTCCCAGCTGCTCTGCCCAGGGACGGGGGTTGAAGCTGCTGCTGCGAAGGGGGGTCTGTGGGGTTCAGAGGGGGGAGATCCAGGGGGGACTCCTTGGGTGCTGGGACCTGCTCTTCCCTCCTGGGTAGGTCTCAGTGAAGCCAAAAAGAGCCTGGCTTCACCGTGCAAAGGAGGGGCCCAGCTGGTTATGGTTGAACTTGGTGATTGTACAGCTGGCCACACCGATCTTATGGTTGGACTCAGTGATCTTAAGATTGGACTTGATGATCTTAAAACTGGACTTGATGATCTTAAAGTTGCACTTGATGATCTTGAGGTTGCACTCAGTGATCTTATGGTTGGACTTGATGATCTTAAAGTTGCACTTGATGATCTTGAGGTTACACTCAGTGATCTTATGGTTGGACTTGATGACCTTACTGTTGGACTTCATGATCCTAAAGGTCTTTTCCGACTCAGTGATTCTGTGACCCACTTGCTGTGGGGTTGTGATTAACCCGGAGAGGGCAGTATGAGGATGCTCTGGGCCCTGCAGCCAGGCCTGTCCCAGCCATAGGCTGCTCTCCTTGCTCCTTTAGTGTCCCCACCACACATCTTGTCCTCCCCCAGCATCTGCCCACATCCATGCACCAGTGCTGGGCATTTCAGGGGTGCTCCTTAGGGGCACACCGAGGAGAGGGGTGACTGATGCTCGCCCCACTGGAAGCTCTCTGGCCTGCAGCCGGGCTGGAGAAACCCAGCCTGGTCAGCGAGGGAGCGGAGACATGATGGAGATGCAAAACACGCACCAACATTCCATGCAGTTTTCCCTCAAGGAGATGTCCTTTATCTGCTCTGGAAACAAAGCCTCTGGGTTTGGCCGCTCCATGAATGTCGTCGTTTCATTTTGCTGCTCCTACTAAAACCAGGCCGATGTTGGAGCCAGCTGGCAGAGGCGAGCCGCAGTGGCCCAGAAAAGCCATTTCCTCCCATACAAGGCAGGCGGTGGCCTGCTGCCAAAGGGGACAATGCAGGACTCTGGGCTGGTCCTGCGCGCCCTCGTGTTCCTGTTTACTCAGAGGCTCGGGCCTTGATCAGAGAGATTGCTCTGGGATTTTTTTAAAGATAATTTTTAACGAAGTCATCGCCAGCAGTGCCCACAGCCGGCAGGAATCCTTCCTGGGAATGGTGGCACCGTGTGGCGGTGGGGACCTCCGGAGCCTTGTGCAGCGAGTCCCACCAGCTCCGTTGCTCCGAGAGCGTGGCCTCATGGACCTGGGTGGCTGTGGCCACCCCACTGACCCGCTCCTCACCCAGCTCGTGATGGCAGAATCCCCGGCTCGCCGTGCTGGCACGCAGGGCGCAGCCCTGGCCGGGGTGAGCCGCGGGCTGCCCGTCGGAGGAGGGAAGGGAAAAGCATCATCGGAACCCTCAGAGTAACGAGGGAGTTCCTGCTGTTACCTCGTCCTTCCTTCAGCCCCACCAACACCCCGGCTCCTCGGGCTCCCCCACCGCCGAGCCGCTGGCAGCAGCCGAGAGAGCAGGGAGGGATGGGAATGTGGTGCTGGAGATGGGAATGTGGTGCTGGAGATGGGAATGTGGAGTCTGGGGATGAGGGTGTGGTAACTGAGGATGGAAACACAGTGCCTGAGGATGGGAATGTGGTGCTGGAGATGGGAATGTGGTGAAAGGAACATGGTGCCTGGAGATGGGAATGAGGAGCCTGGGGATAGGAATGTGGTGCCAGAGAAGGGAATGTGGTGCCTGGAGAATGGAACATGGTGCCTGGGGATGGGAACATGGTGCTGGAGAGGACAGTGTGATGCTGAAGTGGGGAATATGGTGCTGGGGATGGGAATGTGGTGCCTGCGGGGTGGGAACATGGTGCCTGGAGAAGGGAATGTGGGGCCTGGTGATGGGAACGTGGTGCCTAGAGAAGGGAATGCGGTGCCTGGGGTGNACGTGGTGCCTGGGGGAGGGAACGTGGTGCCTGGTGATGGGAACATGGTGCCTGGAGAAGGGAACGTGGTGCCTGGTGATGGGAACGTGGTGCCTAGAGAAGGGAATGCGGTGCCTGGGGTGGGAATGTGGCGCCTGGGGATGGGAACGCGGTGCCTGGAGAAGGGAACGCAGCACTGGAGACAGGAACACGTGGTGCTTGAGGACGGGAACATGGCGCCCGGGGACGGGGCCGTGGCACCGGGGGCTCCTTGGCGGGGCGGGGCCGGCAGGGGGCGCTGCCGTGGCGGTAGCAGGGGAG